>CM053791.1:231621757-232221757 GCA_028749045.1 Cupressus sempervirens
AATAACTGAAAGCAATGTAATAATCTTCATGCATCCATGAAGTGTAGTCTAAGTAATCTCATCACATATAAACTAAATTCATAGCACAATATTTGATAGTTTCAAAATAATGCTACTAATTATCAACACAAAACTAGTCTAACAGAGTTCGACCATGATAGAAAAATGCAAACTAGGGGCAGGCACTACATGTCCTAACTTGTGTGTGTGTGTGTGTTCTTGCAAGATTTTGTGTACCTTCAAAGGTGTGGAGATGTGGTTCATGAGGGCATAGAGGAGATAATGGAGAGAAGAAGTGGGGATCTTGGGCTTTTCTAGGCCCAAGATTGTGTAAACCCTTTGGAGGTTTGCACTTACACATGTGCACAATTACAAAGGGAGATAAGTGTATACTTGTGCATTTAGTTCACCTGTGCACCCTTGAAGGGTGTGCATGTGTGTTAGGTGAGCTAATGCTCCACTTTTCACTAAAACCAAACTCTTATGAGTAAAATTTAACATTTCTAATATCTCAGTTTCTGAGCTAGAGGACTATGTAGGACCCAAACTTTAAGCAAAATCCCAAAAATGACTTAGACCCTAGACGAGTGATCTAGGAAACAAAAAAATTACTACGGGGCCCCAATTTCTAGGGTGAATGGGACATGCATTGTGAAACCACAAAAAATAGCCCCAACAAAAGGTAAAAAATGAAAAGGCATTGCTTCATTAGCAAGAATTCTTCTAACATGTGTCAAATACCAACTAAATCCTAAACACTTTGAGCATATTTTAAGTTTCTTCATAGTTAAAACTTCAACATCTTGAATTTTGAAGCTCAGTGTGTGCCCAATCTATTCATGAGCTTCTAGCAACTTGGAGAATATATTTCATCACACCGTTCTATTCATGAAGAATCCTCAAAAAATGTGTTTATCAATCACTTATCTAACTAGATGAGAGAATCCATTCTAAGGGCCCTTTACAAGTTATCACTTTTGCATTTGAGGTGTTGGGTAATCTTCAAAATTTTGCTTCATGTATCTCACATATTTCCATTTGATTCTTCCATGAAGCAATTTGTATAGAAATTAGTTAGCCATTTTGGAGTACATCACCCTAATGTCAAATCACATTTCTTAGGCCATTTGGAACCTTTCATTCTTAATACCACACTTTTCCTTTTTTTTCTTTTTTCTTTTTGTACCTTGATCACACTTAGACTGTGTGATCAAAGCATTGATGTCATTTCCTGCATTCTTTCTTTAGTTGATATCCTTTACATTCCTCTTTTAAGAACTTTATGAAACTCTCATGCCAAACTATGACCTTAGCAATTCCTTTGAAAGGACCTTTTTTTTGAATCTGTAGGGTTTAGACTATCTCTTTCTGCCATCAACCTTGATTTGAAAACACCAATATAGTCAATCATTTAAATTTGTAAAGTGTTGAGAACTATTGATCTACGATTTTTATTTCAAGACAAAAATTCTCTGTTATTGCAAGTAACATCCATTCTTTAGTTGGTAAAAGAAACAAAATTATTTGAATTTTTTGACAAAGAAATACCTCTTCCTAATAGTCAAAACCAAAAAAAGTAGTTTATGAAATGCATTAAGATAGAATCTTGATTGCACCTAACTCCCGGACTGACACAAATGAAAGCAAAAACAGTTGAAAATTTTTATTTTTATTTTTGAAATGTATTCTGCTTTTAGGCCTCAAAGTAATGTTTTAGGAAGTATCCCTTCACTATAAATGCAACCAATTCCCCTTGTAAGGAAATTAGCCTAAATGTATTTTCTCCCAGAATTTCCAAAATTTGATAAAGACCAATCCACAAGCATTGAAACTTATTGTGGCTACCTGAATTTTGTTTTTCCTTGTCCCATAGAAGAACGCAACTGGATATTCTAAAACATTTGATTGTAGCCTACTTATCAAACCACCTCTTAATGATAGCTTGATATTTTTCCATATTCCCTAAAGTAGTTTTTTTTCTCATTTATTTCCAAGAGATTCATTAATCTAGTCTAAACACTATCAATATCTCTAGCGTACCCACTCATGAATTTTCAAATAGGAATCTTGAGGATAAGTGGGAATGTTGGCTCTTGTCCATAGATAATTAGATGTGAGGATATTCCCAAAGTATTCTTGACCTTGAATCGGTCTATCCATAATGGATATTTGAGTTGAGTATGCTAGTCTTTAGGATTTTCCTTCAACAAATATCTTATTACCATGATCAAGTTCTTATTTGTAGATTTAACCACACCATTTCGTTGGGGATTTTAATTTGAAGAGAACTTGATTATAACTAGATTATCCAATACCCACTAGGTAAGGAATATTGATGCAAAAGCTGATCCATTATCACAAACTCAAAAGAATGTCATCCCAAATCTACTCACAATGTGTTCTTCCAAGAAATATCTAACCACCTTTTTCATGTAATTTCTAAAGGTTTCAACTTTTGTCTACCATATAATAGTCTATAGATATGAGAAAAAATGCATGTCCTATCGATGAAGGTGGTTTTATTGGAACAATGAAGTCTAGCACGCCACTTTGCAAAAGTGCATACCTCAAACACTAATTGTAATGGAATCATTAGATGTCTCTCTCTATTAGAACTAGTTTAACAAATATGGCAAGTATGTACATAGTCAAAAGTATCCTTGAAGATTGTAGGCCAAAAATAAGCTGGTCATAAAATCACATGGGCCATAAGCTTATACTAATCCACATCCTCTACCATACTTATCATGAAACTATTTCAAAACCTCTTTTACTTCTTCCTATCCCAAACAATTTAGGTAGATTCTTTCATAGTTCCTTTTATACATTTTCCTATTTTGCAGCATATAAGATTCACACTTCATCTTGAGACCTCTACGTTGGGAACTATTCATCCAATTGGGGTATTGATTTTTAAAAAAATAGTAAAGAATATACTAATAAAAAAAATCTATTATTATACCTTGATCAATATCAACTTGAGATACTATAATCTCTTTTGGTTAATCTTTTGTTTTCATTTTGTCATCAAATCTAAATTCATTCTCATTTCTAATCTCATTATGGGCTATCATCTTTTTGAATCCTTGTCCTCTAACCAACTTCATTGGTTGAATCTATAAATAAAATTCTTGTAGTATCGCCATCCAATGTCTTTTTCTTTCACCCAATTCATTTTCCATTAGTAATGTCTTAATCATAAGATTAGGCACAATTTCATACACCTTGCTCCTTAGTATATAATGGTAGGATTTCTTGATCGTATTTATCTAAGTAAAATAATATTTTTAAATATTAGAATAATTTAACTTATCATTCTTTAGAGAACAACTCATGAAAGAAATGGGTCTTTCATCTTCTTTATCTTTCTTCTGTGTAGGAATCTGATGGGGAGGATCTTGAACAAGGTTCTAGCCTCAACTACTAGAACTCACTTTAGGCTTTCTCCTAGCCTCTTAGGGTATTTATCCTATACCCTACTCCAAGGGAATCTTCTCTCTATTCCCTTATTACACTAATCCTCACCAATCAACTCAAAACTCTATTTCACCATGGGGTCTCCCTAGTGCTCTCATTGCACCGTTCTTGACAACTGGCTTCCAGGAGTGCATTCTTGGCTATATTGAATTCCAAGGCTTGTATTAGGCCTCATTAAATATTTTTTAGGATCACTAAGTGAATTGGAGTATTGGGTTTCCAATCGATTTGAAGATTGCATAGTTAAGAGGGCTACCAAGACTAATAACAAAATTAGGCCTCCAAAACTGATTTTTGGCTTATATCTCCTCAAACCCTTAAGAAATACTCAAAAAAATTTATGATTTGGATACCCTTTTGCCTCCCCTTGAATATTTTTTAGGTCTGCAACACCCAGGTCATCCGTACAAGGGATTTCCAAAAATATGTCTATTTACAAGGGTTTCTTGTTTGTATGAACAGGAATATAGAGAGTTCTTCCTTCCACCACTCAAATGGACTCTAAATGACTGAACTCCTGGAATTAACTTCCTTCACTCACCACTCTTTCCTTCCATGAATTTGTATTTCACCCAACACCCCATTCTATGCCCCTTTCAAACACTTATTTGCTGATTTCATTGCCTAGCCGGGTATGCAAACTCGCCTAGGGCCTCTTGGAAAAAACAACAAACCTCTGCAAAACAAGACAAAAATACATATTTAAATTTTTTATACAGTCTAGTACTTGATTCCAAAAGGCCATCATGGTTCCACCATTGGAATTCAAGTTATAGAGATTTCTTTGCTGATTGCTGTGTACAGACCAGCGAACTGGCAACTTTAAAAAGATTTTTCAAACTAGTAATGAAACTGATCAAAAAAACTCCTAATCTTTACCAAAGCATCTAAATTTCATACACTATAAAATCACATGAAAACAGCAACCCTATCAATCCATTAAAGGTGTGGATGAAGGGTGAAATCAGAAAACTGTCATCAAAATGCTCAGTTTGCTCTTCATTCCAATGCCAAAATTCGTACAAAAGCATATGCCAACCCTCAAACTAACTTGGATTGGTCTTAAATACCTCTTAAACATGTGAATCAATAGATCCCATAGGTTTCCAACTGATTCTTGAAGCCCTTATAAAGTTTTAGCACTTTTTGTCAATGTTGTCAAGCAACTTTGCAAAGTTGCAAAGTTGCCAAGTGCAACTTTTGCACTATTGTGCATTTAATGGCTCCATGACCTCAAACATGGTTAAATGAACCTATTTCCATGTAATTACAACTTTTAACATATTTTCCATGTTTCCCATCCTCCTGGGGTCTTGGTCAATGTTTGACCATTCTAGGCTCTAACAAGCAATTTAAGCAATTTTGCCAACATAGAAGCAACTTGGAAACTCAAACACAACAAAAACCTATTTACAAACACAACTCACACACTTGGGGCTTTATCCCATAGCCCTTATTCATGTGGTCTAGCCAAGACCACTACAAGCCAAAAATGAATTAGGAAACTTGGCATATTTCCTAGGTGCTCCTGCACCAGAATCCCAACACATAAATGTTCTGAAGAAAAAGAGTATATTTTAAATGGTAGCTCATAATCTAGATTGACAAGGACTAGAGCTATGGAAATAGAAACTTTGATATCCTCAAATGATTTCTTAATTTATGAAACCCATTTTATTTTCAGTCCCTTCTTGAGAAAATCATCAAGAGGGCATACTATCTTAGAAAATCCACTTATCAATTTTCACACAAAAGTTATCTTTCCAAAGAAAGGCTTGAGTTCTTTATGATTATTTGGAGGTGAAAAATTTAGAATGAATTCAATTCTCTTAGGATTGATGAAGATTCTAGCATTAGATAAGATAAAATATGACCTAGGAGCTTTCCTGTAGTGACCCCTAACAAACACTTGTTGGGATTAAGTGATATGCCATATCTGTGATATCTATTGAGCACCTATCTTAAACTAGAAATATGAGTGCTTCAATCCTTTGAAAAGATAGTTAAATCATCCAAGTAGATGACAATACATTTTTTTATTAGCCACTTGGAAGCTTCATCCATGGCTTGTGGGAATGTAGCCCCTACATCGATCAACCCAAAGGACATTCTTCTATAGCAAAAAGTCCCCCATTTTGTTATGAAATAAGTCTTCACCCTATCTTCTTCATCAACCATCACCTGCTTATATCAACATATCCATCTTAGAGAAACACCTTTCTGGATCCATTGACAATTTGTAATACTTCATTAAGTGAAGGAGAATGGTACTTATCTTTATGAGATGATAGGTAAAAATTGTAAAAATTTCACACAAAGGTGAATCTCTCTAGTCTTTTTCCTCACTAGAACCAAGTTAGCCACCCATGTAGAATGAAAAATAGGGAAGATGATATTAGTATCAATAAATTTCTTGACCTCTTTCATTATCAATGGTTCAATAATGTGATTAATAGGTCTTTTCCTTTGTTAGAAAGGTTTGAAATTTGGTTTCAATAAAATATCATGTGTGTCGATATCATGATCATACCTTTTGAGTTCTTCATAACTCCAAGCTATGACATCTTTGTATTACCAAAGAAATTGGAGCATATTTTCCCTTTCTTGAGCATTACATTCCTTTCCAACCCTTGAAATTTTAGGACCTTCATCCATTCCCAGATTATATGAATCACATTCCTTGATCTATTTTTCTTTGACTATTCTATTGCTAAGTGTTGAGTCATCATCTTCATCCTCAAGTTCTTCATCCTTAGGTTTGTCATCAGGGGTGTCATCAATCTCCTATCCCTTAAAATGGCCATTTCACTTTATGTATTGATCATCCTAGAAAACTTGGAAGTTCATGATGTTGTCGAGGATAGATGGGGTAGCAACCAATTCTACTAAAAATATTTTTAATTTAGTTCTCTCAACAGGTTGTATTGCACTAGCTAAAATTGCTTGGGCATCTACTATCTTGTTTCTACTTCCAAGGATGGACTTTATGTTTAAAGTGTCAAAGTAATACATTAGATCCCATAATCTCTTTTGATAAGTGAGTAATATCCTATCGTTACATGAATAAATTGATTTCACTTGTGTAGTCACCAACTAGGAGTCTCCTTCAATTATGAGAGTTTTGAGTCCATTCTCTAATGCGAAGAGAAGCCCATGAATCAAGGCTTCATTCTCTGTAACATTATTAGTACATCTAAATTGTAATTGATATGTTACATAAAAATACCTAGCTTTTGGGTTGATTAATTCAATACCTACACTAGCTCCTAATTTGCATTTAGAGCCATTGAACCTACATGTTTAGATTGGTTCTTCTTTGGGCTTCTTGGGCTTATGCTTGTTCTTTCATAGCTTTTCTTTTTCTTGAACCTCAAAGGATTATTTCTTTGAGATCCATTGTAATCTCTAACATGGTGGACTTGATGATTTTTCATTAGTTATCTTTGATATGGGGGGTGCATGTTTCTCTTTCTGATCTTGAATTTCCCCAATCAATTCTATAATTTTGTTAACTTTAGGCTTATGATGAACAACTACCAAAGTCCAACCTTGGCCTTTTATGATATGTCTCCTTCTTTGGATCTTAATCATTCTTAGTGGAGGAGAAGAAAAACCTCCACCATCTGAATATGTATCACTATATGATGCATTGCGATCTTCTACCTCTCCTACATCTTTCCCTACTAGTTAAAATATGTATGTGGAAGTTGAATTTTCCATGGATACTTGTTTTGGAATGTGGTTTAACTTTATTTCCATTATTTGAGTTAAACCTAAGAAATTGCTTCTTGGCAATGTGAACATTCAAACTCTAAATGACTAACTTTGTGCAATCTACAAAATATGGGAAGGAGCAACACACTTGGGTATACTTCTTCACCTAGGCATTATAAGTTTTCCATGATGCCATCTATGAACTATGTTATAATCTCTTCTTTTGGGATTGGAATTATGGTCCTTTCAGTTCGATCATCTAATCCTTTATTTGAAGTTGTATCCAAATCCATCACTTTGTAAGAGTTTAAATTAGATTGTAGAAATGCCAAATCATTTCTTGCATTGTATTCTGTAATCATCATTTTCAATTTTGGGTTAGCATCAATCTTGATATGATTATTTAATCCTTTCCAAGGCAACCATAGTTGAGTAAAATTAGTTGAAAACCATCCCCTTAAGCATTTTGTCCACTTTCTACTTAGTAATAATCCATATGTTTTAGAAATTTCAATCACATGTGTTGGTCCTAGAATGGTTTTGATATTTGAGTGTCAACACACTTAACCACTTTTCACATACACGTCAAGTACACTATACATGCTAAGCTACAATTTGTGTCAAGCCAAAATTTCAATAGGTGTCGAGTGACTTTAGGTGTCAAGTGATCAGTAGATGTTGAGTGATATATAGGTGCTGATTCACAGTTGATGTTGAGCAAGTTAGAATGCAACGTGTATCGAGTGAGCTAGAAACATATATGTGCCAAGCAAGAAAGAGTGTAATTAGTACCAAGTAAACTAGGATTATATATGTGCCAAGTTACATAGAATCAACATATAAGTTTGTGCCTTCACAAACATAGATGCAAAACTATTGTTTGATGATTTACGAAGAGATAAGAAGATTATATCAAATCTTTGCATTTACTCATGCTATCAGCATACATCTAATCAAAAAATAGGAGATAGCATGCAACCAATAGGATAAATCTAAGGATTTAAGTGAGAAATTCAAGAGTTCATGATTTTAGTGCAAACCCTAAGTCTATGAAGTATTTATAAGAAGTCTTAGACTCCATAATTTTGAGTTGTTGAGGGAATTGTTAAGGAAGTTACTAAGCAAATAGAAAACTAAAGAACAGAGCAAGTAGTAGGGGTGTAAATGACTTAGTAAATTGAGTAGCAATTACACATTTAGTTTATCAAAATAGAACAAGGGCTACAAAAAAAGATCAGATCAAGCAAGGATCAAGATTACAGAGAGTAGATCAAATGCCTAAATCCATCAATTGAAGATTGTATACTATTAGGTTTATGTTTCTAATATTTTCTAGCCATTGTATTAGAAAAGGAAATCCTATATTGATAGATTAGGTTAACAACTATGTGGGAGAACCTTTGAGAAGGTGACTAAAAGTCCTATGAAATTAGGTGGGCCTAATAGCCTTTTGTAAATCCTTTAATAGGGTGACACTTCATGTAAGGGGTTTGAAAATCCTTTAACTAGGTCACTATTGACATAGTGTAAAGCCTTTAATAGGGTACGCCATCAAAAGTGGTCAAAAAATTATTGCTCCAATAATTTTGTGGGTATCATCCCCACCCTAGTTTTACCTTCTTATTCCTGGAAGGGTTTTCGGGTTACCAAATTTCTAGTGTTATGTGTTGATGCATGTTTTTACTTTATGTTTATTTAATATGTTTACATGCATGTAGTTTACTTTCAGTTATAAGTTTATTAAAGGATTAGAAAAGGTTAAAAGTTAGTTACTTTTGACTCACCCTGCCTCTTAGAAGTATTCTTTCCATTTGAATATTCCAACAATTGGTATTAGAGAAAGGTTCTCACAAGGAGAAGCCTAACAACTTGGAGAAAAGATCTGAAGATGGAATTCTTCAACCTTTGGAAGATCATAGATAATCAAGTGATTGATGTGCACCTCACTCTACACAAGTTAGAGGAAGCCGAAGAGGAATTGAGAAAATCCTTGAAAAGAATGAAGTGCATAGCCATAGCTGAAAATGACATACACTACAAGGAAAATCGTACCACACAAGTGTTTTCCAATGGAGATTCCAAATAATTTGATACATCAATAACATAGTTGATGGTGAAGAATAGAGCTCAAGTAGAAGAGATAAGATCTCTTAAAATGGAGAAAGAGTCACAAGCCATGATGCTATGTGAGATAACTGAACAAAAGAAAAGAGCCATTGAGGATAGGGCTACGATTGAGGATGAAAAAAGAAACCTTCCCAAAAGATTGGAGAAGAAGTCCATAGAACTTATAAAGATCTCCAACATGTAGTTAGATACCCTTAGCCAGGTGATGAATGCTCATCATGAGCTAAACATGAAGGACATGTAGATCTCCACCTTTAGAATGCAAAATGAACAATTATAGAATGGTCTAAAAAGGGAAAAGGAGATAGCATAGGGCTTCAAAAAATCAACTGAAGCCAACAACCACTTTGAGAAATTGTTGAAATCACCAAGATCCAGCAACGACACTTCAGGATTAAGATTCACTAGTATTGAAGAAGGAGAGTCATCAAAGAGTCTTGAGAAAAGGAGTAAGAAAGATAAGAATTCTAGACCCACTTGTCATTTCAATGGAAAAAAGGTGCACATTTCTAATGTATGTAGGAGTAGGAGACCAATCAGAAGAATGACAAACCCAAGAACAAGGGTCACTATCACAAGTACAACAACCAAGGAAACCTAATAGAAGACTCTAGGACCAAGACCATGAGGACACCAAGATTTGGTGGTCACTGCTACAACTTCAAAAAGTTTGGACATATAGCTTTTCAGTGTAGATCAAAGCCTATGTGGACACCAAATTAGCCTGGAAGAAGAAACAACCATGCACACAACTATAACTAGGGTTATAATAGTAGACAGAGCTGTCATTACTGTTAGGACTATGGGCATGTTCCAAAAAATTGCATAAGAATACATTTCAGAGGGAACTATTGTAGGTGGTTAAGCCAAACCACATGTTTTAGTTACTTGAAGACTAGTCATATTAATAGGTATTACCCAACAAGGGCCAAGGCATCCAAGTTAGAAGTCAACAAGGGAAAAGATAAGGTTGATGTGGAATACATTAGGGCAAAGATGAAAAGGACATGGCAAAGAAGGGATGGAGCCAATACATCCAATGGAGGGACCACTTCACCTAAGAGGTCAAGTGGTCACACCTCATCCAACTAAGCAAGGATAGGTGCATGGGACTGATATACAAAGCTATATCAGACATTAGTCCTAAGATAAAGAAGTATTGCAATGAAGAAAACAACATTAAAAAAGATGCCAAGTCAAATTTGAAGTTTTTGCCAACACTGTTGTGTTGTCCTCAGATGCCAAGTAAAGCTCCAGTACATGCTGAGTTGCCAGTAGTAGTTGAGTTGATGGTTGATGTCAAGTTAAGGAATGTTAATGGAAGTTGAGTGAATGAAATCCAATGGATTCCGAGTCATGTTGAAACCTTTAAGTGCTGAGTTTACAACTGTATGCATTATGCATTTAATGCTAGGTTTTAAAGGGTATAATATCAAATTTTGCTAATTTTTTGTGCCATTCAAACACAAAGAAAATATGAGAAGAGTGCTAAAGTGATTGAAGAGAAATCTTAAACCCTTTTGCATTAATTTTAATAGTAATTCAACATGATTTCTTTGATCTAAAGGTATTCATCAAGTGCCAAGCTACACAATTTTAAAGTTTTTTATATACTGAAACCCTAGTTTAGTATAATGGCTTCCAGTTCCAAGAACCCTAAGGGAAAGGAGAGTCATGAGGTTCAATTGGTTAGCAATGAGGTAAAACAACCTAATTTCAAACCCATTCCCGAAGTAGCCTATAAAAATGACCTTGCTGGTGTGTTATCCATAATTCCACCTAAGGTTGTCATGTTGCAGGATGTGAGAAAATGTTAGAACTATAAAGTAGGGGCCATAGGTGATCTTGAGATATTCCAAGCCTATGACATGTTGTATGACAATGGGATTCTAAAGGATGAGATCTATATAGTTGAGAAGAAGGGTTTGACAAATGCCCCAATTTTCTCCATAGTATTTAAAATAGAATAGATCTGCATTGTATTGAGCCAAATTCATGATGGCTATCTATGGTTGGAAATAGGACCTATCAAAATAGCGAAGAAAATAACACATAGGGTTATGAGATTCCCAACCCTAGATCAGCCTAAGACATTGAGAAGTGATAGTAAAGAGGCAATTGAAAGGAATATAGGGGCCAAGTGGAACAAGAGGGGTATGAAAATAGATACAATTACAAAACCTCTTCTAGATTTTGCAGTGAGAGTGATTTCTCACAAATTTTAACAATCTAGTAGATTAAATAGTGTACCCTGTATAGCTATTGATGTAGCTTACAAGCTTGTGACAAAAGATGATACTTATGATGTAGCAGAATTGATGCTGCAATAGATCAATGAAAACTTGGGAGCTATCAGAAGATCCAAGGGAGCTCAATGCAAGTTTGGTTCAGTCCTTGTCTACATATTCTTCTATGTCATGGAGGATTTTCCATAAATTGGCAAGGTAAACTAGAACCCCAACAAGTCTGCAATCACACAAATCACTGAATACATAGAGCATATGGGTGACAATTTTGTGGCTGAAATGAAAAGCTACTTTAAAGATTTTAAGAAATTCATGAAGCGAAGGATGAGGATACCAATTTCCTTGGTAGAAAAACATGTCAATGACATATGGTTTTTGGTTGACATTAACTATGCCTAAATACAAGCTGTAGTTCCAAGGGTAAGATGGCTCAAACCCTTAGGTTATGAGCTAGATGTGGACCAAGGATCAATAGTAATCACTGCACTACTTGCAAAAGACATAGATAAAGTAACAAAACCCTTTAGCACATATGATGTGGTGAATCGAGGGTTGAAATGGATTTGAAGATATCCTTGTTAGTCAAGAGGAAGGACAAATTGGTAAGGAAGATCAAGAAGAAATTTGGTGTAGACATTGAAAGGGCAGTAGGCATAGCTGAGGAACAAGAAGAAGAAGAAGAAGATAGTGAAGAAGAAGAACAACAAGGGAAGGCCCTATGGAACTTACTCAAGGGTTAGGAGAAGATAAGGAGGAAGGTGATAAGGAAGAAGAAGCTAAGGAAGCACCTACACAAGCTGAGTCAAAGAAAAGAAAGGAAAAATCTCAACCTCTAGCTCAACCTAAGGCCAAAAAGGTAGCTAATCTTGCTCAAGCCAAACCAAAGAAACCTAAAACAAGGGCTACCACAAGGGCATCCACACAAAAGGCCAAGGAAGAAATAAAAGAGAAGAAAAAATCCATTGAATAGACTAGTGAAATGTAGAAGAAAGAAGAAATTATCTAGCACACCTAGATTCTGATGAAGAGGAGAAGATAGAGTGAAAGGATAACAATCAATTCAAAGTGGTAAGCCATCCTCCTAAATCTTCCATAAATAAAATTTGTGAAAATATTAAAAATACATATTTGAATGATTTGAAAAGTCTTGATTTCAATAAGCTTAGTAGAGAAGAGAAGAATAAAGTAGAGGAATCAGTGTATTCCATGATGACAGAGTTTAAGAAAACACCTCTAGAACTAGACAATACCATGCCTAGGGAATTATATGAGATTGTAGGAAAAAAATGGCATCATTATCTCAAAATTGAAAAGGAGATAAGAGAATCTACCTTATCACAAGTGATTCCTAGCCTAACAAGAGGTCAAATAAAAAAGGCTAATAAGCAACATGGTGGAAAATTTGCACCTATGTATAGAGCCTTTAGCATCCTACAAAATAAGATTGAGGATGTAGTAAATAAATGCGCACAACTGTTGAAATCAATCTAAAAATTGATTGATGATAATGATAGAGATGTAAACAAGGTAGAAGCTAGTACAAAGGAGAAGGGGGAGAAGGTAGAAGGGAAGGAAATAAAAAAGAAAGAAGAAGAGAAGAAGGAGGAAGATAAAGGAGAAGAAGAAAAGAAAGAGGAAGATGATAAGGAAAAAGGAGAGGAGGAAACACAAAAAGGCGAAGACATGGCAACTACTGAACAAGAGCAGCAAGAAGAACATAGTGTTCAAGACACACAAATGTCACCCCCTAGCCCTCCTCATGTAACCATCACATGTGTAGACAAAATAACAATCAAGGATTTTACTAACCAATCATGTTAGAACATCAATCCCCTAACAGCAAAGGATCTCTCCAAGATCCTTGACCAATCTACCCAACAAGCCAAGTTATGCACAAAATCTATATTGGTTAGTGTTGATGAAATACAAAAGGTAGTAGCTAACACAACTAGAGTCAAGGTGAATCCACAAGAACCACCTTCTATTTCTATAGCTACTAGCACACAAATCCTACTGCTTGCACCATCACCTCCAACAATTGCAACAAGTGATACATTATATGACACTACTTAGATGCTGAGTGTAAAAGCAAAGAAAGAAACTTCAATAGGGCCAATAGGATAGATTTCTACATCTAATCCAATAGTACAGGTAATAGGTACACCCCCAATAATTATAATTGATCAAGGGAAGTCTGATGAGGAAAAGGAGGATACTACTAAAGATGAGGAGCAAGATGCAATTCAAACATTGATTGAATTACCTAAAATAGGCACTCTTACATAAACTCATCAGAAGCCGTACACTAAGATGATATCATTAAAAATCTCTACACTAGGCTTGAGCTCTAAAAAGGTTGCTAGGATACTTCATTATGGAGACCTTGAGCTAGATGAGGAGATAGATATACCTCTTTATGACTCCAAGACTATAACCATTGAATAGATCACTGAGATGCAGAATGCATTGGATAGGAGAAAGAGATAGGAAATAATTAGAAAAGAGTGTAAGAATAAGAAAACATTGAATGAGATTAGGGACATCTTTATGGATGCCTTCACCTTGTAGTCACCAAATGAGTCAAAGCCAATAATAGAACAACTGTCTGATATAGTTGACCAGGTGACAAGTGCGGACTAGGACACAAATGTTAAACTTATGGAGTGGTCTGAAAGGAAATTTCAAGGAAAGGTAAATGAGAAAATAATAAATGATTTAGCACTTGCACAGGTGGATTTGGCTAAGAAAATTGAGAAAGTCAAAACTTTACTTGAGAACATTTTCTCACTATAGAAAAAGCTTTGTGATGTTTCCAATTTCACACAAGAGACCAGCCAAAAAATATTGAGCTTGGAGAGAAATCTCAAGATGTCTAGCATCGAACTACCTATTAATATAGCTTAAAGTAAGAAGTATTTTTCTCAATCGCTTCACACTTAAAGATAATTAGCTACAGTTACAACAGAAGAGGCCAATATAAAGGCTAAAGTAATGTAGATCCAATCCTCCATTACTCCACATCTAGAGGTCCTCCATAAAGAGAAAGTATATGCAAAGAATGTTCTCAAGAAAAATCCTAATCTTTCTACTCTTGATGGACTTGTACATCTTGCCACAGAGACTGCCATCTAACACAAATCACTTGAAATTTCTTTGGAAAATTGGGATGTAGCTTAGAAAATGATCATGGATGTAAACAATACATTTTTGGCTAAATATGGTATTACTCCTTAGAACCCTTTGACATAAGTGTCAAAAAGGGAGACAATTAATAATAGGGGGAGAAATAATATAATAAGGAAGATATAACTAAGGGGGAGAATACTAAGGTATTTTGATTCCATTCTTTCATTCATTCTTTCAGAGAATTAAAAAAGGAAAGATTGTAGATAGCCAAATGGGGGAGATAAGAAATAAGAAAAAGTGTGGGGGAGATACAAAATTTTAGGAATTGTATGAAAGATTGCTCTGATATAGAATACAGGAATACAAGAATATAGAATACAGAAATAGGGAAAAGGCAAAGAGTATTAGATACATCAGTACAAAATTTTGGTTACAAGAATTTAAAAGGCACAATTAGCTCAAGGGGAGTTATAAGGTATGCTGTTCCTTACAAAATTTTGAACAAAGATTTTGAAATTTTGTATATATGTAGAGCAGAATGAAAAATGTACTCATTAGGTTAGATTAGTAATGTTTAGTTAAGTTTTTTTGACACTCATGTCAAAGGGGGAGATTGATGGTCTTAGAATGGTTTTGACATTTGAGTGTCAAAACACTTAACCACTTTTCATGTACATGCCAAGTATAGTATATATGTTGAGCTACAATATGTGTTGAGCCAAAATTTCAATGAGTGCTAAGTGATTTCAAGTGCCGAGTGATCAATAGATGCCAACTTATATATAGGTGCTGAGTCATAGTTGATGCTAAGCAAGTCAGAATGCAACATGTGACAAGTGAGCCAAAAGCATACATATGCTGAGAAAGATAGAGTGTAATAGGTGCCGAGTAGACCAAGCTAAATATGTGCCAAGCACCAATAATTTATTAGGTGCCAAGTAACACATAATCAACATATAAGTTTGTCCCTTCACAAACTTAGATGAAAAACTATTTTTGGATGATTCACAAAGGGATGAGAAGATAAGATCAAATCTTTGCATTTACCTATGTTATCAACATATAGCCAATCAGAAAATTGGAGACAACATGCAACCAATGGGATAAATCTAAATATTTAAGCGAGAAATTTAAGTTCATGATTTCATTGCAAACCCTAAGTCTATGAAGTCTTTATAAGAAATCTTAGACCCCATAATTTCGAGTTGTTGAGGGAATTTCTAAGGAAGTTGCTAAGCAGATAGCAAACTAAATAATAGAGCAAGTAGTAGGGGTGTAAAGGACTTAGTGAATTGAGAAGCAATTACACATTCGGTTGATTGGAATAGAACAAGGGCTATGAACAAAGATCGGATCAAGTAAGGATCATGTTTAGAGAGAGTAGATCAAGTGCCTAAATCCAACAATTAAAGATTGCATACTATTAGGTTTATGATTCTAATACTTTCTAGCCATTGTATTAGAAAAGGAAATCCCATATTGATAGGTTAGCTTAACAGCTAGGTGGGAGAACCTTTGAGAAGGTGACTGAAAGTCCTATGAAATTAAGTAGGCCTAACAACATTTTGTTAATCCTTTAACAAGTTGACACTTCATGTAATGTATTTGTAAATCCTTTAAATAGGTCACTATTTACATGGTGTAAATCCTTTAATAGGGAAGGACTTTAACAAGGAAGACCATTAGAAGTGGTCAGATAATTATTGCTACAGTGATTTTGTGGGTATCATCCCTACCCCAGTTTTGCCTTCTTTTTCCTAGAGGGTTTTTGGGTTACAAAATTTCTAGTGCTATGTGTTGATGCATGTTTTTACTTTATGTTTATTTAATATGTTTACATGCATGTAGTTTACTTTTAGTTGTGAGTTTGTTAAAGGATTAGAAAAGGTTAAAAATTAGTTACTTTTGATTCACCCCCCCTCTTAGAAGTACTCTTCCCATTTGAATATTCTAAGAACACGTATATCTATGATGCCCTGAATTCAAGGATCAATTATCAATTATATCTGAGGGTGAACCCACGTTAATGGGTTCTGCTTTAGTGGAATGAATAAACTCTAAAAAGTTTGCCAAATTGTAAATTTTGGTGGTTGCATTTTCTTTGATACGTTCGTACGAACATATGTGAAATGTTTGCATGAACATATTGTTGTCGTATGTTCATGCGAACATATCGTTGCCTAAATTGATATTTTTGCGCAAACATTTGTTGACAATATGTTCATGCAAGCATATAACAATCAGATTTTCGACATTAAAATTTGTTGTTTTACCCTTTTTCATTTCATTTTCATGGCTGATATTGTTGACTTATAGGTTCGAGCCAACGTACGATTTCTACTGCCCCCACTAGCATTGCCTGTCGCTTTCATTCGCATTCTTCATTTCGGGTATGTCAAAATATTATTAATTTAATGTTTTGAATGTTTTTAAAGCATTTTTTAATATTTTCAATGCATTTTTAAAATGTTTTTTAAGCATATTTGAATGTTATTTATGTTTTCAACAATTTTGAAAGCATATATAAATGTTAATTTAAAATTTTTATTGTTTATTTATATTAATTTAGAAAATAGTAAAATGTTATACAGAAAATATTAGAAAACATTAGAAAAAATAGTAGAAAATTTATAATATAAAATTTAGGAAAAGCATTAGAAATTTTATAAAAAGCATTAGAAAACTATTTTCGAAAAAAACATTACCAAAAATTAGAAAATTTAGAAAACAAATTTACAAAAAACATGAAAAAATTTATAATTGAATATAAAATTTAGAAAAAAACCAATAGACACAAATTAGAAAATTTATTAAAAAAAATTACAAAATTTATAAAAATATATTAGCAAATTTAGAAAAAAAAACATTACAAAAATATTGGAAAAATTAGAAAAAGTATTACAAAAACATCAAAAAATTTCTAATTTAATTAAAAATTAAAAATATAAATATAATTTTTTTTTAAAATTACAAAATATAGAAAAAATATTATAAAAAAATTTATAATTTTTTTTAAAAAAATTTAGAAAAACATTAGAAAAAACATTAGACAAACATTAAAAAATTTATAATTTAATATAAATTTTGGAAAAAAAATTTTTAAAAAAAAATTGAAAAACATTTGAAAATTTAGAATTTAATATAACATTTGGAAAAAACATTACAAAAATATTAGAAAATTAATAATTTAATATAAATTTTACTAAACAAATTTGGAAAAAAATTACGAAAATGTTTAAAAAGTTATAATAATATAAATTTTAGAAAGGAAATTTTAAAAAAATTAGAAAACCATTATAAATATTATAATAATATAAAATTTAGAAAAACATTAGAAAAAATATTTTAAAAATATTAGAAAAACATTAGAAATATATATGTTAATGTTTAATATAGACATGTATGTTTTATATATATATATATATATATATATATATCTGTGTCAAATTCAACTTAATATCTTAATCTTAGAAGTTTAATTAAATGACATATCTTAAGGGTCTAGATTCTAAATTGTACATGTAACAATATAGATAAGAATGTATAATTTTTTATTTTGAACATAGATGTACATGTATATTTGTTCATGGTTAAAAGTAGATGTATGTACATGTTTTTAATAAATTCATATTTTTATATGTATAATGTGTGTGTGTGTGTGTGTGTATGTGTGTGTGCATAGATATATATATATATATATATACATATATACATGTGTACATATATGTATATATACATGTATACATATATGTATATATATATACATATATACATATATATGTATATATATATACATATATACATATATATGTATATATATACATACATAAATATATGTATGTAAATATACATATATACATATATATATGCATACATATATATATGTATATATATGTATGTTAACTATGGATCTTAATTTATCTTATAATTAAGTTTACAATTAACTATGTCTAATGACACGTCTTAACTTGGGAGATACTAAATTATATATGTATAAGAATGTAGATTAAAATGTATATTTTATTTTATAAATGTACATGTAAATATGTTAATGTTAACATAAACGTGCATACATATACATTTATACATATACACACACACACACACACACACACACATATGTATATATATATATATACACACATATATATGTATATATATATACACACATATTTATGTATATATATATATATATATATATATGTATGTATGTATGTTAACTATTGATCTTAATTTATCTTATAACTAAGTGTACAATTAACTATATTTAATGACATGTCTTAACCTGGGAGATCTTAAATTATATATGTATAATAATGTAGATTAAAATATATATTTTATTTCATAAATGTACATGTAAATATGTTCATGGTAACATAAACATGCATATATGTATGTATGCAATATTCATGTTTAAATGTGTGACTATGGACCTTTACACTAAAATCGTATTCCAAAACCTAATTGATGCTTAACTTAAAATTAAAACAAGTTGATCCTAGTCCTAAATTGTTAAAAATTAGATTTGAGATACATGCACATACATTTAAACACATGTATGTTACATGAAGTATGATCCTTGTTTTACATGAACTTAAAACCTAAACATTGAAACATTATCCTTTAAGAGTAATATAAATAATTTATTACCCTTTAATTGAATTCTCTAATAATAAGATTAACCTAATTTACAACTTATCAAAATTTCTATTTACCTTAACTCTAACCTTAATTTTCTTTAAATCATAACATTAATTAAAATAATATATATCCCTATTTTAAGGTCCTAACTATAATATAATCTATATGAAAATTTGGAGATCTATACATGGTTAAAAAATTTGTATAAGCCCTTATACTAAACTGAAAGTTTGTATAAAGATTATGGTTTAGTATTTAGGGTTAGGGTTAGGATTTGTATTTAGGGTCTTATTGTTTAACATTAAGGTTAAAGAGTTAAAATTTAATTTATATATAAGACCTTTACATGTTCAAATATACATGATGTACATTCTTTATAATTTTATATATTATAATAACTTATGTTAAAGATTATAATTAACTTTTATTAATTAAATGTTGTAACATGTATTCTAAGTTAGGTGATACATGTGTTCTATGTTATATGTATGTATGTGTATGTTATATTCTTACCTATATGCAAATTAATCTAAGTCCATGTGTTACGGATTATCTAGGTTCATGATGTGTGATGTATCATGTTCAATTACATATGTATGTGTATAATTTTTAATTTTAAAAATAAAAAATTGTGTGTACAGTAGGCAGTTCAGTGAGCTTCATACATTTCTACAAATCTATGGCTTCACATGATTAGTTTGATGTGGTTCCTGGTGTGGCACCTGATATAGTTCCTACTATGACATAGGTTGGTGTGACACCTAATGTAGTTCCTACTGTGACACCTATTGTGACTCCTCATGTAGCTCATCGTGTTGCTCGTGGTGGGGTGCATGCTAAATCTTGTGGTGTACCTTGATGTAGGGCTCATTGTGCAGCTGATGTTCCTGCTCCTAGTGCAGCTCCAAGTGGTGGAGGTCCTATCATGGCTCCTGGTCCAGGTGAGGCTACACCTACAGCTCCTATTGGAGGTCCTACTGCACCACCTCCATGCATCGATATTGATGCTCTATTTGCATTTTCAGAGAAGGAGATTGCTAGATTAAAAAACTTTATATTTACCTTTGATGATGGTCTTTATAAAGACATATGTACTACAATATTTAGGAGTTTACAGAATTTGATAGCTAGGTTTAGAGCTCACCATTCATTTACTCCTGCCATATTAGCTTCCATATCTAGTGAGCTTAGGGCTGAGGTTTTCGAAGATGCATCTTTCGATGACGTCAAGAGGGTAGCCCCCAAAGACATCATCAAGAGAGAGCTCTTTCAGAGTATGAGGGTACACAAGGTAGGGTGAGAGGCTACAGTTGTATGCCTAAAATGTGAGCACAATTATATGATTCATTATATCCAAGATTACTCAAAAATGAGGTCTTGAATGGTGACTCATAGCTCTCTATTCATGGAGTGCAAGGGTTTGTAATGGAGGCCCTCAGTTTGACCTAGTTTGTGCCCATGAAAGTACACCATGAAACAAGAGATTCAATGATAAAAAATATGCATGCAAATGAAAATGCAAACTAATCTAAATGATAACAATGCAAAACAATGCAAGAAAGGAAATCTAATAACATTGCAATACTAATTTATGAAAATAAATATGACTCTAAGATAATAGGCAAATGGAAGGATGAAACCTCATCATTGAAGCGATGGATGCACGAGAGAATAAAACAAGAAGATAGAGGTTCTCCACAAAAAGCTTTGATGCTCAAACTCCTTCTTCAGAAATTGCTCTCCAAACCTATAGCATAATAATAGCATAATTGTCGATGAATTGTGAATGAATTGTGGATGAATTGTGGTTGTCCAAAATGAGGAGAGGGCTTTCCCTTATAAAGAAAAATATCGAGGTGAGAGGCTTCTCACAACCAATATGGGATAATAGAGTTTGATCCATGTGAGACAAAATTTCACCAATGAGAAAAGAGGAGTGGTTGAGAAGAAAGTAGAAAAAGGATAAAGATAAGTCCCACTTAGAGATATGTACATTTAAGTGTAGAGAAAATAAATAAAATATTTATTTAATCTTTATTTAATTTATTTCTTTATTCAAGTGGGTTTATTTTTTATTTATCTATTTTTCTTTTCATCACAAAGAGATATTTAAGTGGGAATTTTATTTAATTAAAAGGGAGCAAATTCTTCTGATTAAATAGGAAATATTTAATTAAATTAAAAGAAGGGTTTTTCTCTTAATTAATTAAATGTGGATGAATTTAATTAAAAGAGAGGTTTTCTTTTAATTAAATGGGGACTTATTTTATTTAATTAAAAGAGGAGATTTTCTTTTAATTAAATAAGACTTAGGACAAAATGATCAACCTCGAAAAAAATAGAATAATTGAATTTGATCAAAGAAATTGGTTTAATAAAATATTACACAACATTGATTCAAAAAATTTGATAAATTGATAAATTGAATAATGGGGGTCCATAGTCTAGGCGACCATTTTAGGGTGCATATGTTTTCCCCTCTTTGACTAATGTGTGATCTATTTGGGAACACATGTAGTCAAAGAAAGAAATTGAAGTGTGAGGTCGAGTTGGGATCACAAAACAACCCAGATGTGTGGTCGAATCGGGAACACATCAAGACAAAGAATAAAAATAAACTTTGACTTGAAAAAGTCAAGGATAAAAATGATAAAACTGAATCAAAGATTGAATTTTATAATTATTGCTCCCTCATGATCAAAATCGAAATGAGATAGAGGATAAACAACAAATTGGTAAATTTGATCAAATTGAACAAAAGATAAGGTTCTTGATGTAAGATGAAATATATAAGAATCATAGAACCAAGGTAGATCATCAAGCATGAAATATTATGCCCCAAAGGTGATTTAGAAGAAAATAAGTGGGGAAAAATAAAATTGAAGATAGAAGTTTGAAAGATATAGAAAGAAATAGAAAGAAGAAAAGAAAATGCCCCAAAATCAATCAACTGTTTAGGATAGAAATTTTGATTGAGATCACAAAAGAAGATAAGGAAATGAAGATCAAAATGTGACCATAGTTGATTAAAATTCCACAAGAAAGTTGAAGGGAAAATCCTCTCAAACTCATAATATAGCCTAAAAATTCAAACTAACATGAAGCCTAAAAATGCAAGCTACATGAAAATGCAATGGTGTACTTGCAAAAGAGCAACTGTAACATAGGATTTTGTGTTCATTATTCATTAGAGAATGTAAAAGATCTTATTTTCATCATTGGGTGGTTATTAATGGACATCAAAAAATCACACAATTATCACTAGTCACAAATGCAACTATGAAGATATGAATGTAATTTATATTGGATTGGAATGTGGAAAGATTCTAACAGAAGCATGAAAGACATAAAGGTCAAGATGACTTCGATGTTAGCTTACCCAATTTAATGTAGGAAAACTATGCTCACATCAAGGCATATATGCGAAGAAGACCATAAGAATGGTTGTGCAAAAAC
Organism: Cupressus sempervirens; assembly: GCA_028749045.1. Lineage (NCBI taxonomy): Eukaryota > Viridiplantae > Streptophyta > Pinopsida > Cupressales > Cupressaceae > Cupressus > Cupressus sempervirens. Next base: position 231,644,545 of record CM053791.1, read on the forward strand.
AATCAAGGATGATGCCTCAAATCTCCTAAGTGTTTCAAGGGGACAACAAGAGACACTCTAGAGTTCAAGACTGCACCCACAAGTAGAAAATAAATAAAAACATGTCCCATGCCCCAAGTCCTCTAGCTATGCATCATGGAGAGACTTATCAGAAAAGGACACTTAACAAAAATCAATAATAACCAGCACACAAAGAAAAGATCATGACATAATTCAAGCATTAAGTGTTGCGTTTACAATTTAAGTGTGTTAATTGATACTAAGTTCTGAGGATAAGGATCAAATTCTTGCAGGACGGGAAGATCACATGATGATTCTGGGTAAGACCAGTCCAATAAGTGTTGAAAAATACTCGATGTCAACGGTTGCATTGAAAAATACAATTGGGGTGGTGTTGGAAAGCACCATTTGCGAGGTTTCCTAAAGACTAACACATCCAAGAGACCAAAGCTAACATAGTTATGGCCCCTAGACAAAGACCAATTCCAAACCAAGACAAAAAGGATAAGGCATAATAGAGAAAGGCTAAGTGTCGAGGACATGCGCTAAGAAATAGGGGTGCAAAGGTCTCAAGTAGCGCCCATTTCTCGGTTTTCACCACTTCGATTTTTATTTATTTATTTTTAAATTTTTTTTTTTCTTTTTTTTCTTTTTTTTTTAGGACTTTTTATAATTTTTTTGTATTTTTACTACCATGGCATCTGTTTCCAAGTTTTCACCAAGGCACTTTTTCTTTTTTCTTTTTGATTTTTTGAATTTTCAATTTTTTTAAAATTTTTTTGGAATATATGATTTTTTTTTGGAGATACATCAAAGCACCTATATCTAGGTTGTCACTAAGATGGTCATTTTTTCAAGACATTTTTCAATTTTTAGATTTTTTACAATATATGATTTTTTTGGATTTTTTGAAATATATCATTTTTTTGTATTTTTAAAATATATCATTTTTTTCTATTTTTCTAGGTTCAATAAATATGTACAAATAATATACTATGCCCCCAAACAAAAACAAGGACCAAACTCTCAAGCATGATCACATTGTGCAGTCCCAATGTTTAGCAAGGTAGAGGACATGATGGAGCAACAAGCTGATAAATATGATGGATAAGGAAGGAGTGTATGAAGAAAGTGAAAGTGATCCTTAAGGAATGACTCCTCAAGAGTAGCCAAGCTAGGAAAATTTTTAATGCAAAGCACATTTCGACAAAAAATGATCATATTTTAACTTTTTTTTATTAGATCAAGACCAAAGGGGTAAATGGGAAAAGGATAGTGAAAGACTAGAATGGATGGAGGAAAATAGATATGAAGGATAAATATGAAAGGAATGAAAACAAGATAATCATAAGATAGCTCACAAGATAGCCAAATTTTTGTGCATGGGTCAACATTGTCAAGATCAAAGTGAGAAGATGGAATGGATGAAAAATGTAGCAGAACTATGCATGATGCCTAATTGTCAAGTTTTCATCATGGTACTTATCCAAGGTGCCACAAGGAAGTGGTTTTCACCATAGGATGAATTTATTTCTCTTTACTTTTACTACCAACGTGTCTGATTACCAAGTTTTCACCAAGGCACATTTTCATATTTTTCACTTTTTTTCTTTCTTCTTTTTTTTTTCTAAATTTTTTTTCCGAATTTTTTTTTTTTTTTTAGAATTTTTTAAAATTTTTTTAAAGTTTTTTGGAAGAAGTAAAGCTTTTTAGATAATGATCCTTGAAAGTTTAAACCATGACATACAAAGGAGTTGAAATGATATTCTCAAAGATGTTAATAGAGAAATGAAGATGGGAGACGAAAATGGAGGATATGGCTTTATGCAAAGTGAGGGAGATTGGAAAATGGAAATGAAGGCAAGATCAACATCAACACACACCTTGAAGGGTAGCGAGAGGATAGAGAAAATAGGCATGAAGGAATATGTGAAGGAATATGATGAGTGGATAGAAAAGGTTGCGGATTAGGCACATGGAATGGAAGAATGTGTTTGGAAGAAGATGAAGTGGAATTCTTTGGAAGCTTGAATGTCAACTTCAATTGTTGTTCAACATTAGACTTTATCAAGAGTCACTTTGGAATCCATATAGCTGTAGGCCTCTTTTCATTTCTTTTTGATGATTTAGTGATAATATCTTTAATGATAGATTTTGGAACCCATAATTGCCTTATAATTTTTTTCTTAGATATCTCCTTTGACTTTATGCTTCCATGTCAATTAGAGGAGACATGGTTCTTGAATTGCTTATTTTTCTTGTATTGAACATTCAGGTTACTTTCAAAAGACTTGGGACTTGTGGAAGAAGAAGGATGATATGACTGGTTTAGGTGAGTGGGTGGATTAAAAGGATTCAAGGATATGCATCCATGTTGATCTTGATAAAAGATAGGAGAGGGAGGGAAATAAGGACCCAAGATGGAAGGAAGATGTGAAACATTTAGTATTGTTGGGGGAGGTTCAAGGATGGATGTGGAAGATGCAAAATGGTAATCAATAAGTTCATTAACATCTATTTGACAATTAAGGACATCAGCATCTTTAGAGTGAGCATTAGGATTTTCAATAATATCATGAATATCTTGAATAGGAGCAACTTCTTTAATAGGAGTACTTGAAGCTTGAGAAGACTTAGGAAGAGTAGAAAGTGGAAGGGATCATGGACTGGTAGAACAAGAAGATGAATCACTTTGATCTGGACAAGAATCTTTGGATAGCATAAATGTAGAGTTTCTCTTGATTTTCAATAGGCTCATCATTGGAAGTAACAATACTATTTTTAATAACCTTAATGGAAGTATCATCTTTGGAAGTCGTAACTATATTAAGGTCATTTGTATTGTCAATAAACTCAACAGTGTAAGTAGTAGCTTTATGTTGCTTAGGAGAAGACTTAAGACATGGTGCAATGAATGAGAAAGGGCATAAGGGATCAAAAGAACCATGAAATGGACTAGAGGCATTGTGAAAATAATTGGATAAAATAGGAGGTTCTTGATCTTGATCTTTTTTTATATTTTTTTCTTTATCATTTTTAGAGTCCTCTTTACATAGAGCCACTCCAAAGGACAAGGAAGCTTGTTGGAATTCTATGGAAGACTTTAGAGGAGATGATGAAGGGCTAGCTGAAGTATCCATTATGGCACATGAAGGCTTATGCTCTTTAGGTTTCGCATTATCAAAAGTATTTGCAGCCAAGTAAAGGTTAGCTTGAGTTTCTTTAAGAGGTAGCCCTTGAGGATAACTATAAGGAACCGCATGAAAATCATAAGGATCTTTGTTGGACGAAGGATTGATAGAAGATTTGAGGGACTTAGAATCTTTAGGGGATGTATGGATAGTGGAGGAAGTAGAAGATGGAAGGGGGGAATTAGAAGACACAGGTTCAACATTAAGATGATCTTGCTCAAGAGTGTAATCTATATTTTAGCATGAGGGTTCTTAGAAGAGGAACTCTTATCCCATTGATGTTGTATTTCAGCACAAAAAAATGCTTTCTCTTCGTCAAAATATGCAGATTTATCATTTAGGTATTGTTCACAAAATTTATCAATGTTGTTTTCAAAATTTGATTCATGTGGATTCCCATTAATATTTATCTGACTCATCCCCTTTAAGCACAAGCATAGGACTAGGAGGACTTTTAGGAACTGTAGGAATGTAATAATCATCATCATCATAATCATTGTCACTATAGGCATCGTAGATAGGCATATCACAAGAATTTTCATGTTGTTCATTATCATATGTCTCAATAAGAGGAAGAAGACTCTTGGTAGAAGTAGAAGAAGAATGATATCATGAGGAAGAGGTAGGTGAAGACCTACATGAATGATATTTAGAAGAATCATGGTAAGACTTGGAATATGAAGAATGTGAATGATATTTAGAAGAATCATCATAAGATTTAGAAGATGAAGAATGTGAATGATATTTAAAAGAATCATGATAAGACTTAGAAACTGAAGAATGTGAATTATATTTAGAAGAATCCTAATAAGCCTTACAAGATGAAGAATGTGAAGGATATTTAGAAGAATCATGATAAGACTTAGAAGATGAAGAATTTGAATGATATTTAGAAGAATCATGATAAGACTTGGAAGATAAGGAATTTGAATGATATTTAGAAGAATCGTGATAAGACTTGGAGGATGAAGAATCTGTATGATATTTATAAGAATCATGATAAGACATGGAAGATGGAAAATATTTGGAAGAAGGATATTGTGATTTGATCTTGCACATGATCCTAGCAAAGGTGTCTGATTTATACTTTTTCCTAATCATTTTTGTTGCAACGTTAGCATCCATGTATCCATTGGAGCGACAATACTTTTCAAATTCAAGAAGGAGGTGGATTTCATCTAAGCTCAAATGAGGATCCCTAAAAAGATATCCAAGATCCATGGTTCTAGAAGAAGAAGAATCAAGCATAGAAGAAGAGAAAGGATGAATAGAAGAAGGTAGACTATATGATAATAGGAGGAAAAGAATAAAAAAGACATGAAGAGGAGAAAGAATAGAAATGGGAGATTAGAAAGACATGAAAGATGAAGAAGAAAGAAGACCAAGAGTCATTTTATGAAATTTGATACCATTTGAGATCATTTGAATGTTAAGAAACACATAATAGCACTTGTAACCAACATGAAAGAAAAGGTACTAGTTGATAGGATAACCCTAAGAAACATTGGTCCCAAACTAGGCTAGTAAAAGCACTCACTTGTCCAAAAGAGATGTGATAAGATAGAATTTTGCAATAGACATAAACCAACATTGCCACAGAGGTTCCCACAACTTTGGGTGAATACCCTAGCACATATGGACTAGGAGGGTGATTTACCCAGATTATAAATAATTAAAATTGATTTTTTTTATGAAAGTGAATGGACAAGAGATTACTAAGACTCTCCAAGTGTAATATCAAAGGATCCAAGTGTATATCTTTCTCAACAAGGATGGTTTCTAACTCACCAACTCCAAACAAGGTCTCTTGTGAAATCAATGACTACTAATTCAAGAGGTCAAAGCACAATAACCTAAGGTGCAAAAAGGCTTCTAACAATGGGTAAGTAGCCTAATCCAAATAGGATCAACCTAGGGAGACTATAAATAATGGGATAACAAAGTTATTTGATCATAAAGTCTTAGCTCAAGAACTCAGATTTTGTTCATTTTAAATATCCAACTAGATGTATCAATAGATTTTTTATTACAAACCAAGCACACAAGATAGAAAATAGAGATTTCAAGAAAACAGTCTTCAAAGAATGAGCAAGGGGCAAAGCAACCTTGCGCATGAACAAGTATAATGACTTACTATTTCTATTCCTTAAAGGTTCTACTTGTGTATGTTCTTGACAATGTTTTAGTAGGCACTTAGAACACAACAACACTTTATATGGTTATCTACAAGGATATACGTGGCTTTCTAAAAGGAGTCCTTGATATACACAAGGTATGTGAGGCCCAAATTCATAGATGAGAAGAATCCAAAATCACACAGCTGGGGGGAGATGGTAACCCAAATCTCCTCCTTCACTTCTCAAAGGTATAAAGTTCTTTGAGGCTTAGCCAAGAGTGATATCAAACTCAATTTCCAAGAGAGGTGTCTTTGGATTCACCTCTTGATATTTATACTCTGTTAGAACACAGGAGTTGAGGTCATCCCAAGGGCTGATGAAATCCCCAAGCAGGCTTCCTAGAAATAAAAACTAAGTAATTCAATATCAAAAGTATTTAGGGCACTAAAGGTGGAAGATTTAACTCTTCAAGTAAATGCGAAGTGAGTCCAAAAGTGGAACATTTAACCCTTTAAGATATTGTGAAGCGAGTCCAATAGTGGAACATTTAACCCTTTAGGAGAATGTGAAGTGAGTCCAAAAGTGGAACATTTAACTCCTCACATCAACTCAAAGTGAGTCCACACCTTAGAAAATAAGTGAGTTCCAAAAAGCACAAAAAGGGTTGCCTAGTGGAGCAATTAATGCTTCTTTCCTGTAGACCCCTCCCCCTTAATGTGGTGTTGATCTTGCAACCACAGGGCAGAAATGAGGGGCTAGTGGATTAGTGAGTCCAATAACCCAATATAGTAATCTAGATCAATCACAAGTAATCTAAGACTACTAATCAATACTACTCACAAATGAAAAAGGGTTTGAACAATGGAATATTTAACTTTCCAAGTAAACATAGAGTGAGTTCACAAAGTGGTGAATTCAACTCCCTATGTAAACAAGGAATGAATCCATGCCCTCAATCATTTTAATTAAATATTTGATATTGCAACCAAGAATTACTTAAGGTTTAAACACAAGCATTCACTTAGACAAACTTGTATGAAAGTAAATCTATGTTCATTCATTTCCCATTAAGAGCATCAATTGAAATGTGTTTTATGAAAGCATGTAAAACACTCAAGCCAAACACATGAGAGGTTTAATTTTAATCCCAAATCTAAATGTTTTAGAGATCAAACAAAATACCTGGTAATCCTTGCAATGCATCTTTTTTTTGTTGTACTTTTTGTCTATGCTTGATCTGTAATGCCCTGCCAAGGGATCCAAAGAATTTTACTAAGTTTGCCAAACAATTTTTTTTTTAAGCATGAAAGATAAAACCATTCATAACATTTGCAGAAGCAATAGCAACAATTCAAATGAAAATAAACATAACATATATACATAACAGGCTACAACCTTTAAAGATTCCATAACGTTGTATCACATCTAAATTAACTATTCATCTAACATCCCATCCTTATGAAATAACAATGATATATCCAATGTACTTAAGCAATATACAAGTGTCCTTTTGTAATTATATTTTAGTTTAGCTCAATCATCCACTGTACATATCATAGGGTATGAAAAGCTTAAAATAATAAACATCCATATAAATAAAGTACATCATCATCCAATATTAATCCATGATGCAATTAAAGTAAATGAAACCACATATCATACATGATACATCATCATAGAGGATATAAAAATCCATCATAAATGTTAACTATAAATTACAAACATAAATAACTAAGTGCACAGTTCCTCCCAACTGTAAATAGCATCATTAGACCATCGTGGATCCTAGCCATCCCTCCATGCGTAACATTGCAAAGCACTAAAGAGATCATCGGTATTAACATAGTAGGAATCTCACTCCTAAAACATCCTACTAACATGCAAAGTAAAGCATAATAAATCATCAAATAACATATGCAGAGTAAAGCAAATCATCAATATAAGAAACATACCATTAAATACATCTATCATAAAGTATATTATCTATCATAATGCTCCAAGAACATAATGAAGAATAAATACCAACCAAGGATACTCCAGCCATGGTGTCTCGGACAGATCTCAAATGATAAGAGTGAAAATATACTACCACCCGACAGCGTGGAACCTAAGTGGTCCACTCCCACCGTGCTGAGGAGATAATCTCAAGTCCCAAACAGGATATCAATTTCCGAAGCACAAATCTCTATAAGTCCAAGAATCCTAAAAGTATACTAACTCAAAGGTTCCAACACACACAAAATCGACATCTAATTCCCATAGGCACACAATGACATGTAGGAAACCTAATCTGCAAGCGAAAAAGTGTCATTGCAATTATCACGTACAAGTTACCCTGGCAATTAGCTAAACTCCACAAGTCCATAATGATCTCATGTGGCCACTAGTATCCTCTCGTACTGATGAGGCATACTATAGAATGCACGGTCGCAACCATGCATTCTCACTACTCCCATCCTAGCCTGTACAAGTACTCAAGGCATGGGCAAGAACATCAAAACAATTATCTTTTTAGGTTCATTTAATCCCCATTTAGTGTGTAAATGTTATCACTTATTAACCAAACTTACAATGAGTTACCCTGGTAGCTACTTAAGGCCTCGACCCCCATTGCAAGCCACTTCCCGACACTACAAGTAGATTACCTACCCTAAGCTCATGGAATCATAAATCTCAAAATCACAAAAGATAATCCATAATAAAATCATCAAATATGCATAAAAACATCAAATATCCATAATAAGAATCATCAAATCTCTGAGATAAGAATCATCAAATCTCCATGAGCATCTGGAAAAGCATCCATAGAAAATCATAACCACAACAGTTCTCTATTGGCAACTAAAGGCATCACTGATAGTCATAAGTATCAATTGGTTCTCAATAACCAAAATATATCTCAAGATAAATGGTTCTCAACAAGCAACCAAGAATATCTCAAAATCATACTGATTGAAGACTCCAAAATGGTTGAGTCAAACATGTCACAACATGACATCATCAAGAAATAAATCCATATTTTAGTCCCATCATAGCGACTAGAAAATAATCCAAAGATAACTGATTGATAACTCAAAAATGATTAGCTCAAGTGTCTCATTCACATACATCTCAGCTTTACACATGAAGATTGATGAACAATAACAATCAATAAATACAAACATTTCATAGAGCATACGATCACATTACCATAGTTGGGCTTATAAAGATCGAGACCAAATAAAATCAACATGCGATCACATCTCATAACCTCTAAGCCTCTGGTAACAACCTAGGACTGGTCATCACTAGTCAACCCAAAACCCAAAACAAGAAGCATAAAGAATACACGATGCAAATACATGTTTTGGTTTACTAAATTCACATACTTGAATAATGTGTAGGGGTTTTCAATTTTTTGTTTGCAAGTATATTTCAAGTGTTTTAAGTTTCATCATTTGACTTACAAGTCAACCCAATTGTTCCCCGATAGCATTATCCTTCCATTATTAAGAATTACATTCTAAGAATAACTTAAGGATAAATATTTACTCATTAAATAATTTTCTTTATTCTCTAAGATCCATAGTACCAATTGATCAACTCTTCCTTAATGTTACTTCTACATTTCAACATAATCAAAGGATCATTATTCATTCATAAAAGAACCAATTATCAATCTTTGATTAAGAAGATTATAACTTAATTAAAATGATCAATTTAATTTACCAATTAACATAAGTACATGATTCCATGACTTTTGTCATTTAATAGTTTTCAATTCAATATTACCACGTCTCACCATTGAAACATCTAAGGTTATTATTCAAGTTATGAGAATAAGGCTTATCAACTTTGATATCAATATTTTACAACCTCGTTAAAAGAATCATATCAATTAAATCTTTATTACATAACATAATTATTGATTAAATCCAATTAACTTTAGTTAATTGATTTCATTAATAATTTTACAACCAAACCATCAACCCATTGAATATTTAGTTGACTAATAACTAAAACTCAACCATACACAAATGTTCATATTCATAGTTCAATAATAATAACTTGCTAATATTTAATGACAAACTATATTGGAAATCTTATTAATAAATCTATAATGACCACATTCGTCATTCTTTCAACAATGTTCTCATTTTATTTTAATAATAACAAGTTCTAATAAATCCTCAATACCAAGTATTATTATCTCAAATAAGTTTTCCCTATGTACGTTGATTCAATTAATTAATACTCCTCCAAATTATTAACCAATTTAATTTGATTAATATCTTTTACAGTATTTCAATCATTAACTAATCTCCTCTAGATTAACTCTAATCAATTTAATTGATAATTATTTAAACTCTTTATACTATTATTTATTAATAGTTTGTTAGACCCAACAAACATTAATAAATAATAAACTCATCAAAACTATTATTAATCGATCTAGAGAACTTTACATAAGCTTCATTAGCTAACTCTTAATACCATTAAGGTATATCAATAATTTAGTTAATAATATATAACGTATTAATAATACCATAGTAATTCAAATTATAACAATATTATAATAGTGACTTCATGTCAATTAAATCTTAATCCAATATCATTCAGAGTTTATTTAATCAATATTACAATCAACCATTAGACTCTATTTTCTAATAGTTCTAATAATATTTTGTCTATATAAACGTTGTTTGAAAGAGATCCCTATCATAAACCAATAAGACTCATTGTAGACATGAATAATCTCCAAATTCTTAACATTATCATCTTCATTAAACAACTCTAAAATTGTTTATTATATATTAAATAGTATTCAATATACATTATAAAAATTCCACTATATAAACTATATTAAAATATCTTTTCTTTTAATTTTATTTTATTTGAAAATCTATTTACTTAGATTGACTAGTAATTAATTATACTTCTTCTACTATTAATTAATCTTAATTAAATTTGATTTAATTAGATTATATAATAAACTATATAAAACTAATGCATATTAATAAGATTCTAATAAGGGAAGATTTCAATACTATCTTTAATTCATTCCATGCTTTGATATATTATTTTTGTGAAGTTTAAGCATAAAGAACTCTTGGTTATGGAAAATGGAGAAATATCTGTCCTTGAATAAAATAGTCTCAGTACAACGGCCATATCTCCCTAATGAACTGTTGGATCGAGCTGAAATTTAAATATGTTGGAGAGGGCCAAGTTGCACCAATTCTGACTGGAGCAATCGAATAAATTTGATCATGATAAAAAGTTATGAATAACTGAGTTCGGGTCTATCCAAGGGGCAGCGACAAGATAATTAAAAATTTCTTCTTAAAAGGTAATTGTTCTTTAAATTTATCCAATAATTTCGCTAATAGATTTGGCCATAAATCTTGAAACCATTTTCAAATCTATTTCAATTCGATTCTAATTCAAACCCAAACCCATTTTCTCTTGTTTTAAATCCACGCATATAAAATTCTCAAATAAATTTAATTGCCCAAATTGAAAATGCATACAATAAAAATATGAAATTCCTCAGAAGACATATGGAAGACACGAAGAAGACAGGAATGCATGATGCGAAAATAGCATAAGAAAAATCACAAGAATCTACCCGAATTTTGATGCTAATTCGCTCTTCCTTAGAAAACCCGCAGAGCAAGCTCCCTTCTTCAGAGTTCTTGAGTCCTCCAATGCTCCAATTGCTCTCCACCCCTCTCTAAGCTTCTATGAATGCCTAAATATAAAGAACTCTCAAGAAACCTTTGGATTGCTTCTTGAAACCGTTGAAAGGTGTCACCAACTAAGCATGGGTCTTTTCCAACCTTTTTGATGAGTCATAAAGTTGTAGACACCGTGTGCTTAATTGATGTACTAACCCCTGTGTTGTTGACACATATTAATTCCCATGCAAGCTTATAACTCAAATTTACTTTTTAAATAATCTCTATTTAAATTTTATAACTTTCATTTTAATTTTTATAACTTTTATTCTTATTATTTTATTTATTACTTTATTATTATTTTATAATTATTATTAATTTTAATTTCTAGTTTTCTTTTATTTAATTCCTTTTTTCCAATAATTCACATTTAATTATTTACAATCAAAATATCAAAGAACATGATATTTTATTAATTTTCTCAAATAAATAATTTATTAATTAAATCTATTTATTAAGACATAATTAATAGAAAATTCACCATAGACCTCCAAGATAAAATATGAAAATCCATCATAGAACAAATCATACAAAATAAATCTAAAAGGTTAAAAATCATGAAATATGTCATCCGACACATTCGGTGGGTATTCAACTCAGATACTTGTCCTAATTTTTCAATTAGGACAAATGGTTCAAAGGGTTGGGATTTGGACTTGAGAATTTATCTGCCCTCTCTTATCATTGAGATAATGCGATAGGGTACGCTCATCCTGACAATTTAGAGAAGTCGATACCTGGTACCTGCAACCTGCATAAAAATCATGCATGTACAAACACAATATATACTAAACTAAACAAACAATGGTAGGAAGTGGTGCATCGTGTAGATCTCGACTAGCAGGTGACTACGACTCCCTTCCTTAACCACATCAGACACGCCATACAAAAGCAAACACGCAAAGCAAACACGCACACCATACACATGCAAGTATGGGGTAAGTATCCATAAGAAAGCACATATGATAATAAATCATCTTACTAATCATCATTAATAATTGAAAGCAATGTAATAATCATCATCAATAATTATGAACACTAAAAATAATCATCATACATACATGAAATGTAGAGTCTAAATAATCTCATCACGTAATAAACTGAATCCATAGCACAATATCTGATAATCTCAAAAGAATGTTGCTAACCAACAACATAAAACTACTTCTAAAAGATTTTAGCAACAATAACAAAATGTGAACCAGGGGCAGGAACTACATGATCGCCCACTCGCAATGAACAAAGCAACAAACAACACAAGCAAACACAAGATATGCAATATATGTCCAACTCATGCAAAACTAGGATTAGCTCTAAAACTATAAATTTTAAGATTAATAATAATCAACAAGTAACCCAAATGAAAGACCACATCATGCATTGATTCATTCTAAAATTGAAATGCAAACTATTCATTAAATGCATTTTTTTTCAATTGATATTTTTGACTTAGTCATAAAGATTGGATCTAAATGATATGAATTCGGATCCAAAACTCAAAATATAGAAAAGTAACCCCTATAAATAATTAGAAAGCTTTCCAAAAATGAAATTTTTTTTAAAAGATTTTTTAATTTGTGCCCTAGGGAGTCATTTTGTCAAAATAGAACCATTTTTGCAAATTGAATTATTGACCCTTAATATGACCTCTAAAATCAAAACACAAAGAACCAACTTTGTTTAAAATATAGAGAGATTTTTGAAACAATAAATGTTTCTAAAAAAGTGGTATTTTACTCCTGAAAATGATCTTTTATGAAAAATCAAGGAAAAATCATAAAAAATAAAAAATGTTTCAAAAAAAGTTAAAAATTTGACCACAACTTTTTTGATATATCACCACCTCACAAAAAAAATTCAGATCAAAATACCTCGCCGTTTCAAAGGTATGATCAAATATTTCAAATCTACGGTTTCTTTGAGTCTACAAATAGATCTACACAAAAAATCAGTAAACAAAGGTGGGTTACCCCACAATGGGCACAAAAAATGTATGCCTAAAATGTGAACACACTTCTATGAGTCATTATATCCAAGATTACTCCAAAATGAGGTCTTGAATGGTGACTCATAACTCTCTATTCATGGAGTGCAAGGGTTTGTAATGGAGGCCCTCAGTTTGACTTAGTTTGTGCCCATGCAAGTACACCATGAAACAAGAGATTCAATGATAAAAAATATGTATGCAAATGAAAATGCAAACTAATCTAAATGATAACAATGCAAAACAATGCAAGAAAGGAAATCTAATAACATTGCAATAATAATCTATGAAAATAAATATGACTCTAAGATAATAGACAAATGCAAGGATGAAACCTCATGATGGAAGCCATGGATGCATGAGAGAATAAGACAAGAAGATAGAAGTTCTCCACAAAAAGCTTTGATGCTCAAACTCCTTCAAAAATTGCTCTCTAAACCTATAGCATAACAATAGCATAATTGTGGATGAATTGTGGTTGTCCAAAATGAGGAGAGGGCTCTCCTTCATAAAGAAAAATATGGAGGTGAGAGGCTTCTCATAACCAATATGGGATAATAGAGTTTGATCCATGCGAGACAAAATTTCATCAATGGGAAAAGATGAGTGGTTGAGAAGAAAGTGGAAAGAGGATAAAGATAAGTCCCACTTAGAGATATGTGCTAGCATGATCTATCCACAATTTTTAGTAGCACATGGTCGTTATCCTAATAACGACCAAATATCCTTTTATTTTTCACAGTAGTTGTACACTGAGTTCCATATAGGGGTCAATGTCGACTACTTGGATATTCCTGATTATTGCGAACACGAGCATGGTCGGGTTGCAGATTGTGACCAGTACCACAATTCACATCATCTACCACCTGTAGATATTAGATAGTTTGTTGGATAGAGGATGCCTTCGGTGACTCCTATACATGCTCCTATTGCAGATAGAGTCATCATTGTTTCCCAAAGGGGAGCAATTGACACTATTGGGCACATTGTATCTGTAACAACTAGTATCACATCAGATTCTATTGGTCGTTATCTTCATAGTGAACGTTCATGTCCACTTGGTCAACCATCTTCATAGGTATCTAGTATCACTTCAAGTGCCTCCTCTGATGATGCATATAGAGCTGCTAGGCTACCATTGCCAGATGATATTCGTGGTATTTCAGGATAGCAGAGACATATGGATATTGCACTGTATTTTTTGGAGGATATGTTGCATATTGTCAAATATATTTCTGATACACAAGGGATTCTGCTACACTCAGTGATGGATGTTGTTAGAGAGCATGAGAGCCTTGACATAGTTTCATAGACATAGGCCGCCACACTAGTGACAGATGATACACCTATGTGTAGCTCACAACATTCGGCACTAGGCTCACGACACTCTATAGAGGACTCGAGCATATGAGTTGGAGATGTCTAGATCACAACTAAGGGTCTTGATGAGTTTGGTGTGTATTTATGAGGCCTATCTGCGATTGATGCTAGTTCGAGCCTAGGTGTTTCATCATACATGGACTTGTTGTTTGGACATGACATCACTGATACACCATTACCCACCCGGGTACATAGTCCACTTCACTCAGATTTACTAGTAGTTGGACATGCTACTGAGGGAGGTTCAGTAGGTGTCAGAGTTTTAGGCTCAAGTGCATCGGTAGATGATACGATGGAGTATGCTAATCATCCTCCACCTCCAGAGACCTAGGTACATATATAATTTATTTTTAATTTTAAATATATATGAAATTAAAAAATATGTTCATTTATTTAAAAAATTTAGTTCAGATACATATCTAGAATATTTAATTTCACCTTTAACTCAAAATAAATCATGTAGGCACAGGTCGTTGAGCACATGGTTACACGTGTTGTTGGTTTAGAGCATCATGTACATGAGAGAGATGATTCTATTGAGACACTCAACAGTGCTCAGGTACTTAAGTTTGAAATAGTTTGTTTAAAATTATTTAAATATTTTGAAAACTAGATATATATCTATATATATGCAAGTTCATGTTCAATTTGAATGTGCATGTACATGTGCATGTATATATATGCTTTAAATCTATGTAACTCTAACATGTACATGTATATATATTTGTAGGGCTCAGTTGATGTGCCTCGGCAAGAGGATGTATAGGAGACTCAATTAGAGAGTTGTTCTGTTCATATGCATCTTGAGGGGTCCCTCCAGTAGTAGATCAGATATATATATATATATATATATATATATTTGATGCATTTATGTATTGGAGATAGTTTACATGTACACATATGAGTATTTCATTACCTTGACGGTCCATACATGTACTTTAACTATTTATTTGATTATTCGGTACTTCTGTAGTTAGATACCATCACATGTGTACATATATATGACTTTTTATATTTTTCCATGTACATGTATGTATTTATTTGAGATTTATAGTTTTTATTTCAGTTACGTAGAGATATATATTAGATCTGTAGATGTTTATTCTTGAGATGTGTATATATGTACATATATGTTTTTTTTTGTTATAGCTATAGAACATGATCTTGAGACGTGTGTAGATGTATATCAATTATCAATTAGTAGGAAGTTAGAAAGATATATAATTTTGTTAGCATCATAGTAGTTCTATATATTTATCATGTAACTCTGATTGATGTATAAAATTGTAATCATAAATTAATAATAGCTTGTAAACTTGTAGTATATAATTTTAATAAAAAATCAAGTCATCTTTAATCAATTTTTAATTCTTTTTAAAATTGTGTTCTTACTTTTTATATGCTAATCTGTTTAAACCATAACTATAAAACTAATTGAATTTCATTCTTAACAATGAGTAAAATTGAACCTAACCCTAAATCTAATTAAGTAGAAAAATAAATATAATTTATCACTTATGAAATTCAATCTATTTTGAAAAGAAATTGGTAAATAAATTAAAGTTATTAAATGCATCCATGGTAGAATTAATTTAAATGAATAAATTATATAATTTTTAATTCATTAATGAAAATTAAGAACTTATAATTGTACAATTAATTTAAACACATTTAATTCAAGATGAAATTCAATAGTTTGAAAAGAAGTTGATATTTAAGAATTGTAACATACATAGTGAAATTGTGTAAGTTTGAACTAACTTCTAGCCTATTTATATCAAGTTGTTAAATTATTAAATTCATCCATAGTAAAATTAATATTATAGTTTTTAAATAAACTAATGATAACTGAGACTCAGATATTTAGATTAAAAATACAATTTCACCAAAGTTGATATTCACAATTTCACCATAGTACAATTAAAAACGCATTTCACCAAAGTTGATATTTAGATTATTATAAAATAAATCTCAAAGGTCTAATCAACCATGATGTACACTTATAAAATGCAATATCTTTTCATGATCTTCATTGTTTAGTCTCCACTTGCGACGTACAAGCTTAAGTTTGACTAGATGCAAAGAAAGCCATGTAGCAATGACCAGGTGGCTATATTGTAAAACCTTGTTGTCAGGTTGATATTAAAAAAAGTGTATTCCATGTTGGACTATTTTATCTTGCTTCAAATATGTTCCCTCTATCACAACAGAACCTGTACCACAAATTTAAGTGTTTTAAAATTTGACAGATATGAAGTTACCTAGATATGTGTGTGTGTGTGTGTGCATGTACATGTATATGTATAATTTACCTATGGGGAAAAACATTCCATCACTTTCTTCAGGGTCATTTAACTTTGTCCTCTCTTTAGTACATCGCAATAAATAATAACTAATGCCTTCATGATTTCCAAGCTCAGCAATCACTGGAAAGACATCTCCTGCATGACAAGTATACATGAATGCATGTGTACAATATATATAAGATAGTTGAAATTGATAATTAAATGAAAAGTTGAGATTAATTTTTATGATACTCATGCGCGTTTACCAATCTAGAGATATGATTATAATCATCAAAAATCAATGGAATATCATCAAAATTTTCATCATCTTTATCAAATGTATCGGTAACATCAAGTGGTACTGAAATCCATGCACCTATATATCCATGTGTCTAATTGATGCATTCTTCATAGTTTTCATCAATGCAACTATCACAAAAATATGACTATTCTCTTGTCTTCAATGTCCAATTGTAATTGTCTATACTCATGACTGAATGTAAAGAATGTGTCTTTTCTATCCTCTTGCAACCATGCATGTTTTTTCTATTAACACCTAAAAGTTTATTAAATTGAAACTATAGAAAAATTAAATTTAAACTTCAAATAATTCAAAAATAAAACTTAACAGTAAAATTTTATAATTTAATTGCATAAAAGTTAAATAGACATACACATCCATACCTATTATCTCCCAGAAGACTCTATATGGTGCCTGTTGACTCATTGTTGATGATGTCTTGACCTCATCTAATGCAAAATGTGTCTTACACCATTCAACAACATCATGTGCATCATTTACACAAACTCCCCAATAATTCATTTGATACTTTTGCAAAGCATGTTTGATGCAAGCTCCAACACCATCATGTTCACCTTTTCCATGGCCACTCTCAAAGAAATTCCATATGTGTTTTATATTCTCATTGCGATGATATCTACACAATGCATAAAATGGTCTAGATGATTTAAACTGTGCAGCACATCCATCAGACCAAACATAATTTTTAACAACATTTATGTTTCTTTCTTCCAAATAAGAAAAGGATGTATTGAAGCAATGTTCTACATAGTGAATGCCATGTTCTTTATCATCAACTATATAAAAATGATAGTCCTTTATAATTACTCGTTATTGAACTATACTCTGAACACCATCCAAATCTAATTGTACATCTCTATAAAAAATATGTACCATAATAGTGACTTGTTTATTAAAGTGATAATCTGATTGAATTGCTTTCTGATGAACAAATGAATAGTTGTCTACAAAATCAACAACTGATACAATTTTTCCAAGTGGAAAATTATCTCTCAGAGTTTGAAATTATTGTGCTTGCCTCTTTGCAAAAAATGCATGATGAATATAAAGTTGAATCAATTTCTTAAATTTGTCCATACATGTTAGAACAGGCAACTCCTCTTCAACATATTCCAACCTTTTTGTTTCTTTCCCCAACTTTGTTTCATTCTTGACATACTTGTAACTTTTGCAATTCAATATTTTTGTTACATCAATATTTTCAGTTTTCAAAGGAAATAGAGCCAATTGACCACATGTTTCACATAATCTTTTGATGAAATTTATTTTATCAGTTGGATCATCTACGTTGTCACACAAAATGGATGATATAAACTCACTTCGCCTACTAGGAGGAGCAACATGAAAACCATATGTGTCTTCTATAAACTTTCAAAATACATGATAGTGGAGATCAAACTCAATATGATGACAACAACAACAAGTTTCAAACACTTTGTTTGACCTCACAAAGTATGGATTCAATTTTTCAAACCATGTTTGCCCAACTTTTACGTTACAATGTTCATTACAAAATGACACATATAACTCATGCTATGTTGTGTCCAACCAATGTTTTGTATGATGTTCATATTGACCAGGTGCAATCTTATGCCTAATAACATCTCTACTATTTGATGAAGGACAAGTGTTATCAATCCAAAATGATATGACTAAATTTTTTAATAACTCTTCAATTCTATTAGAACGAGGTGCTCTACACATGATTGCCCAGTTGCCCTCCATAGTACTATCATCCACAATTAATCTTCTCTTAACATATTGTCTCATTGTTTTCCTACTAAAACCCATTTCAGATGAAATTGAACATATTTTTCTATTTTGAGACATATTCTTACTTACAACAGAAATCAACATCACTTTTCTTGCCACAGACTTATCTTTAGTTCGAGTGTTTTCCTATGTTTCTCAAACCTTGTTTAACATTTTCAATCAGATCAATTTGCATGCTATAAAATCTTCTCTTCTTTGATGTTGTGTCTACACCTAACAATTTCAATGCCTCTTGCAAAAAATTTTGTGTAAGCAAAAGTGAAAGAAACTAAGCTTGTTCAAGTGTTTTAGTGTTATCAAATTGAGTCATAATTTCTCTTATCTTCTTATTCATTGACCTTTTCTTAGACAAACATAATGGTTGAACACTAGTTGCAAGTTTTCTCAATTTATCCACATCCATTTTAAGTAAATGATCTAAATTCTTATAAGAAATACCATACTTTATAGATTGGGAAATATTTAAGAGTCCATCCATACTAATTCCTACACCTGATCCTGACCCTTCTTTGATTTCTGTTACTAGAATTTCTACAAGGACCGATCTTGAGCCTTCTCCAACATCCATTGTTTGAGATTCAACAGGGAAAGATTTTGACCCTTCTCCAACTTCTATTATTTGAACCTCTATAGGGACTGATCTTGAACCTTCTTCAATATTCATTTTTTGAGATTCCATAGGGAGTGTTCCTGACCACTCTCCCATATGCACTACTTCTACTTCTATTGAGCCTTCTTCGACATTTCCTTCACCTTGTTTAATTCAATGATAACGTGTCGCAGTCTTCTAAATATTTCTTTGTTCTGCTTCATCATATCTTTTTCTTGCATATTTGTTTTGCCTTCCTTTCTTTTTTCCCATTCTAAAATAAATAAAAAATAAAAAAAATTATCCCTTGCCTCAAGATAAATTTTGCGCAATAACCAAATTAAAAAATCACTATACAAATTTGTCTATCACTATTAGTAGTTTTAAATTGTTTGATAGAAATCAATAGAATGCAGTCATCTGCAACAAAGCATAAATATTCTTCATTATATGACTAAAATCTGTGAGTAGCATTCTTTACAAGTGGCAAAGCACCAAATCCTTCGTAAGCCATCTTTTAATTTTATGGAAAAATATCAGTCTATTTTTTCAAGAATAAATTGCTGCATAAAATAAAATGTCATTGGTTATCAAAAGAAGCAAACATAATGTTAGAAACCCCCTCTTTCATTGGTAGCTCCCATGTCCTTCTTTCTTCTCCAAATGATGTGACTAAAATCAAGTCTTAACGTCCTTTTGGGATATTTAAGAATTGGTGGTATCTCATCAAACAAGGGATTAACATTGATGTGTTCAAATGTACTTTGGAGGATTTTGATGGTTGATTCTTGATGAGACCTTATAGGTGTCATTATTGCATTTGACAACTCCAAAGGTTGTGTCCTAGTGAGTGTTGGCATGATACCTCAGAATGCAAATGTAGTGGAGTGAAACCTAAATGACATTTCTGCCTCCCAAGTGCGCACCTAGACTACCAACTGTGAGCTTGAAGTGTGCAGTTGATAGAAAAGGGTTACAGTTGCTAAAACAGTGTTGCAGGGTGCCTAAAATACAAATTTTGAGTGTTTTGAGCGATTCAGAGTGTTTCCCAAGGTCTTGGGATGCAATGCAAGGTGTGGAAGTGCAAATTAGGGTTTTAGAACCTAGAATGAAACATTCAATTACCAAGTGTGCCCTAAAACTACCAAGTGCACCCTTAAACTACCAACTACGCCCATGAAGTGTGCAGTTGGTAAAACAGTTGGTAAAAGAGGTCAAAACTTGATAATTAAGATGTGGGTATGCAAGATATGAGTGTTTTTGGGATTTTTAAGTGTTTAGGGATGTTATGCAATGTGAGGAAATGCTAAATGACCTAGGTTTTTGATATGCAAAGTGAAAATGTCCTAGGGATGTTATGCAAGTACAAATGCAAGGTGTCATTTTGAAGGTATGCAAGATGAAGATTATGATATGCAAAATGAAGGTTAGGGTTACGTTTTGGACTTGGTAAGAATTCTAAACGTAGGTGTATGCAAAGTGGACTATGTAAGGGATGGTTTTCTAGGGTTGATAATGATGTTTAGGCTATGCAAAATGAGGATAGGTGATCAAGAAGACAAGTTGATTGACGAACAATTTGATAGGGTTTGATAGTGAAAATAATGCAAGGGTTTGAACAATGCAATATGAGGGGGATATACCACTAGAGTAAGTAAAAAATAACATTTAGGAATATGATTATGCTAATGATAGTGGTATACATAAGGTTTTTTGAACTTAGGCGAAATATTTACAAGGTATTAACCTAAGAGTTTAACGTTATGAAAATAGACTTTGGATCTAGACCAAAAAAAGGACAAAGAAAGATAAGATCAAAATGATAAAGCAAAATCTACCTTGACACAATGTAATACTCTAGAGCTCATACTTTTGTTTAGACTTTTGACTAAGTTTAAAGGTTTTTGGGTTCAAAATGATGTTCAAGCGACTCAAAATGGTGATGATGCTGAGAAGATATTTGATATGTAAAGGTCCTAAGGTGAAAAATGAGATTTTGGGTGCAAGATGCGATTTTGGGTCAAGTGCAGAATGAGGATGTGCAGAGGCTTCTAGATGCAGTTTTGGGGTCCTAATTAAGTGCAGTTTGGAGGCCCAAAATGGTCATGCAGGTGCCTAAATGTATTTTGGAGGTACGAAGTGCACTCCAATAGTACCAACTACACCCATGGTGTAGTTGAGGCTTAGAAGGGTGTAGTTGGTAGTTTATGGGCGTAATTGGGAAGTTAGGATGAACGTCTATTGATTCCGAATGGTATGGTTGCCAAGTTGATATGCTCAGAAGCTAAGATGCTAGGGTTGATGTTATGATGGGTTGGGAGATGTATAAAATAGGTTATGAGCTAAGGAATGATGTACTAAGTGAAGACAATGAAGACTAGGAGGTGCAGAATGCAGATCAGGGCATGGTGATGCAAGGGGACCTATCTAGGTACCTAAGGACACTTCTGAAGCCTCAAAATGTTGTCTAGAACCCCAAACTAGGTTCTTAGACTATCAAGTGCACTCACTATGCCCATGGTATAGTTAGTGATCAGAAGGGCTTAGTTGGTAGTTTCAGCGTGCAATTGGGAAGCTGGGTTAAAACTAAGGCAATTCTAAGAGCTATGTTTTCCAGATTGATGCCATAGTGAGGTAAACAATAGAGGAAAATGTTGAGACCAGAATGAATGCTCAAAATG
Source organism: Cupressus sempervirens (assembly GCA_028749045.1). Classification (NCBI taxonomy): domain Eukaryota; kingdom Viridiplantae; phylum Streptophyta; class Pinopsida; order Cupressales; family Cupressaceae; genus Cupressus; species Cupressus sempervirens. The sequence continues at coordinate 231,666,584 of CM053791.1, forward strand.
ATGTGTAGGACACCTGAAATGGTGGTTAAAGTGGTCAAGATGAGGGTTGGGTATGCAAATATGCAAGATGGAAGATGCAAAGTGCTGATTTTGGAGGTGAAATGCAAAGGATGCAAGCTTAAATGCTAATGATTACAATGTGAATATGAGGGATAATAAAAAGGTGCAATATGAAGTCTATATGATGCAAGTATGAGGTTCAAACTATGGAGAATGCAAGTGGATGTATGAAAGAGTGAAATCTATGTTTTTGCCAAGCACGTTTAGGAGCACAAGTTGCCATGTTTTCCAAGGTTTGAATGTATTGAACCAAATTTTGTGATGTTTTGACAAGTTTTTTCAAGTTTCCAAGGTATAAATTTGAATGTTGGCCTTTATCTTGATTTTTTTTACACACAAGAAAGACACGTTAAGAGAAGAATAGCTATTGTTAAAAGTGAACAATCACACCACAACCTAGGCTTTAGGACTATATCCACTAAATTCCTACTTGAACCAAAGTTCAACCACACTTATCCAAAGCAGACAACTTAGGACCTTGGCACCATAGTCTCCCCCTTACAATGCACTCACTTCTCGGGGCTACCAAGATCTACGTCTCAAGGGGCATGACATCCCAAGGGACTATTGTCTCTACTAAGGACCACAGGACTGTAGGATGTCTTCACGGGCATGGGTGACCCCTTGAGCCAGTGGATAGAAAGGATTTTGGCCACTAAAACATGGTTTTTAGTAAGCAGATTTTGTTTAACAAGTGAGTGATAAAGTTCCTCAGAAAGTCTCTTAGCCCCAAGAATCGGGGTTTGACGCACCACAAGGATACTAGAGGAGAGCTATCACTCAGCAATACTGCTGACTCAACTTTCACCGTAATCAAGTTTTATATAGCAGCTGGACAGTTGACCTGGCTTTTGGCCCGTTACCACTCTAAGGTCATCCCCTGGCATACCCAATATCAAGTATGTTGGTCCAACGCAAGCCTCCTATAGAAGTTACATGGATTTCTCTTACACCCAAGATCCACGAATGGCGAGGGGAGAGGATACACCCAATGCAACTCTTAGGGATTTAAACACTGTAGACACGCCAGGTAGAAAATAAAAAGTTCATTTTAAGCACCAAATTAAGTGTTATTTAATCTAATAAATTCACACACATGGTTTTGACAAACACACAATGGTCTTCGACAACATCCTGGAAAGTAAGCATTAGTAGTTTTTTATGATCGTGTCTTCATCCCATGATTGCCACATGTTGCAAGGAGACCATTAGTAACACAAAATCATCTAATCTATGTTCTAGAAGGAAATGAAAACCTTAGATGTAGATTCTATGTTATGTATGAGATCAGAATTAGTGGAATGAGAAAATGGTTATGGCACATTTATTTTTATTAAATGAATTTGATTTGAAAATAAAATTAAATAGTTTTCATTAATTCAAGTTGTAAATTAAAAAAATTAGTTGAATGTAACTACTGAGATAATTAAAGTGAGATAAGTAAAACTAACATGTAACTACACTTTAAAAGTATCTAGTTTGAATCTATTTAACTTCAATGTATCCTTTAAAAAACTTCACTAATGAAAGAAAGAAAGAAATAATTTAGATGTTCAATTTTTTTTTAACAAATTCAATATTTTAAAAAATGAAAAAACCAATAAGAATATACATTTCTTAACACCATTAATGTGTTACTAATTTTTAATTTAACTTCTATGCATCTGTTAAACAACTTCACTAATGAAAGAAAGAAAGAAATAATTTAGATGTACAATTTTTTTTATCAAATTCAATATTTAAAAAAATGAAAAAACCAATAAGAATATACATTTATTAACACCTTGAATGTGTTACTAATTTTTTTGAATACACCTTATAAAACATTACAATATTTTCTTTTCCATAAAAATAAAAATACATTAAGGCATATACATTAATTTCGTATATATTGATATCTTAAATTCAACTACAAATATTTATCAAACATAGTCTTTATGAACTCTATTGGAGTGAAATTCCACTAACCTTTTCTCCATTTTTTGCTACTGATGTCAATGCACTACTAGGTTAATGCCTTCGATTTGACTTTTGCAAATGAAATTCATGGCAAAGACAGGAAATGCACTATTGGTCAGGTTGATGGAAAATAGTTTTACAAATGGCAAATAGCTTTACAAATTGAACTTTTTTAGATTTTTAAGATTGTTCGCATGAACACGTAGACTTTATGCATGTTCTCCCTAACCCACACTTTAATTTTTGTGGTAGTCATGAAATTTTGGTGGGCATGTTCATGTGAACATATGTTCGTGTGAACATGCTTATTATGTTTGCACGAACATACAAGATTAGAAAAAATTTAACCCCTTTTTTCATATATATATAAATATATATATATATATCTTTTGACTCCCATAATTGTACAAGAATAATCTCCTACTATAAAATAAAAAATATCAAAATGTGCAGCTTGGAGCAAGCTTTCCAACAACTATAATTGTAATACATATTTTAGTGATTAAGACTTTCAAATATGAGTTTAACTCATTATAGGTTCATTACCAATTGAACATCAACCGACTTTGACACCTCGGGAAAATTAGTAAATTAGGTCAATTTTTTTTTGAAAAATATGTAGGAACTAGCTTACTGAGATACCTTTCTATTCCAAAAAAAAAAAAAAAAGGTTTATGATAAATTGACTTGAAATTATCTGTGTCAAATGAAATGTATGTCTAAATTACAATTCATGTCACTTCAAAACTTGATAAACTATACAATACTCAACCAAAATAAATCAAACCAAATGCATCCTCTAGATATTGATGTTACAAATCTAAGGGCAAAAGAATTACTTCATTATCATTTCTAGAAAAAAAATTATGTGTGTCAAACTGACTGTCACTCTTTAAAATATTGAATTTTATTATGTACCACTTTTCAGAGGAGATAAAAAAATTTGACATAAATATTTTTTTTTAAGATTAAAAAATATGGTTACAAAGTAGGAGCAAATCACTAGTTTTTGTCATGTTGAAATTATTTAAATTTTTGGAGATATAGTCACTTAAACATGACATTTGTTGCAAAAAAGTGGAACCCATTATTGTGGGATCACCCCTGAACATCTTTCAACACACCAATAACCTTTACTTCTATTTTGTCAAGTTGCATCACTATTTGATTAGATGGCCAAGGAGTGACTCCAAATGTTTGTGCTATCAAAAGTGACATAACATTACAAGAAGCTCCTAAATCAATTAAGAAATTGTGAAGACTCTTCCCATATATTTTGATGCTAAGAAAAAAGGGAGGCACGTCAACCTTGTCTTTAAACATAGTTAGCATGGCCTCTAAAGCATTGATCTATTGTGATACTATCTTTTGAGGAAAAATATTCACATTATGGGGTGCCTTCATATGATTGAGAACTTTCATCAGTGCTTCCCACTGATTAGGACAATTTAGTAGCATATCAAACATGGATATGTTGGCCTTTGTTCATTTCAAATCTTCTACTACACTATACTTTTTAGTAGACAATGTAGGATTCTTCAAGATTGTAGCTGCATTCCCTTGATTCTAATTTTGTTGTCCTCCACATGGTGATTTGATAGGTACTAGATTGTTACTTTCTCTCAAATCTAGAGAATTTCTTGTAATGCATAAGTTATACCATTACTCTTGGGTTCTTTCTAACTTTGCAAATTGTACATATTTTTATTATCATTTCAGAAGGCAAATAATTCTTCTATTTGAGGTTCTAGCTCCTGATTGAATGGAAAAGAAAAATTTTCATGGGCTTTTTGTTTCATTCCCATGTTTTGTGAACAATCATAAGATTCTAGCACCATGGCATTGAATTGCATAGGGGACTCATTACTATTGCCCTAGTAACTTTGATTCACTTGCTGATTTCTATTATAATATGAGCAATCATTGTTAGGTACATTCTAGTTATTGTCATACTGATTGATGTCTACATATTGGGAATTATTGTTGTTATTATCTACAAGGATTCTTCCATTGTTAGGATGAGTATTCCATTGTCAATTTTTTCTTTGGAAATAATTATTGTTTCATACATTGTTATTTCTTGCATTGTTGTTTCCACTAAAATTATGATTGTAGTTTTGATTGTAATGAATGTTTTTGTAGGGACCAACATTTGTTCTCTAAAAGATGTGATTATATCCTTGCAAAAACTTCAAATGGTTCAACTCATTGGTAATTTCAGATGTGGTTTTCTTCATTTGACCAAGCCCAGATGCAACATTATTTTTTGTTTCAACAGATGTTGTCGCCTTTTGCTCAAAGAAAGAATCTTTTGAAGGTTCATATCTTGGGTATGTTAAAGTTGGAACTTGTAGAGAATGTCCCTCTTATAGTAGAGTTGGACTCATTAGTATGAATTGGCTAGGCATCACTAGTTCTCCAATAGGATATGTTGGTATTATGGTAATAGCTTGAGTTGGAGTCATCAATCTTCCTCAACTATGATTGGCTTGGTTCATGAAGGTAAATGTTCCTAAGAAGACCTTGTCAAATGTGTTGATATTTATAGTAGGAAGTCTTCTTATGAAAATGGTTGTAAGATGGTCCATAAATTCAGATAAATCTAAATTGTAGCTTTAACCAGTATAGTGTACGACATTTGCAACTTGTGATATGTTGGGTTGATTAAAGTTTTGAATTGTTCCAAGAATAATTTTTCAATAGTGTCTCAATCTTTGATGCATCCTAGTAGTAAATTGACATACCAATTAAAAGAAACTTATCCCAATGAGTATGGGAATAAGAAAAGAACCACATTCTCATTAGGAAATTACTTTTGGTTGCAAATTCCTTTGAATACCTTGATGTGATCTTAGGAATGTCATTGTGTACACTTGTCAAGTTGATGGATGTGTCTATAATGTCTGCAAAGAAGGCCATCAATGGAAGATTTGGTAGAACAATAGGTGGTTAGTTTGGATGAAAAACTAAGGAAGATGACAAAATGTTAAATGGAAGTGAGAGAATTTTGGAAAATCCTTTGGCACTCTAAGGCTTATGAAAACAAATAAGTTCTATGAAATTAGACTCACTATCTAAATATCTCAAAGCTCACTGAAATGAAGATGTTGGATCAAGATCTTCCACCTTGCATCAAATCTAGAAAAGATTACCTCTCTAGAAGCATATTTTCTCAAAATTATGGTGCACCTTCAGATAGTGACTAATGAAATTTTTTTGAACTTGTAAAAATTGTAGAATTTTAAATTTTCAAGTTGTTTTTTCTATTCTATATGGTTCTTGCACTCCTTCTAGTAGCACTTCTATTAAGCTATCATTTTGTACAATCCTTAATGACATGAATCCTTTCAAATTCCTCTCTTGAAAAGCTAATCTAGGATCAACTCCAAGGTTTTGGGCAATTTTGTGACCTACTGGAATCTGATCACTGTACGATAAATGTTTGTTCATAGAGAGGTCTTTGTTGATTCTGGTCAATTTTGGATAAGAAATTCGATCTATTTTCTATTATAAGTTATGTAATAAGTGATAATCTAGTAATTAATATTTTGGTGGGAAACACACTAAAAAGATAAGTTAGAGATATTTTTAGGGTATACTTTAAGAAACCCCTCCTTTAGAAAAGGTGTAAAAAATTGGTGAAAGGTGTAAAACACCTGACAAAAAAATTTATTTTTTGTGGTGAAAAAAATAGTTTACAAAGAAAAATAATAATCTCCATTGGCAAATCATTCATAGTCTCTCAAACAATGTGTAAAATCTAGGCGAATTGTGTTATTTTAAAACCACAAAAAATTTATACATTGGTGAACAAAAAATAATAATCATAGTAAAATTTTAATTTTTTGGGCGAATCATTTCATTGTATTCAAGGTTAAAAAAAACATATGCAAAGTCAATGGCATCGGAGGTTCGCAAAGGGTTTCATCAGTTTGAACTTTTATGTTACGAAGTCGCGAAAAGGAGATCGCATCATTGGACGTTTTATTCAGGCAGTTAGTCTGTTGGTTGTGAGACTATGAAATGTTAATTTAGGAAATTTTTGCATGTTCACAGCAGTTAAAGGGAAAGGACTTTCGAAAGTCGTGAAAAGGGAGATTGCATCATCAGAGGTTTTATGCAGGCAGTTAGTCTATTGGTTGCGAGACAGTGAAATGTTAATTCAGGTAGTTTTTGTATGTTCTTAGCGGTGAAAGGGGAAAGATATGTCATCTTGCAAAGTCACGAATGGTTAAGATGAAGCAGTGTTCACCACTTTGCACCGGTTAGAAGGAAATGGGTTTTCACAACTGCGACAACGCGATGTGAAATGTTTAAGTTCTAAAGTTGCGACAGAAGGTGACTCTCATTAGAAGAGGATATAAGGCTTATCGTAGGGTCACAAGGATAAAGTGAATATTTGATTTAACGGTTGCGATAGCCCGAGAAAAGAAAAAGAAGGGTTTTGTAGTTTCGCAAAAAGATTTCAAGGTTAATTTGAACTGATTGCGACAAAGCGTAGAACGAAGGGTTTCACAAATCATAAGATTGTACAATGATAATGTATTTTTAAAGCTTGAAACTTTGAAAGTACAAAAGAATACGTTTTCAAATCTATTATCTACTGGTAGTGATCGGTAATAGATATCCATGCATGTGCAAGCTTTTAAACTTTAAAGCCATTAAAATTTAACAATTTAACACCGTGGACCATCACAAAGTTGTAGAAAACTAGAATTCTCAGGTATCTACAGCTAACTAAGCAAAAAGATTCAAGAATTTGCAGTAAGATCAGAATGGCAGAAGCAGAATCATCAGTAAAGAAGGGCACTAGAGAGGGCAGCAAGGTTTTATTGTCTGCCAAATTTGCAGAAGAATGGTTGAAGATTCTCCCTAAATCTTCCAATGATCAAAGTGCTAATGTCCATGCGTTTAGAGATGCTCAAGTACTGCACACCAATGGAACCAAATTGTTCTGGTACTTTTACAAGAATATGGTGTAGAAGGTTCCTGTCTCAAATCCATGGATGAGGAACCTGGGAAAGTTGATAATGCCAAAGGTATACGTGGATGTTGAACTTATCAAGGCACTGGTAAATGCATATAATCCAACCACTCGGTCCTTTCATAGAAAGGATATGAGCGTTCTTTGTACGTTAAGTAAGGATGCTTTTGTTGAAGCATTTGATTTGCAGGGTCCCATGTCAGTTCCTATTAACCTGGAAAAATTGGAAGCAGCATTTGAGAAACAGAGAGATTTCTATACAAAACATGCAATGTTATGACATATCCCGAGGGAAAATCAAAACAAGTTGAAAGGAGAATTCTTGAAAATGGTTACTGATTTTATGCCCTTGTCATATTTGTGTGCATACTTTCAGAAAATAGTTTTTAGATTGAACTGTAAACTATTGGGAGTAGATGGATCCATGGATGCCTCCCCAACATTGTATGTGATAGCTCTAGACATTCAAGACCCACATACTAACGTGGGGTATGATTTTGGAACATTCATTGTTGATAGTATTCATCAGCAGATGGTGACAGCTCAGCAAGGTGATCTTGATAATTTCAAATTTCTACATTACTCGGTGCTTATGCATCCCATCCTCTTCTATAATGTGGACCATGTGGATTCCAGTTTCATTGAAGGGTTGGACAATTTTGGAGAGGCATTTCCTGTTCAAATATGGACAAGATTATGGCAGAGGTTCTACTCTTTTTCTAATTCTGTCTCTTTTTATAATGATTTTGTTGCAACTATTCATAGGATGTTATGTTCAAATTTGGAAAGATTACCTAGGTTAATTAGGAATATTGTTAGACCAACTTTGTGTTTTGATGATGAGGGACCAATTGATCATGATTGGGGCAGTGCCTTTTTGTTAGCAAACTGTACATTGATTAGAATTTTTGGTTGTTCCCAACCCCCTCATTTCTTGCCAAGATATGTACCAGAGAGGGTGGGTGTAGTGGAAATTTTCTGGTAGTTGTTATCCACGAATAGAGAATATCTAGGGCCAACCATTAAAAAGGGGTCTTTTGTGTGTAGAAATTTCAAAGTAGGGGATTTTGAAATTGGTAAAGAGGCCATTGAGGAAGTTGGTGCCTTCCTAAGAGAGTTAAATTTCCCCACTACCCCCACTAGGGTTTATGACCCATATAACATTGTTACAAATGCTCTTAAACAAATGAAGGGTTATAATGTCATCATTGGAAGGAAAATTCGGGAAGAGGATGTCATTAGGGATGTATTGTATGAAGATGTCTGTGCTGATAAGATGTAGAAGTGGAGGGAAATCCTCTCAGTAGAGGAAGAAATGAAGAAAGTAGATCCTAATTTCTAGGGCTTCTATTCTGATTTACCCTATTTGAAAAAAATTGATAAGTGTATTGAGGAGTTTGATAACATTATGGCTCAATTTCCTCAAAATGCTAGAGATAGGGTAAACCCTTCTTCTCTAGAGGCAGATGTTGTATTGGAAATTAGTGATGAAGAAGATTAGCTTGGCTCTTTAGACTGGGATAAATGGGGCAGGAAGAAACAAAAATTGATTGAGGTTCCAAAAAAGGCTAGAGAGAAAGCCTGATAAGTGCTTCCAAAAGGAACTAGGTATTTTGATGATGCCGGAAAAAAGGTCTTAATTGATCAAGCTATTGAAGAGGAGAGGAGACCCAATAGTTTAGAACTACAGTCCATGATGCTGGATGACATAATTATACAGGCTCAAGAATTCATGAAGGATGATGATTTTATCAAGAGTGAAGAATTCAATTTTTTTTTGTATAAACTCAAACATAATGAACTTTCTTTGCATGTAAAACTTGTAGACACAGATGAAAAATTCACTGAGATGGTGTAGAAGCTCCGAGCCTATGATCCTAATAGTGAAAGCCTCACTGTAGAGGAGGCTAGGGAATTGGTACAAAGGAGTTTTATGATAGTTTTCCCAAGATGGGATATTAGTTCATCATTCCTACTTGATCAAATTAGGAGACAAGAAAAATCAATCTCTTATGAGGAGATTAATCCATTTGGTGAATTGCAAGGGGCAAGATTTAATATAGAGACTAAGACAATGGCTATTTGGAGTGTAGCTCCAGAATCACAGAAGCCTACCTTGATGGAAATTAAAGAGACATCGACAGGTAATGCAATTTTTTGGAATGCATATTCAACTTCTTCAGATCAAATTTACAACCTCCAAAACACTACTTCAATGCTAGGCAAGAACAAGATTGATATTCTTCAAGAAAAACTGGTGCAGACATATGGAAAGTACCTTGATGCCAGGAAGAAGTATGAAGAGGAACTGAGAAAAACATATGTTCTGCAACATGGTTTGGAGGAATCAAAAAAGGAGAATGAACATTTGAAAAGAGAAGAAAGGTCACTAAGAGTAAGGCAGTTACAAGACCAAAATATTCAAACTAACCAGATAGCAGAAGAACCACATCCAATAACACATATGGATGTGGATGAGTTTGAGATTAGAAATGATGCAAAGATCAAGACAATGACATAGTTTTTGATTCATAGAATCACTACTTTAAAGAGAGTCTCTGTAAATGTACATAGTATGTACATTACTCTGTAGAGTAATGAATACCAATGCACTGAGGCTTTATCACTATTATGTCCATTGTTTGTCCAGTGGGGGCCATACATTCAATTCTTTGATAGGTTAGTTCATTTACTCACACAAAAAAAGGAACTACCTAAGGAGATCATTGTTCCTATAAGGAAAATGATACATCAAGTTAAAGAATTGAATTCATTCTTCATTGGTAAGATTGAAGAAGTAAGGGGAAAATTGAAAAGCATAGCATTGGGTACCCCAGATTCCATTTCAACAATTTTGAACAATGAAGGGTATGTCAAATCTTGGCAAGAGTGGTCTGAATCTTCTGATCTAATATTAGACCATCCAAGATTTATAGAATTTTCAAGAGGTGAATCAAGTGATCAAGTTGTAAATGATATGATTGATATGACATACAAAATTGAAGCAGATATGAAAAAAATTACTGGAGAGGGTAAAGCCATCACAGATGCAAAATGGACTAAAAGCATCAGTGAATTAGAGGCAGTTAGAAATAAAGCATGGCCAGTTGTGGATACAGATATTGCCATCTGGGAGGTTATAACAGATATCAAAGCAATCCCTTCAGTAGAAGATGATTAGCAAAAAAGATGGTGGCCTTGAGGAATCAATTGGAGGACAAGTGTTGCAAAAGAATATCAAAGAGATGCTATTCATTATAACAGATTACCTTACACTTGTGGTACATCCGCTATGGGTAATGCTACAGTTAGAACTGGAAGACAGGCTTAAGGATCACTTGCCGCTTGTCACATTTTGTAATTGTTTCCCCTTTTTCTATTAAAATATGTCACAAAAGGTTTCAACATTATAGTAGATATCAGAGCAATCCCTTCAGTATAAGATGATTAGCACAAAAGATGGTGGCCCCGAGGAATCAATTGGAGGACAAGTGTTGCAGTAGAATATCAAAGAGAAGATGTTCATCATAATAGATTACCCTACCTTTGTGGTACATCTGTTGTTGGTAATGTTGTAGTTAGAACTGGAAGACAGGCTTGATGATCACTTGCTACTTGTCACATTTTGTAATTGTTTCCCCTTTTTTTGTTAAAATATGTCACAAAAGGTTTCAACAAATTGTAATGATTATCTTAATTTTTGTTATCTTTTTCCTTTTGTAATGAATCATTATGTAACCTTTGTAAGCCCAAAGCTTGTTGCAACTCAAGTGATATAAATATGAGTTCCCAAGGCTTAGAAATGGTCCGATCTGTTGTTATTTTTTAGATTAAGACTTAAGTATAATTTTCTTTAAGAGTAGATATTGTTCCAACTCTATATATTTCAATTTTCCATTATGTTTTGTAGTCAGTAGTTCTCTGTGATGTTATGGGCTTTGCACACATCTCTATTATCTCTTCATTTATTATCAAACAATGAAATCAAGAGAAAGATACAAAAATAACATTGTGTCAACAATATGAATAGAGTAACAAGTAACAAAAATCTTGAACTCAATTTTTGTAAATTGTAATTGCAATATGACTGAATAATGAATATGGAAGTACTGAAGTAGACCTATAAATTCCTTAGAACTAAATGCTACATTACTAAATCACAATTCACTTCATTGACTTAGTCTCAAATGTGAAACTGAAGTCTGACTAGTAATAATAGGTTCCTCTTCATTCAGAATCAGGTATTCAAAATCCGTAAAATCTTCACCTTCATTTTGACTTTGAGACCTAAATTCATCATTTATGTTGGAGTCAACAGTAGAAGTAGAACCATCATCTTTTAAAGTGTTGCAAAGGCCTCGTCTTTCACGTGTGGAATTCCAAATGGCCAATGACCTATCATAAGGAAAATCTCTAACATTGTATGGAGTAACAACCAACCTCAAACAAGTTTCCAAATTTTTGTCTAGTTTTTTTTCTGACATTTGATTTCAAAAACCAAAATGCACTGAAAACTCTCTCATCTTCCACCAGCCCTAATATCATTGTTTGACATAAATCAGCAAGTTTGAAATATTCTGATATTGAAGTACGTAATACTTCACTCTGACTTATCCTTTTCTAGAGCCTTGTTATTGCACCAAGATCGAATGGATTCTCAAAGTTTTCCATCTGGTTTTTCATACACAATGCAAAAATTTTACATTGATTTTTAAGATTATTTGAATCTAAGATTCTTTGTATTAGTTGTCCATTGCAATCTATATGCTTTGAAAATGGTGTTATCAATTCGTCAAGTTTATTATGAAACAACTTTGCATCAATTGGATTATGTCCAAAGTGTTTCCAAAATTGAGGAAACACACAACTCATCGCTTCAAGAATTTATTCTCGAGGGAATCTTTCACAAATCTCACTTGAAAGTTGGTAGGAAATAGACTTCACATTTTCACTAACAGATTTAAAAATCTTCTCAAAATCATCCTTTCTAACTAGTAGTACTCTACCTCTCTTGGTTGTTTTAGATTGGTGCATTGGTATTTGAAATCCTTTCACAAACACACATAGCTCATTTTTCCCATTGAATTGTAAAAAATTCTCAGCATGATTCAAATATGTAATTATGTCCCACCTTGAAAAAATTGGGCTATGACCTAAGAGATCTGAATACAAAGAATCCAGAGCCATGCATGTCATTTTACGTAAATTAGAATACTCATGAATATACATAGTTCTGTCTTGGGCTTTCTTAACAAGTTTGTTCATTAAATCTAGCATGGGGAGAAGACTAGCTAAAGTTAATAGGTTCTCTATATCACTTAAGTTATTTAACAAATCAGGAGCTCTATCCACTGTAAGGCATTGCTCATATAGAACTCCAATCAAGGATTGCTATTTTGCTAGAACTCATTCTATTGGTCCATGCAAAGATATTCATCTAGTCTCAACATCCTTGAGAATCTTATTTCCTGCTATTACTCCCTCAAAAAAAATCTTAAATTTTGCAAAGCGTTTAGGACTTCTGTGAAAGTACGAATGGAGCTCACGGATTAGATCTTCAACTTTTGACACTGTAGGAAAAGTACTTACAATCTTATATGCTAAATTCATTTTGTGGGCCATGCAGTGTATGCCAAGCATATAAGGTGCAATACTAGTTTGTAATCTTGCACAAAGACTAGTCCTTTGCCCTTGCATTACTGTAGCTCCATCAGCTCCAACACACACTAACTTCTTTGCAATTGTTAAGTCATCCATACCAGCAATTTCATTCAAAGCTTTCTTAACTTCTAAATATAAATTTTTTGCAGTTGAATTGGCCCTCATTTTATGAACACAAAGTAGATTAGCTTGACAAACATGATCTTTTACAGTATATACATGCATACAGACCCAAGCAGTGTTATCTACCACAGTGACTTCATCTAAGGATAATGTAATGAACTTGGATTCTTTTACTCTCTCTTGTACATTTTTCTTTTCCACCTTAGCAAGACAACTTTCCATTTCCCATCTAGTGTATATTGACCAATGTGACATAGGATAGTGAGGAACTCTCAAAAAAGATAATAAATTACCATATTCTGAAATGTCTCTCATAGGATGCCCTCTAGATAGAATATGAAAAATAATGCTCATCTGAATGGTCTTTGCCAAGTTTGCATCATTGGTTGCATGTTGAAGCCCATCCTTGATTGGATTGCCACTACTGCCACTACCAATTACCACTATTTTCTTGAAATTCTCTTCATATTCTATGGCATACTTAACATGAAGGCATTCTTCCTTTGATTTCCATCTCACTGCCGCTACTTCCTTTCCATCTATGATTTTTTTTTCATAAACCTTACCAATATGTTTCTCTATAGTGTCGATCTTTAACTACAAATTTTTCTCACTTTTAGTTTTCTAGGTACAAATTGTACACTTGCATTTTGTTGGTAGTTCATCATTGCTTGTGACTAGTTCAATAAACCAGTACTTTGCTACCCAATCAACCTAGAAAGTCCTTTTCATTCCCCACTCTCGCCCCATTTTTATATTCCTTTTTCTTTTCTTCCTACCAACATCAATATTATCTTCTGTTACAACATCTTCTATTGTTTGAACATTGTTATCCTCGATTGATGCATTTTGATTTAATTGAATAACAACCTGCTCTTCTAGTGGTGGTGAGGTATTGTGATTTCCTTCTGCACTTGTACTTGCCAAAGTTGGTGGACCAGAAACATTGTTAATTCCAAAGAAAGCCTTTATGGTAGTATCTCTAAGTTTTTGACATTTTGATGTAAGATTAATCCCTTCATTGCCCTTGGGGGTCTTACCCTTGTCACTTCCCTTAGACTGAGCAATATTAGTTACAGACTCACCCTCCCCTGACATCTCAATCCACTGATAATCTGTTTAATCTTTACTTCCCTGAGAATAAGCAATATTACTTTTAGTATCTATTTAAAACCATAAAATATTTATGCATTGGCAAACAAAAAATAATAATCATAGTAAAATTTTAATTTTTTGGGTGAATCATTTCATTTTATTCAAGGTTAAAAAAAACATACCATGGAAGGGGTAGGGAATTGGTACAAAGGAGTGGTATGATAGTTTTATCAGTTTGAAGTTGGCAACTTAGCAGTTGCGAAACCGTGAGAAAGGCTTTAACAGGTCTATCGCAATGTCGCTGTCAAAGTGAAAGTTAATAGTTTGTGTGTTGCAAAACCGTGAGGAGGGCAGAGATTGTATCATCGCCGGTTGAAAAGATAAAGGAGATTGTGTTGCGAAACCCTGAGGAGGGTAGAGATTGCATCATTGCCAGTTTAAATGATGGTGAACTTTTATGTCACGAAGTCACAAAAAAGGGAGATCACACCATCAGATGTTCTCAATTCATAGTGGTTAAAGGGAAAAGACTTTCAGAAGTCGCGAGACCGTGATGGTAATGATTTTGAATGTTTGCAATGGTTAAAGGGAAAAGACTTCAAGAAGTCGCGAGACCGCGATGGCAATGATTTCACATGTTTGTAGTGGTTAAAAGGAAAAGACTTCCAGTAGTCACAAGACCACAATGGCAAAGATTTTGCATGTTCGCAATGGTTAAAGGGAAAGACTTCTAGCAACCGTGAGACTGTGATGGCAAGGATTTCACATTTTCGCAGCGGTTTAAAGGAAAGACTTCCAGTAGCCACAAGACTGTGATGGCAAGGATTTTGCATGTTCGCATCTATTAAAGGGAAAAGACTTCGAGGGAATCTTTCACGAATCTCACTTGAAAGTTGGTAGGAAATAGACTTCACATTTTCACAAATCCATGCATGCAAGCTTTAAAAACCATTAACATCACCAGCAACTTTCACCATTGTGTCCACTTTTTGAAAAATTTCTAATGAAAATGAGATAAGAAAGGAAACTATAGATAAGCTTCTAATTAAACTAAACTACATAAGCTCAAGGAGAGTATTTTATAGCACAGCTGCACATACCAATATACGACCACTTGTGGAAGCTATCTCTGGAGTCTAAGTCGTGCCTGCGATGTGTCCTGTGCTGGCAAAAATTTGATGGAGTGCCAGTAGTATTTAGTGAATGTCTCATTGCTCTAGGTTCTAGTCATCTGAAATTACATGTAACTAATTTATTCTCTTTGGAATCTAAAAATATTTTTGTTACAACTAATATTCCTCACACTACATCATTTTTTTCTTATTTATATTTTATTTATATATAAAATGTATATAAATATTTTAAATACTATTATGTATATTACTTTTATACTAATGTAATTATTTCAATTTTTTTATTTTAATATTATATGATCATTTCTTTTAAGTTAATTATTTCCTTCAAAATTTTACTACCTATATTGTACTTATATTTATTTAAATTATTTCATATATTTCAATAAACATTAAGTTATAATAACTTACTTATTTTTTCTCCATGAGCCCTTTTTAAACATGGTAAAAATGGCATAAGTATTATTATGATATAATATAAATATTAATGTTTTACCCTCAAAGAAAATTATTACAACTTAAAAAAAATAGAGGCCACTACATAACATTGTTAATTTTGTAATTGTGCCAACATTTTTCCATTAGGTTTTAAAGAACATGTCAAAAAAATTTAAGAAATATTTAACATCTTCTATACATTATTATTTCAACCCTTTTGTGAATCACTAAATGTGGAACAAAAAAAAAAAAATTTAAAAAAAATCTACAAATATTTAATCATATTTTATTTTCATGTTTCAAATGATTACCATCTTAAAATAAATTTGATCTAATGGGGGTTCTATGATCATATTTTTATAATTGGCTTTCTTACTTTGCCATTTTTGGTTTGGGGATTGGACTAGGTTTCTTAGGATATCATTAGGTCTTGCTAAGAATGTTGTCATTTTTGTCTGAGGATGTGGAGGTTTTCCTACAAGTTCTTTCATCCACAAGCCCTTTTTGAACTTGAGAAAAAATGATGTAAATATTTTTATGATATAATACAAATTTTATGGTTTTGCCAAAAAAAAGATTATTACAATTTACAAAAAAATAAGCCACTACATGGCACTTGTTAATTTTGTAATTTTGCCAACATTTTTTCCATTCAGTTTCAGAGGAACATATCAAATAGATTTAAGAAATATTTAGCAACTTCTATACATTATTATTTCAACATGTTTGTGAATCACTAGAAGTGGAAAAATTAAAAAAACATATAAAATTATTTCTACAAATATCTAATCATATTTTGTTTTCATATTTCAAATAAATATAGTCTTAAAATAATGTCCATATATTAATTTCTGAAATTCATATATTTACAATTGAAATTAGAATCATCCCATATTTTTTAGATGAAAAGATCTTTAATTAGAGGTTAGATAAACTGATTATGACAACTTTAACTTTTCAAAATAAAAAACCTATTTATATTTGAAATGTGTCCATGTCATTCCATAAATGTTACCTCACCTCTCAAGAACCCTCACTCACTTCTTTATTTGAAGAAAAAATGTTTTAAATCTAGACATTTTCTTATCCTTAACCTAGAACTCATGATCTACATCTATATAGTCTAGAATGTCTTGGCGCTCAATCTACTACAAGCTACATATTCTAACAGAAGTCATTCCAAAAATAGAAGTGGAGGGAGTTCAAGTTGAGGAATTACTTTATCTAGACTCACAATGCCTAAATTATCTTCTAACCAATAATGGCCTAATCATTCTGCTAAGATAAATTTACCAAGAAATGATAAGAGAACTATATTAAATCTTCCCAATCTCTTCATTATAGATGGATGAGTCTACAATGTTTGCAAAGTTGATGGATGAGTTTACAATGTTTGCAAAGAAGGCCATCGATGGAAGATTGGGTAGAACAATGGGTGGTTAGTTTGGATGAAAAACTGAGGAAGATGAAAAATTGTTAAATGGAAGTGAGAGAATTTTGGAAAATCCTTTGGCACTCTAAGGCTTATGAAAACAAATAAGTTGTATGAAATTAGACTCACTATCTAAATATCTCAAAGCTCACTGAAATGAAGATACTGGATCAAGATTTTCCACCTTGCATCAAATCTGGAAAAATTACTCTCTAGAAGCATATTTTGTCAAAATTATGGTGCACCTTGTGCACCTTCAGATAGTGACTGATGAAATTTTTTTGAAGTTGTAAAAATTCTAGAATTTTATATTTTCAAGTTGTTTTTTCTATTCTGTATGGTTCTTGCACTCCTTCTAGCAGCACTTCTATTGAGCTATCATTTTGCACAATCCTTAATGACATGAATCCTTTCAAATTCCTCTCTTGAAAAGGTAATCTGGGATCAACTCCAAGGTTTTGGGAAATTTTGTGACCTACTGGAATCTGATCAGTGTAAGATAAATGTGTTTGTTCATAGAGAGGTCTATGTTGATTCTGGCCAATTTTGGATAAGACATTTGATCTATTTGTTATTTCAAAATTAACCATAAAAGATATATGTTTTTGGTATTTTATATTTTATAATGAATGCATTCTAACAATGCAACTATATGAATTCCTAATTTAATGAAGTGTTAGCAAAGAAAATAATGAAGATAAGGTAACCAGAGATGAAAGCAAATAGCTTGAAAGCAAAATTCTGAATAAATCACAATAATAACACATCAATGAGTTAAATCATTGAAAAGATTTGGTAGGAAACCAATGAAAATAGGAGCAACATTTCTTCAATTCCACTAATGCAATCATCAATGGGAATTTGGTAAAAAAGATTGCAAGATGTTTAACTTCTCATCAAATCACAAGGCCATAGAAAGTGTAATCATGTGAGACAAGAAGCTATGTAGGAATAATAAGCTGATCTCTTCTCAAACTTGGTACATTGGTGAAATTTGTTAATACACGGAAAACACCAAAACTAAAATATCACACAATCAAATCAACACAAAAAAAACCATTGGCTCCATTATTATTATGAACAAGAATCCACAAAAAATAACACACTCTTGCAAGAATAACTACAATCAGAGTGAGAGCACTAATACGATTGGAATACATGCTACATTCCTAAATTTATAAGAAATAATTTCTTCAATTTTTGTTGAGAGTGAAACATCTCTTAATGAAAACATATTCTTCTAAACTAATAAAACAAATCTAATTATGTACAAATTGACTCTCTAAATGGTGCTAAGTAGGACTCCACCCTTGTTTATATCAATTAATGGGTACTAGAGCCTTTACATATAAAATGAAGAAAAAGGTAGTAAATAAGGAGAAGGAAGATGTAAGAGGATCTGAGAGTCACTAGAAAATCTAAAAATGAAGACTTGACCTTCTCTAGGCATTTTTAGGAGTTGAACTACTATTAGAATGTGTTTCTAGTGCATGGAAAGCTCCAAATTTGGAATTGGAAATTAACTGTCGGTGCACCTATGGAATAGTGCACCTTTCCCACCTTGCACACCTTGGTGGTATTCTCAAAATATCCAAAATTTTCCCCAAGTGTCAAAATTGAAATTATAACTTTTGGATTGTCTTCCTCTTTATACTAGAGCTAGGTCTAGATGCTTGCTCTTGAATTTCTCTATAATCTCTGTCACTTGGGAAGATTTTGGAAAATCCAATGCTTTATACTTATCCTTAATTATATTCCAATAGTTACTATTCCCCATATGAATATCCACAAAATCATCCAATTTAGTGTCTAACTCCAACAGAACCTTTTCAATCCTGAATGCTTGTTTGATATCTTCTTCTATTAAAGCATCTACATCATCCACCTCAAAGATGGTTTCAAGCACTTGACAGATGGGAATAACCCTATTTTGTAACTCTTTTCTTCTTTTCCTCATAATAAGTCCAACCCTACATTTCTTAGCAACTAAAGGAGAGGTTCGTTCCTCTTTAGTAGGTGGTGTCACCTCTTGTGCTCCCTGCTCTAGTTCGTATTCCTATTCATGTTCTTGTGGGGGCACATGAGTAGTATCTTGAGCCTAAGCTACTTCTTCATTTTGAGGTGCTTCAGATTTAGGGACTTTGGATGAATATGAGATTTATGAAAGGGTATTTTTTGTTTTTGAAAAAAATTGAGTTTTGATAGTAAACTGATATTCGACCAAAATAGGTTTTGGTATCTGAAATGGTGACACAAATCTATTCTTTTACCCTCTTGCCTTTATCTTCTCTAAAGTACCCAACATCATTGTCATGTTAATATTATTGGCAATATGGTTAGTTATATGTCTTCATGGTTTTCATTTATGGAAACATTTATTCAACATTTCTTCTGTGCAATTAGAGATAGAAAATTGTCTAAATATTAGATAGTTTGTAGTAGTTCAGAGAATATATATTAAGAGTATAGATGATAAACTAAGAGTTAGCTTATGCATAGTTGAGAGAAGCTTTGTGACATTCATGATGATGTGTTCCAGTGTGCAAATGTGTAAAGACAATATGATGTGAGTTATAGTAAGAGTAACAATGCAAGTATTTAAAAGTGCAAAATAGAGCATAGTAGTAAAAAGAGCTATACAACTTTAGGAATTATTTTTGCTATGAAATAATTACTAGGTTATGTTGAGCTGACTATGTAGATATTGTTCCATAATATATATTCTATTATGTCAACCATATGAAGACGTGAAGGACAACAGTGCAAATTTTTGTGATTGTACAAGTTATAAGTAAAGATCTTATCTTGCATAGATAATGAGAAAGTTACATGATTAGATGTGACATGCAGACTATTGTGAGAACTATCTATGAGCTTTATGTAATGCAAAATCTGATGTAAGATTAGATCAAGTGCAAGTTACAATAGCTAAGAAAGTATTGTATGTATACCTATGTTGTGAGTGAATTGAATTGTATAATTGTGTGTAAGGGTAGTGAGCTATTCTTGCATAAATTTTAACTATTCTACCAACTCCTAACAAGGTTGTAGCAGCTCTTAAAAAGGTTGAGGCTTCTAACAAGGCCTAGTTCTCTAACAAGGACTTAAGACACTATATTTATTTCATAGACTCCTAACATGGTCAATATCCTTAATAGGATCCTTTTGTTTAGTGAATCATCTAGCAGGTATCATCCCACCATTGTTTTATTTGGGCTAGAGTTTCCCTAGTTAAAAATAATGATGTTATGAGTTCTCTATGGGCATGGTTATATTTAATATTCAATATTGTTGGTTTACTTTCATATTCAAGCTATAAATTAATCAACAATATTTATTTGTAGGAAAAAGATTATACAATATTGATTCACCCCCCACCCCACCCCTCACCCTCTTAGTATTATCTATTTCTAATAGTTGGTATTATAGCATATTTATTTCAAAGAGGCTTAATAGCTTAAGTAAGATCTGAGTGAATATGGTATAAATGAAGAAGAATCTTGAAGAAGCCCTTGAATAGATTGATCTTCTTACTGAAGAGAGAGATAACTTGAAAGATAGATATATAAATGCAAATGTTTACATTGGCAAACTGAAAGATGAAATTGATGACCTTAAATATGGGAAAAAAACTTTTTTTCCCAAACTTGTTATAATGATGATAAATAAAGCATCAAGAAAGAGAATGAGATCTTGAAATACGAGTTAAAAATTGTTGAACTAAAGTTGAGTCTTAAGACTAGTGGCAATAAGAGCTAACCTTATCTAAAATTTGAGAACACAAACCTTAGATATAAGTTGAGTCAAATGAGATCTAAATTATATTCTATTAAGATAGAGCATATAGAGGTTGAAAAATACAACATCATTGTCAAAGACCGTCTTATGACAAGATAGGCCTTGGATATCTTCTTGGAGAGAAATAAAAAAAGAAATATGAGATTAGGATAGAACTAACTTCTATAGTAGAAATCCCTAGAGAAAATTTCAAGCAATCTGATGATGTTGAGAAAATTGAATTCACAAAAAAATTGATGAACTTAGAACAACAGAGAAAGTTGAAGAACCTAGGAAACATGAATCATTGAAAGTGGTAATACATGATTTTAGAGGTAGATGCTACATATTTAATGAATTTTCACATATGAAGAGAGATTGTACATGTAAGTCTTTTAAAGCTATTACTAATTTGTATTTTTATAATTGTCATGGTTATGGACATGAGGCCATAGAATGTAAGAAACATAAATTTGTTAATAATAATGGGAATAGTAGAATGTTTAGGTATACTAACCTTACAAGTAATGGAAGAGGTAGATCTTAGAAAACACCTAATGATGGAGAGAAACCTAATGGTGAGAGAAAGTGTTTTGTTTGTTACAAATGTAACAATCTTGGACACATTGCAAGAAATTGTAGAGCACCTGAAAGTTAGAATGGAAATAATCAGAGGAGAAACAGAATTGTATGTGAGTTATGCAATAACTTTGGATACATGAAAAGATTATGTATAATGGATAGAGGGAACTTTAACAAGAACCCTAATCACATAAGGAACAACAAAAAGAATGATAGAAGGAATAAAAATAGAAGTAAAAATAATTAGAATGAAGTAGTGAAGGAATATGTTGAGGAATTCAAAGAAGAATTTTTGAAGGCTTGTAATTCAAGGAGTTCACATATATTATTAGAAGAGAAATTATTTGATGCACTTGATGGAAAGTTGAATTCACAAATTTTTTGTGGCTCAACCTATTTGAATTAGGTGATTATAGAAGTAGCAAAGCATCAATTGGTCAAAACCAATGTTAGAGAGTGATTTAGAGATTGTGTAACTAATAGAAGGTAGAAGACATAGAAACAAAGCTATGGTCAAGTGTCCAATTATTGATATGATTGCAATAAGTGAGAATTATAAGAAAAAATTAACTAGTAAATAGAGACAATATTATGAGTTTGTGGTAGATACACATTTAATGTGCAGTATGATTTGAAATGATTTAAGGATTGGCAGTGAGATTTAGTGTACCATTTGTTCATGTAAAGTGTCTTGAGTGAATTGAAGAGAAATTTGACAAAAATTTAAGTGCAAAGTAAATTTTTTAAAGCCAAAAGTTGTAGAATCCCTAAATCACAAATTTGAGGTATTTTATGGAGCATTGAATCTAGTTTATTGTAGTATTTAGAGTTATAGAGAAATGGCTAGTTAGTGACTGTAGGATGTTAGTGATAGATCAAGGTATGGGTTCAAGAAGCACCCCTATTAGATGATCTAGTAGGTGCATTTTCACAAGTTCTAAAAAGTGTATTACATATAAAAGATATAAGAAGTTATATACATTGTAATATTGATAGCATAGGACATGATGAAATTTGCAAGGACTTAGGAGTCATGTGAAATAATGACTTATCCCTAAAATCTAAAGTGCACACCTTGAAGATTTGAATTTAGTGAAGTAGGAGAGAGGACCTAGTAGTTGAGCACCCTAACTTCATGCTTCTCAAAATCTTATGTGGAAATTTCAAATCACTTCCTTTTTTTTCCAGTAGCTTACTTTGTGAGTCCCCTGCATATAACTAAGTTTTCATAGCCACATCATCAAATATGATGCCATATCAGCATGCTTTTTACCAAGGTGTCCAAAATAGCCCAAAAAAAAGTGAGAAAAATCATAGTTCATTAGAGACCCCCATAGTTGTGTAGCTGATGCGGCACTACATTATTGGTTTCTTTTGGGAAAAGAGACACTTTTCATCCAATTATGGGTAGTCTCATTAACAAGAACAAATTTATAGTCACAACTATTGGTACAATCTTGTCAAAAATATTGGATATTAAATTAGTAAGTGTTGGTATTTAGTTAACAACTCCTATAACAACCATTGGAACATGCTCAGATACTAGGTCCTCTCCCCTATATGTTCCACATGGGATTCAATAATCATGAATGGACAGAAATAATTTTGAGTAGAATACATGATGATATGTTCTAGTTGGGTGATGCACAAATTATCATTAATAATGATATGATTCACAAGGTTACATGATAATGCAATGAAGGTTGCAATCTTATCAATGAGATAAATTTCAGGAAAATGGTTGAGATGAACCTAAAACCATGTTTGATGGAAGAAATATGAAAGTTGATCCTATTCAGGATAAAGGAGTTAAGTTGTTAACTAATATTTTAGGGTACACGTTGAACCATGGATTAAGGGTTAACTCCGTACCAATTGGATTTCTCAATACAACATATGTAATGGCCATTGAGAGAAGGAAAGTAAACTTATGTGATATTATCAGATTGTAACTATTGGATAATATTACAATGAAAAAGAAAATAAAATGCCCAATGTTCAGATTTGATTCCTTACTAACTCATTTGTTCTTTTATGTTACAAAGAAGTTTCCTAAAATAATCAATTGGGATAGTCATGAGTGCACAATGAAGATAGTGAATCAATGCTATAGATCCAAGCTTGAGAATGTCAAAGACATTAATATAGAAAGAATGATGAATTAATTTTAGTCTGAGATAAAACTAAGGTATAGGATACCTCCCTTTATGGTGGAAAAATATAAGGATGATTTATGCTCCATGGTGGAGACTAACATCACCTGCATGGAAGTAGTGATACCTAGAGCAACATTCATTGAGCCTATGGGTTATGAGATGAGCACATAATTGATAAAAATCTATACACAAATCATACTAGAATGTGAGTACAACACTTAATATCCTACACGGGGAACATATAATGAAAGACTAAGGATAGTAGAATCTAATCTCCATAGTAGAGAGAGAAAGAAGAAAGTAGAAAAAGAGATAGATTCCATCCTCAAGGAATTTGGTATGTCAAGACAAGAATTCAATGAGCTAAAGGGAATTGCACTAGAAATGAAGGCCAATGGGCTGTCTAAATTGTTAGCAACAACACTTGTTGTAGTGGTACAACCCTTAGAGGGAGTAATGATCACATAGCCATGTGTGTAAGATCCTATTACACTATATTCAATAGTTGCACAAATATGGCAAATAAGAGCTAGCTTTGAGCAACCAAAGAGGCATCCAAAGGTGGAAGCACCTACTATGGAGAGGAAGTCAGGAAGACTGGTGAAAATTAAGCAAGAATCTACACCTCAACCAATGAAAAGAGTAAAGAAGACCATCAATAGGCCTAGTAAGAGAAGAAAATCCATGCAAGTGGGAAGTTCTAAAATCTCAGAAGATGATACTGAAGATAAACCTATTGAACAAGATGCACAGGAAGCTAAGATAACTATAGGGAAAAAGGCATAGAAAAAAAAACTAGAGAATCTAAACATGTAGATCACAAATGATGACAATTTGATTCAGTTAATAAATTTTATAGCATGTATAGTAGTATGCGTAGGAGGCAATTAGAGAATGCCACCATAAGAAATATGATTTTCAGAATTAAGAGATTTGAAAGTATTCAGAGTAAAATTTCTAGAGATCTATATAATAGGTTAATAAATAGAAAGAGGGGTGTAGTAGAAGAAGATTTGAATATTAGAATCAAATCAATAAATATGTTATGTGATTTTAGATCACAAGAAGAATTTGACAAAATTTTTAAGGTTATTGAGCCCTTGATGAGGAACAAAAGAAGATCAATTATTTTGATGGGAGATAATTATGAAGAATTTAGGAAGGAAACAAAGGAGGCTATAGTAAATTATATGTCCTCAGTACCTAACATAAGTGTACAAGAAAAGGCTAGAAGTCTAGTATATGAGTAGGTAGAAACACCTTACACTAAAGAGGAAGAGGTAGAAGGGACAAAACAAGCACTATCACCACCTCAAATTGTTATGGGTGCTAAATCCATGCAAGTGGATAGTTGACACATAACTGTAGATGTTAAGGAGAACCCATTTACAAGGTATGGAGCAAACATTGTTGGCAATATCATAAATATCACTACTTATTCCAATTATGATGATGAGAAAGAAGAGAAAAATAAGAAGGAAGAACAAGAAAAGAGGGAATAGGAAGTACAAGAGAAGAAGAGGAAATAAGAAGAGGAAAATAAGAGAAAAGTAAAAGAGAAGAAGAGAAAAGAAGAAGAAGAAAAGAATAAAAAAGAAGAAGATGAAAAAAAGAGGCTAAGGAAAAGAAGAAAATAGAGGAAAAGAAGATAAAGGCTACTATACCTTAAGTAGTATTAGAAGCTAGAGCATCAATAATAGCAGTATCTATCCCATGCGATGATCAAGATTAGAAGGAACACATGAACACCCTGAGCAAGTTTTTCAAGAAGAATAAAATTGTTAAATCTTTGGAGAAGACTCTTGCTAAAGTCTTGGAGTGAATACAAAATATTGTTTCCACAACTATATAAAATCTAGACTTGAAAACCAAGGAAAAAGAGTTCGTGAAGACATTTGATGGGGAATTCACAACCTTAGTTGAAGTAGCACTGGTGCAATCATAGAAAAATCATGATGCAGCCCTATTCAACATAGTGTGAACCAATGTGCACAATGGTTTGAAGGCACTTGATCGAAACATCAAGGAATTGATAAAGTGTATTGCTTAAAGTAAGAAGTTGTATGGATAGTGTGCAATGTATGACACTTATTAGATTTTGATGCAAAGATCATAGGCCATATGAGTGAGCTTCAAACACTCACTACAAGATTAAAACTACTAGAGATCAAAATTGAAGATTCTGAGAATGCAATTGAGAAGATTCAAAATCATATTAGAGGCATTGAATATGACAAAGAGAAGGTAATAAGAAGATTATCTATTCCTAGAGAATATCTAGCACCCGAAGTTGTAAATTTTTTAGAGGCAACTGGAGGAATATCTTTCAGCAAAGAATTATTATGATAAATTTTCCTACATTCACTTGAGTGTAGTTGAAGTAGCATCTTATCCACTTTATGCACTCATTAGTATATTGGATATACTAGATATACTCAAAGGGAACTGAAGAAGGACTTGGACAAACTAAAGATTGATTTCATAGATTGGATATCAAGAATGACGAGCTAACCAACAATAGGCAACAAGTTTTTGAGATACAAGTTTTGGAACCTTTACCTTTGATATCAGAGGGGGAGTATTCTATAGAGGAAAAATTGTATAGATGTTAATATATATGTAATGTAGAGCTTATGTATGTATCAATGTAAAGAAGTGATAAGGAATGTAATGATGATCCATCAAAACATGAATAAAATTGTTATATTTTGAAGGCAATTTTGTGCAGTTACTTTTATTTGTTCTTGTTATGTATGCCATCATTTTGGGACTTAGCCAATTTGACCAAATATTTCTTTCAATGCCAAAGGGGGAGATTGTTGAAAATATGGTCAATTAGATTTCTGTATGGTTGTCATTTATGGAAATATATATCCAATATTTTATTTATGCATTTATAGACTAAAAATTTTCTAAGTATTAGATAGTTCACAGTAGTTTAGAGAGTAGATCTTAAGAATATAGATGATGCATTGAAGGTTAGCTTATGTGTAGTTGAGGGAAGCTTCATGACACTGGCATGATGATGTGTTCTAGTGTACAGATGTGTATAGATAGTATGGGACAAGTATAGTAAGATTAACAATGTGGGTATTTAATAGTGAAAAACATAGCCTTTCTATAAATAGAGTTGTATGACTTTAGGAGTTATTTTGGTTGCAAAATAATTACTAAGTTACTTTGAGCTGACTAGGTGGATATTATTCCATAAGTAATTTTCTATTATGCTAAGTGTATGAAGACATGAAGGATGATAGTGCTAAGTTTTGTGATTATGCAAGGTATAAGTAAAGATCTTATCTTGCATCAATAATGGGGAAGTTGCATGATTAGATGTGACATGAAAACTATTCTAAGAACTATGTACAAGCCTTATATGATGCAATATTTGATGTAAGACTAGAGAAAGTGTGAGTTAGAATAGATAATAAAGTGCTATATGTATAATTGCATGTTAGGGTAATGGGCTATTCTTGCATACACTATAATTGTTCTACCAAATCTTAACATGATCCTATTATTTAGTGAATAATCTAGTGGGTATCATCCCCATTAGGGTTTTCCCTTGGCAAAGGTTTCCCTAGTTAACAAATAATGGTTTTATGAGTTCTCTATGTACATGGTTCTAATTACTATTCAACATTTTTTGTTTACTTTCAAATGGAAGTTATAAAGTAATTAACAATATTAAGTTATGGCCAAAAGATTGTACAATTCTAATTCACCACTCCACTCAATATTATTCATTTGTAACAGATATACCATTTTTAGCCTAACTGGATATTGAGCAGGGAATGTTGGTACTGTAAATTTTGTACCTGTACCCTTAATTGGGCATATTGTAGCCTGAAAGGTAATAGTCTATGGAACAGGGTCAAGGTTAAAAGGCTTCTTGATCCAATCTCTTATTAATTGAATTATTTTCCTAGCCCTATGGTTTATATCTACATTTTCATCTCAATCAATCTCCACATTTATAATCACCCTATCATATATCTTATCTTTGTTATACAAGGGATTCAAGACATCTTGAATGTCTTGTTGAACAACCTTGATTGGGACTTTTATCTTTAAGGCACTCCATGCTAGATATAGAGTCATCCTATAATGATCCCTTATTTGAATATCATAGTCATATATTGTGTTCATCTAATGATATTCAATAGAATTTTCATGCACATACTACTTCCCTACCAAATATCAAACTCCTCCAATATTGTCAAAATAGGGAAGAGGGGAGTTGTAATCTTCCAAGGGATATTGATCCCACTCACATTCAAAAGTCATGATATCCTACTTTTGCTTTACCTAAAATGCACTTATAATAATAGGCCATACCCATGTCTTCTTATGCTATTTTCTCACCTTGTCATTTGTAGCTATGATTTGTCTTGCAATCTCCAATAAAATGAGCCTATCTGATGAATATCTCATGAGTTTCTTTAGATTAACCATCATACTATCTACACTTAGGTAAGTGAATATTTTTAATTTGATGTAATGGGTGTCAATCTCTACGATCCTTGTCGTTGCCTCTTTTGACATCCTCTTAGCATAATCACCCTCCATAAATTGGATGTTTGAAAATATAAAAGTATCATAAACTATCCATAATTCCTTGCTCTAATTTGAGATCTTCTTCTTTAGCAATTGAAGATATACCACATAGGGTCAAGCATTGGTATCTTGCATGCTTCCCTTCTTATACAGTCTTAGATAGTCAATTATGCTTGCTACCAATAAGTACACCAAATATGATGTCATGTAAATCTTGTGGGTCAGCTTTATCTCCTACCAGATGTTCATCTAAGTTTTCAAGTAGTATAATGCCCCAATCAATTGGCATTTTGGTTATTTTGAGGATCTCTATGAAATGTACCATCCAAATGTGAAGATTCTCACCTATCAATAGACCCATAATTATACTCAAAAGTAAAATGGCATAACCAATGTCATCCTTCATATACCCTCTAGTCATGTCTATCTTTCCTGCTCTATGTCCCACCACTGTTTTATCAATAAAAAAAGATAATTGTATTATCTTTATGGCCTTCTTCTCATTCTCTCTATACCATCTTTTAGCTTGATGATAAGTTATCTTCACATTTTGATTAGATCTAGGGAGATGGAATACTTTCTCAATGTTCCTTAGTCTTAGGTCCAGGACTAACTCCCTTGTGACACTTTTGACAACCCTTTCTTTAGACACATAGTTTTCTACCAATGCCATGATAAGCTTCAATTATAACACTAATGTAGGATGAGATACCGCATTGACCAACAATAATCTAATAAGTTTTCACACCATTAGGGACCTCTCTTTAGGTTTATTGTAGAGTAAAAGGAATGCGTTCTTGTGTATGTGTCCTAACTCAATATCTCTAATCTTTGAATGTCCATCTTGAAAGTGTGATTTCTTTGGTGCCTCTTGAAAATTGAAAAAATAGGTTTCAAAGCATTCTTTTCTACAAGCAAGGATGAGGAGGAAGTTATTTTATCTGCATATAAGAGAAAATAATTAGTCTAGAAAGCTAAAAATTAAACCATAAAAAACCATAATTCCTAAAAACTCAGACCCAAAACACCAAAATAGTAGAAAACCACTTAAACCCCCTTAATAGTCCTAATATGAAATTTAGGGCACCTTGATAGGTGTGGTAGGTGTGCTTAATAACCTTAATGAAGTCATGTTGTGCATAGTTATGCACCCATAAAGGTGCACACCCTGATGGGGTGCACACATGTGCATGTGTGATACTATGCACATTGCATACTATGTGCAATAAGGGTTAAGTAGTCTAATTTACTAATGGTACACACATGTGCACCTTGATGGGGTGCACATGTCTACACCCTTAGTCTTAGATTTATTATGTGTTTAAATAATGGTGCATGGATGTGCACCTTAGCAAGGTGTGCATATGCACATCATTAGCTCTAGGTGTTTTAGGTTTTGAGTTTGAAAATTCACTTAGGTGTACTAATTATTGTTTAGGTTTTGTAGTTTCACATACAGATGCACATGTGCACATCTTGGATAGGTGTGGACATGTACATCTTGGATGTGTATTAGCATATATGTGTGTGTGTTCTTTTAGACTTTGTGCACCTTCAAAGGTGTAGACATGTGGTTCTCAAGGGCACAAAGGAGATAATGGAAAGAAGAGCTAGGGATTCAAAAAATTTATAGGTCTAGGATAGTGTACACCCTTTAGAGGTGTGCACCTAAGAATGTGTACATGTGTGCATCTCCAAAGAGAGATAAGTGCACACTTGCACATTTAGTGAACCTACACACCCTTGTGCTAGGTGTGCAAGTTTGCCCTTTTGCTCTTAAATTTCACTCTTATGACCAAAATTTCCCATTTCTTGGATCTAGGTTTCTTAGATAGAGGACTAGGTAGGACCTAGACTAAGGTAGAGTCCCAAAAATGACTTAGACCTCGGACTAGGGATCTACGAAAATAAAAAAATTTATTAACGGGTCCCCATTTCTAGTAGAAATGGGGCGTGCATTGTGAAACCACAACAATAACAATTGGTACCTTATTTTGAATACATTGAAACTCTTTTAGGCCATGTATGGTCTCCTAGGTCACAAACTCCTTAGTTAGGATAGTTTGGAGGGTCATGTACTTTTAGATTTAAATGTGCTTAGGGACAAGTTGAAACATGTAGAGAGGACAAGATAGTATTTTCCTACAACATAAGACAAATAGAACAAACATACAGATGCTTATAGGACGAATCATCAATATTATAGGAGATTATATATATTTTAGAGTGTGAGAAAAGAAAAATTCTGATTCATTATGAAAAGGGATGTAACTTGCCACACATTTATATTAACCTCTTTGAGATCCTTCAGAATATTGCTCTTGTTTCCTATCACCTTGCATTTTTACCCAATTTGTCATGTGTTAATGATATTTTTCATGTATATACTATGAGAGGACATAATCCTAAAGTTTCAAATATTTTTTATTGGACTACATTATAGGAAAATGATGGATGATATAACTAGAGGGTATGTGCAAGATCATGGTGTGCCAAAAAGTGGCAATCTGGAAAATATGTAGTTCTAAAATGCCTAAAACCATTTTAAAATCTATTCCAACTTTTTTCCCACCCACCCTAATACTAAATGAGAACAATTAATATCTTTTTAAGGTCTACTATATCTTTTGATACTAACCCTATATGGTCAACTTAAAAAAATCCTTAAAATGTATTTTTGGGTTGTTTTTATGTGATTTTAACTTCAAACATGTTGCTAACGACTTTTTTTTGCCAAAATATGATGAAATGAAAAGAGTTTCTTAAGAATATTCTTATCTTTTCATAAATGTAAGGTTTGTCAACTTATGAGTTTAGTAAGTAATTATTACTTATTTTCTAATGGAGTTACGCATAAAGTGTTGATTGACATAGTACTTGAAAACCAACTATAACTTTGAAATGGAAAAACATTTTTTAAATAAAAAAGATGCATCTCATTATATGTTTCTTCCACTATAAGGAAAAAAAAAAAAAAAAAATTAAAATTTTCAAAGTTTTGAATTAGTTCAGGTGGTCAAATGTGAGAGTTTTTTATTTCAAAAATACTAAAGTCAAAAATTAATTAATTATTATTTATTTAGAATAAGAACACCCAAAAATATGTGGCACATCCAAGCATGAGTCTACTACTTATATCTAGAATATTATTTAAAAATATTATCATTTGATTTTGATTAAGGTGGTCGGACATACGTCTACTTCTTATTTTTGTTCTGAAAGTTTTGTAATATTGCATTAAAATTAAAAATTAAGACCAATCAATTTTTTATTTTTTGAGATAAGTCCTAGTAGTTTAGAAACTAAATTTAATTTCCTAGACATTCTTTTCTCTCAACTTTTTGATATAAAACTAATAATAAGTAGAAAATTGTGCATCAAGTTGACATGACCCTCATTTTCTGATTTTTTATTGCCACTTAAGAGCATAGTTTGGTTGACCATGATCTTGAACATACCTTAGAGCATATATGCACACTTGAGTAGTGGGTCTTGACACTCATGGGTCAAACCATTGATTATTAAAGGGTCTAATGGGACCCCAATGATGATCATACATCTACCCTAGAGGAGGCCTCACAAATCAAAGAATCATACCTATGTCATTTTTTTGGCTTCTAAGAAAAAGGCCATTTCTAAGGTAGGGGGTGGATGGAATGCCTCTCAAATTTAAAAAATTATACTTTAATTTTTTGTTAAGATGTGATATCAAGAAGATACTCTTTTTCTTTATTTTGTAGCTATAGTTTGTTGGAAATAACAATGGGAAAGTAAGTTATGAGAGGGGGGTGTAAATCAACACCTAAAATTTTTACCTCTAAAGAAAATCACCATCATCCATCTCATAACTTAAAATATAAATTGAAATAACTTAAAATGTGTCACATCTATAGTACATAACACAATTAATTTGGTTACCTAGAAACCCTCCAAGGAGAAGGTAAAATTGGGGTGGGGATGACACCCACAAATCTTCATTCATATAATTGTTGTGTGCAGCCTATTGTGGTTACAAAGTGTTGATCATAAGCCATGATCTACCCTATGAGGGGTCTACCCTATTAAAAGCTTACAATACTATTAGGTCTCACCTTGACTAAAGGATTCAAAATTAACAATTAAGTAAGCACTTGGTTAAGAGATTTACAACAGCCTATTAAGACTACTCTATTAAGAGATTTACTTTGTATCACTTATTAGAATGATTCAACACCTAACCCTTCAGTTAGCACTCTTTTGCTTAGTGTCAGAACTTATCTTTGCTAGTTTTCTTTTGATCCTTCCATTTAGATCCATCCTTTCTAAACCTCTCAATGTTCATCTATATTTTTTCTAGACTGATTCTTCTTTGTATAACTCTATCATGGCCATATAGCCACCATGAATGCTCTAAGATCTCTAAGCATTTGTCTCTTCATGCATACATAGAAAATTTAGAGTTTACCTCCTTTTATAGGCATTGGTGTAGATGGGCTAGGTCAAAGTCAATGGTATTTTTTTATCCTTATTTCCACCTTAAACTTCCCTAAATTTGATTGGTTGCATGCATTGCATTGAAATTTGTAACATGGATCCATAATTATGTCTTATAATTATAAATTCATGATTATGATGGCCAAAATGGTTTACATGGGATTTTATGCCATAACAAACAATTATGCCAAAAAGTGTTCACTTAGCATCCAAAGGCTCTGATACTCAACCTTCACTTTGCTCGAAATGTTGTAACTCAACATCTATAGAAATTGAAACTTATTGTTTCTCAACACCTAAATTACTTGACATGTATAGACTACTTGAAACTTTAGTGACTTGTCACATACTATATGCTCGACACGTACTAGTACTTGGGACTAAGTAGTCAAATTACTCGACATTTATTGTCTCAAAAATTATACTGGGCATGCTTTGATCACTTGGCTTGGACTAATTGGTTAGCTCACTCTGATCACCTAGTATGCACTATGCAATTAGTTTTCACTATTCTTTGCTAAATAATGACTAAGAGTTTTGTCATTGCCTTGTCAAAACCAAATTGAGATCAACAATCTCCCAATTTGAAATGAGTGGAAAGAACACTTTTTCATGGCATATACTTCCTTATTTTGTGCATAAGTAATACAATGTATATTCATTACTTGACTTCTATAAAAAAAAAAAATTAATTTCAAAATTTACATTTGTATCAATAATGGTCTCTAACCTCCATACCTTATTATTCCCCTTGAATAAATAATTTATTTCTATTTTTGTTTTTATTACTTCTTCTAAGTAGATATCTACCTTGACAAATATTTTTCTCCACAAATTCATAATCCCCCATTTTTGACACTAATGTCATTTGGGTTGTACATTGATAGGGTGTTTATCCAAAAATAGCTTGTGAAGCTTCAAAATGATCTTCAAAACTAAATCTAAGTTATCGATTGCTACATCTAGAGATTGAACTTGTATTTCTAGCTTGGCAACAATGTCAACTAAGCATTCATCTGTAGAAAGATGGAAATCTTTCTTCATCAATGTTTTTGCATAGGGTAGTTCCTTTTGCAATACTTCCATGTGAGGTGTCAACATGGATTGGATACTAATCAGAGTAGATCTAATATTTACATCATGTGCTTGTAGCTTGACAATCCTACTATGAGTTAAAAGTAATTGTTGAAATATAAATGACTATTACTCAGAGATTTCTTCAGTGTAGTACTTGTGATTTTTAAATCTCCCTACAGCTGGTAAATAGCCAACTATGTCTCCTTAGGAAATATATCAACATTTTATAGCTTTATGTATATAGAGAAAATGTTCTCTAACACCTTCTTTACATTCTCCATCTAGGTTGCTAGATCAACATTTCTAATTGCACTAACACTAGATATCTTCTCCAAAAAAATTGTATGTAGCTTCTTTTTAGACCATTCTAAAAGGGTGACAAATTTCTCTACAATAGGCTTATTTTAATTAATTTCTGGGAGAGTAGAAGCATTATTAATGAATATATCTTTGATTTCATGTAAAACTTGCATTTTCTAATGCTCTCTCCTTAAGATTTCATTCCTTTTCTTCCTTTATAGAGAATCTATAAGAATGCTCATTTTTTCAATAGTGATTTTACTCAAATCAAACTTTGGTATCTCAATCACCTCATCTAAGCTTACATCCTTGAATGATGTAGCAAAAACACTTTTTGGCTTGCTTGGACTAGGCCTTGATATTTGGAGAGGTGTATCATGTGTACTTGGCCTCTAAAGGCTTGACTACTAAGTGGAGATGTAGAAAATGGAAAAGTAACTAGTGTTTGTATGGAAATGTTCTCCCCACGTGCAGAAGTCAACTTATGCTGTTCAATCTTTTCACCTTCTTTCAGAACTTCACCTTGTGATAGTGGAATAGGTACAAGACTTGGTTCCTTACCATTTTTTACTTCTATTTGATTCTTGTCAATAGTTACTAGATCTGGTAAACCTAAACTATTTGGTCTTGGCACTGATATACCTATATATTGTGCTTCTACCTCTTTAATCTAAATGACAACTATTGGCATTGTTGCAGATGGTGTCTTTGTTGCAACATATTTCTACTCAACATTTTCACTTTGATCTATATGTAGATACTGTGATTCCTTTTCCTTTACCTCTATATCTTATAGGGGCACATTTGATGTGTCTTGTTGTTTCTCCATGGTGATGCAAGTTTTTCCTTTTATATCTCATCCACTCTCACCAATATTGGATTACTACATAGAATTGTTGCATTGATAGAGTCTTGTAGTATTTTATTCAAATAATATTTATTCAAAGGATTTAAATTATATGATGTAGTATTAGGAACATCCTTGATCCTCAATGAGTCATGTATACTGTCTTGGTCACCATGTGGGGAACTAACCCTCGACACTTGTACATCCTATACATCTTGTTCCTCTTCTCCAGCTTTCACTTCCTCTGTTGTTCCTTTTATTCCCTCTATAGTATATTCTTTGATTGGATTTTCTTTTTCTTTCTCACATTTATCTTCCTCATATTTTTCAAGTGCATGCTTCTCTTCTTCTTCTTTTTTCTCTATAGCCTCTATGGATAACCCACAAATGACTTTCCAAAGAAATGTGCTCTAGGTTACCACCTCCTCTACTTGTTTCCAAAGATACAAAATACTTGGTACTTAGGCAAAAATATCCCCTTACATTTTTCCATGGATTTAGGCATCATCCTCTTATCTTAAGTAGACATAACTTGGGCTAATGTAGCCTCTCTTATTTGTCTCTCAGAGGTCAAACTAAATTTCA
The DNA here is from genome assembly GCA_028749045.1 of Cupressus sempervirens. Classification (NCBI taxonomy): domain Eukaryota; kingdom Viridiplantae; phylum Streptophyta; class Pinopsida; order Cupressales; family Cupressaceae; genus Cupressus; species Cupressus sempervirens. The sequence continues at coordinate 231,701,823 of CM053791.1, forward strand.
ACTTTTTCTCAACTCATTCATATAAACTCTTTGATAATGAGCTGGAAATCTCTAGTGGGGTAGTCTTAAAGATTTCTATCATATCATATATGAACTCTTCTATCTTGTTTTTATCAATAGTCCCTAGGTTATCAAAATCAACATGCATGAAACCTAAAAAAACTGCATTGGTCTTAATATTTTCATACAAGTTATCAATGTTAGAAGAGGGATTGTGGCTTACCACTTTAAATTGACTTAAGTCATTAGACTTGGTCTTCTTCTGATTTGAATCTTCCTAAGATGTATACTTCCTCCTTAGCTTCTCTGTAGGCTGTCTTGGGTCTGCAGGGAAACTTCGTCTTTTACCTTTTGGCTTTGTAGGTTCTTTAGCCTATGTAATGGCTGCCCTAGTTCTTGACCTAGTTAACGGTACAACTAGGTTTTGTCATGACTCCTTCATAGCATCATTTGGTTTCTCTACTTCTTGTTTGTTTTCTTTCCTCTTCCTTTAATTTTTCTATGGTGCTTCCTTCGCACCTTTAGCATCATCATCTTTATCTTCTCCTAAGCCTTGTGTAAGTTCTAGTGGTGCTCAACCTTCTACTTTTTCTTCTTCATCATGCCCTTAACCAAACTTCTCTTTAAAGTTTTTCACAATCTTCTTCTTATTTCTTATTACTAAGGTAGTTTGTAAATTTATTATTATTCTTGATTTAGCCTCATCATAGTTTCCCAAGTATCTAGTGTCCTTGTCAATTTCCTCACTGAATAGAGTTGTGATTGTTGTTGAGGCTTCATCGACATTAATTTCATATTTCAAGGGTTTTAATCATGTAACACTATTTATTGCTGCTTGCACATATGTGCAATCTTTATCAACTAGGAAACACATATTATTGTAATGTTATTCCACTAATGATATAGATATCCTCAATCTTTGCTTCATTGCTTTCTTGAAATCCCAAAAATAGCTAGTCATTACTAACTCAAAATTGTCTCTAAGTTGTTTAATGATCTCTTCTATCTATTGTGTAATTGACCCATTTTTCTTTCAAACTATTTTACCTGAAATGGGGAATATGTTTAACACATAGAAAACTATGCAAAGAACTAAAAAATGAAACTTACAAGATGCACTTTTGGCATTCCTAATGGCTTCCATATTTTTTTATAATTGCTGAATTTGTAACTCAGCTAGGTCATAAGAATGATCTCTCTTTACAATTTTATAACCTAGATCAACTGGCATACAGGAAACCCTATTCGATTGGCTTGACTAAAATAATTTGCAAGCTATAACTTTCACTATAGATGCTACCAAGGGATTTGAAATTGTGTCAATTGACATCCCTCACTTGTTCCATACAAAAAGTGTTCTTCTCAATGACATGCTTTATGTTGGTTTGCATGCTCTTTAGTCTATCTAGGGTAGGATACCTTGTCACTTTTTGTACAATCATTTTTTTAATTCTGATTAGTCTCTTCTCTAACCAAATTTGATTGTCATGAATCTACCTCAAAATTATTTTGATCCATCTAGTTTTAAAGACTTGAGGAAATTCTAGGGCACTATAAATTCTTGTATTCCTCCTTCAACACTCCACTCTCACATAACATACTATAGATTTCTCTAATTTCCATGTCTTCAACCTCTCCAACATTACATGTATAACAACAACACACATCCTAAACCATTAAAACTTTTGGTGGTATCATTGATAACACACCAAATGGATATCCCTTTGTATGTAGTCTCAAGAATTGCATGAAATGAGGGATATCTCACATAAGTTCTAATTAACTAAACATTGAAAAATTTATTTGTTTGTTTCCTAACTATTACAGAAGAGATAGCTACCATATTTGACTAACTAGGGTTTACAAAAAATGAAATAACATTACTTGACACAAGATAAATACCTTATGAATCTGATGACTGATTTCAAGTAGTAGTTGAATCTAGCCCAACTCTTGAATATCCTTTTACAATTCATCTACGTACTCTTCAAACTCAGATAGGTCCAAATGAGTCCAAAATTGACTATGTAATCCTTCAAATTTGATTTTAATTTTTCACTGCTTACACATCTATAAACTCAACTATCATAATATTTTCAACATGCTCAACTAACATAGAAAGCTCAAATCATACTAGAATATATCCATTTCTTGATAATAATTATAATTTTGTTCATTCTAGGTAGTAACTATAATTGTTGGTGTAAATAAGTATTTACTTATTACACTTACTTAAGTTTACTTAAGTTAATGCATTATTTAACTATTTTTATTTGTGAGACACTTAGGAGTTTGCACACCTTTGTGAGTTGTCATGTAGACAACACAGGAGTATGCAACTCTATTTAAGAACATCGTGTCTACAACACTGTTTTGCGTATCACACCCTTGTAGGCTTATCCTCTCATCATCGCACATACTTTCATGCTTAATGGAGGATAACTCATATTTTGTGGACATGTGCTTGGTTGTATGACACATCATGGTGCTAATTACAAGACATTCTAGATGTGTCTTAGAGGCCTTTATATATAGGCCCTCCTAGTGTACTTTTACATTGCACATTGCATAAACCATGGCATATTGAATACATTGTCATTCTGATCATACTCTCTCTCTTTCTAGTCTATTGTGTTCTTGTGTTTGAGTTCTTAGTTCCTTGGTGAATTTTTCCCTTAAGAAAATTCTTACATGGTATCAGAGCAACTTAGAGACTTTCTCATCACATAGCCATTCGAGACCACGCTTGCTTCATCACCTCAGACAAAATCTGGAGTGCTACGGAAATTGGGAGTGTCTAGAGCTAGATTTGACCTCACCATTGCATCCAGAACATTGAACTGGTGAAAATCGACTATAAACTTGCCTAGTTTGGCCTAAAGTCGATCGTGAGGCAAATTTTTTTTTGCAAATTAGAACCCGGAGGCCCCGATTTGTAGTATGGGTATGGTCATTTTTTGCAGATTTAATTGATGATTTTTGCATCTGAATTTATTTTCTTTGTATTTTTATCAAATTTTTTTGCCCTTTCGAGCACTAGCAGAGAATTTTTTTCTAGGAAACTCGAACAGTGACATCCCGGATCTGCCATTTGGAGGTTTACTTTGCACAGAGAATATTCCCTATCATAAGGAATATTCACAGAGGAGTTTCTAATATTCGCCAAGCATATTATTCAATTTCATGCACTAGTTGTACACTGCAGCAAGATGCACATATCAAAACCTGGCAAAGCCCACACAATTGGTTGGCATTCCAATTCACTTGTTTTCCATGGCTTTCTACATTTATACATTCTGAAAGCCCAACACACGTTGAATGTGGGATAAACCCACGATTCTGCTCCTTTGGTGATTTGTTGTTTGCTCTCACCTATGATCTACCATTTTTGGCACTCTATATCTCCCCCAACCACTACAATCTACTTCCTCCAGCACACGTGACATGGTTTGGATTGACATTTTTGGTGCATTTTAGTCTACAGCGACCCGAACCTTTTACGCTAGCGATTGCAATCTCGCAACAGCGATTTGAAGTTTTTTCAATGTCGAGAACTCTTTCCCGCCCACACTTTTTAGATTATGGCAGCGGCGAGGTTTTCTGCTACTATTTATTACTCTGCTCGCTATTTTAAAACCTCCCACCATGCTGCCTGATGCGTGGACTACTCTCTGCGACATGGTATATTTTAATTACTCTTCTTGCCTGCACCAGACTCCACATGAAACCCTCCTGTGCCAATGACAACTCTTTTCTGCCATGTGGCATCAAAGTGACATTGTCCAAATGTGTAGGCAGTCACAACCCAATTAGCCTTATACAGTGAACACACATCATTGGATAGTAAGCTGACCAACCCAAAACTACCACATAATCCTATGGAATTTGAATACTTTTGCCACATCATTTGCCAGCTAGATAGGCCATGTATGCATCCATACGTTTTGTATAGTACAGATATACACGTCATTTGCCATGTTACCCCAAGCGAGGATTTTTTGTTGACATCATCAGAATGATAGGTTAAAATTGACGGTCATTTGACCATCATTTTTGGGCATGTTAAAATTGTATTGATGATCATTTGACCATCAAATTTAAGCTCACTATTTTCCTTTCAAACCCCTCTCCAGATTGCATTTCAGTTTGGCGGCCCGACTTTGTGCACCCATAACTTGGACATCCGGACCCCGATTCAAGTGTAATTTTTTTTGAAATTAGGTAAAATTTATTGAATTTTCTAGTGGTTGTGCTTTCTCTAGTTTTTGTGCACAGAGTTTGCAAAATTTGCATTTTTGGTGACTATACCTACATAATCTTGCATTTTGCAACTTCAGAAGATCCGTACGGGTACATCTGGTCACTTTTTCAGGTTTTGTTTTTTTTGAAAGTGTGTATTTTTTTCTCTACTTTCTAGATCTGAAGTTAAATTCTAGGGTTGTGTGGACGATTTCTCACTTTTAGAATTAGGCCTTTTTCACCATTGTAAAGCTTTGATTATTTTTTACAATTGTTGTAAAACTAAGCTATAGTGCTTAAGTGATAGATTTCAGCATTATAAGGCAGTTGTACAAGCAAAATCAAAAAGTTCACTTAGTTCATTTTGACAAGTGGCTCATTATAAATGCACTACTTATAAAGTAACAAAGCATCTTTTTTGGAGGGTTTTTTGATTGAGTGAAAAGGGGGGGGTGTATTGTGTTCTTGTGTCTCTATTTAAATTTCTACATCGTGGATTTTAAATGTCCTCCTCTAACTTCATGCAACTATTCTACATGGAAAGATATTGCATGGAGTAGATTAAGGGAAAAAGGATATAGTCTTTATGTTGATGGTACAATCACCAAACCTACTAATGCTAAAGAGCTCATTGATTGGAAAAGACAAGACCAACAGGTTTTAGGAGCTATCAGGAGTTGTGTACATGGGGATCTCCTCTTTCACATTACCAATTGTTCTGAATCTAAAGAAGATTGGGGTAAACTTAAATCATTGTATGGTAAGGTGGATAAAGAAAAGGGATTTTAGATTGAGGATGATCTACTTCTCTTGGATCCTAAGAATTATAAAAAAATTTAGTATTATATAATCAAAGTCAATGAGTATAGGGCACTTCTCAAAGATTGTGGAAATCCCATGAAGGATGAAAAGTTGATTCATCACATCTTGAAGAGGCTACCTTTTGAGTACACCAACTTTGTTTCGAGTTTTAATACTCATAGGTTGACCATGGGATCTACTTACCAGAAGCCTTCCTTTGATGGATTTGTAGACATGTTGATTGTTGAACAATCTCACTTGGTGGATTTTGGACTTCTCAATTCATCTAAGACCAAAACCTTAGTGGCTAGTGATGATCACAAATCTAGTCAAGGGGGGGAAAGCAACAATAAGAAGAAGTAGTGGAAGTAGAAAACACAATTTGAGAAACAAAAATCCTCCTCTCAACAAGGCAGTTCTTCTTCAAACAAAAAGGGAAGTAATGCAAAGAAGGACAAACTCTTTTGTGCATACTGCAAAAAACCAAATCATGATGAGCATCATTGTAAGACAAAAACAATCAATGAGTTAGAAAATCTACTCAAGAAGAACAAGATTCAAATGCTAGGTACTTCCAAGGATTCAACTCTAACATCTTTGAAGGGTAAACATCAAGCACTTATGGCAAACACAAATTCTTCTTCAGAATAGATACTTGACTCAGGTAACTCTTACCACATGGGTTCTTCAAAGGAAAAATTTTCTCCATTGAAGCACTCAAAGGTACCACACATCTTCATGGGAGATGATACTAAGATGGAATTTGAAGGGAAAGGACATGTGGAAATGAAAAATGGGGAATTCAAAGATGTTCTCTACATTCCAAATCTAAGCTCCAATCTCCTATCAGTTTACCAAATCACTCACCTTTGAGATGGTCATAAGGTTGAGTTCCTTCCAGATTTGGTGATGGTGGAAAGTCTCAAAGATGATTCATTGGCAGCAGTGGGGAAATTCAATGATGACAAGAGGCTTTATTCCTTCTCCCACTTTGTGCCTAAAAGTTCTTCCCATGCCTTGTTGACTCACTCTACTTCAAACATTACCTTATGGCATGAGCGGTTTGGTCACCTTGACTTCCGCTCTCTTTAGCAACTTTTCTCTAAACATATGGTCAAAGGTCTACCTAATATCAACTTTTCTAAGGGAGAGTGTTCATCTTGTTTAGTGTATTTGAATCTCAAGGAGAAGTATGATAAAGGGAAGTCTCCTCGAGCTCCAGTTTTTCTTTATCTAGTTCACATGGTATTAGCAAGACCCTTTGCAGTGACATCAGTCAACCAAGGCCACTACATACTCACATTTGTTGATGAATTTTCAAGATTCACTTGGGTCTTCTTCCTTCATCATAAGAATGAAGTGGTTGATAAGCTTCAAGACTTCAAGACTCATGTTGAACACAAGTTGAGGAAAGCCGTCAAAGTACTAGGGGTGCACAATGAGAACAAATATGTAGGTAGAAGACCAAAGAACTTTTACAGAATTGAGGGGATTGATCTTCAGAACTCACCAACATTTAGTCCGCACAAGATAGATGTTGTAGCTATGAGGATTAGGACTCTCAAGACAATGGCAACTTGCATGATAAAGGCCAAGTCTCTTGAACCTACACTTGAAGTTGAAGCCATTAGTAGTGCTACTCACATACTTAATAGGTCTCCTCATCCAACCTTAGATGAAAAGACTCCTTTTAAGGCATGGTGTGACAGAAAACCAATTGTGAGTCACCTTAGAGTCTTCGATTGTCCAGCATGGGCAAACCTATCTTCTAGGAGTTGCTAGGCACTGACACCTAGGCCTTGTACCTTAATCGATTATGAAGACAATGCAAAGGCTTACAAACTTATGGATCATGAGACACATGATATTTTTGTGGATAATGATCTTCACTTTCAATAAAGTTCTCCTAGCTTGTCCTCTACTCCTTTCCACACATCACACATAGTGGAAACTGATAGTGACACCAGCGATAGTGCTTCAACAGGTTTAGACACATGGGGTTCTATTGACAGTAGTAGTGAGAGGTCACATCAGTCATATCCAAATTCTTATATTGCCATAGTGAAAGGTCCATTACATCATGGTACATCTCATCTTCTAGCTCTAGCTTCAGTTGACTTGGGAGAGAGACGCGAGGACTTACATCTCCTCATTGATAATGATTCTTCTACAGTTGTTGCGAGGGCTCACTCTCACCCTCATGTCCATTCTCTACATGATCAATCTTCATAGGTTGGCCTGATTGCGGATCCTTATGAAAAGCAATTAGTGGAGGTCTCTTTGTCAATTGAGGAGATAGATGTTTTAGTGGAACAGGTTCAACAAATATCCTTGACTGATCTGCATTCATTCTTTTCAACACAGTTGGAAGGGGTGAACTTCAGCATCAACATAGGGATACTTGAGCAAGTTTCAAGGCTAGCTCACATCTTCATGAGTGTACATTTTCCTTTGTTTCTTCCTAAGGGGAGGAACACCATTTTGCTTTCATGGACCAACTTATTCATCAGAGCAACTTTCACTTGTCGGCATTCTTCTTTTGAGGGGGGAACCTATTTTATCTCTCTTCCTTCTCTCATTCTCTTATGTATATATTGGATGTATGTCGTAATGGGGGGGTCTTGATTACTCCATCCATTGATGCATCCTTATTTATCTCTCTTTTCGAGGGAGGGTTTTTCCCATGAGGTTTTCCCTCTTTCCCCACTTTACGAGAGATTTGCATATCATTATGTACATGGGTACCTAACATGGCCTACTAGCCAAGAACCATTATGCATCTTCATCCTAGTTCGTAAGCTTAAGGGCATTCCCCTAACTTGCACTTAAGGGGGGGTGTTGGTGTAAATAAGTATTTACTTATTACACTTACTTAAGTTAACTTAGATTAATGCATTATTTAATTATTTTACATTATTTTATTATTTTTATTTGTGAGACACTTAGGAGTTTGCGCACCTTTGTGAGTTGTCATGTAGACAACACAGGAGTATGCAACTCTATTTAAGCACATCGAGTCTACAACACTATTTTGTGTATCACACCCTTGTAGGCTTATCCTCTCATCATCGCACATACTTCTATGCTTAATGGAGGATAACCCATATCTAATGGACATGTGCTTGGTTGTATGACACATCATGGTGCTGATTACAAGACATTATAGATATACAAGCACTCCTAGTGTACTTTTACATTGCACATTGCATAAACCATGGCATATTGAATACATTGTCATTCTGATCATACTCTCTCTCTTTCTAGTATACTATGTGCTTGTGTTTGAGTTCTTAGTTCCTGGGTGAATTTTTCCCTTAGGAAAATTCTTACAGAAATCATTTCCATGCTCAACAACAACATATAAAATAACAAATGTATAGAATAACTCTTGTTTCTAACCACTTCATTGCATCTTCATTCATGCATATATAATATTTTTAGATCTTAGATGTTTGGAATCAATGCATAATATTACATTTCAAATATCAGTTTCTTATATACTTTTGACTACCTAGTTAGGGATGATGTGATCAATTGATCCATTGGATGAAGTGACCTTATGTGCATTTGATGTGATATAATATGTTCATCTACATCATCACCTTTTTAGCATCAACCTTTCCTTTGTCTTTTCTAAATTCATTTCTTAGTGTAGGTGACTGAGCTAGTTTCTACTAACATGACCAGTTTTAAGACAACTAAAGAGTATGATCTCATTCAACCATCTATTGTGGTTACCTCTAAAATGTTACCTAATGCAATTTTCATGAATGTGACCATACTTTTGGCAATAGTGACAACTGTACCTTATTTTATAATCCCAATCATAAAAATTTCCATTGTGATTTACTTTTGACTATTTGTTTCATGTCCACTTGGATTTGGATCTATATTCATATGCCTTGTTTCCATACTTTTGATACTTCTAACAATAACCTTCAAATCTCCTAGCATTGGTGGTCTTGATCCTACATTCATGTGCTTGATGTTCTTACTTCTTGCAATTGTGACAATGTCTCTTGAATTTATGCTGAGGGTTCTAATTTCCATCGTTGCATCTACAAACATTTGTTGTGTGACCCAATTTTCCATAGCACTGATGATAGGTGGGCTTGATGTTCTTTTCCTTATTATTCCCCTTTTCACCACTTTTAGGTGATTCTCCTTTTTTAGTTGTAGAGTAGACGAAGCTAGTAGTTTCATTGTTTGATCTTGGTGATTATATTAGCTTCTCATATTACTTGATGCCTTTACTAGGAATGTTGAGCTTTTCCTTCTTAGTCTTCAATTAAGTCTATAGTAGGGTGTTCTCTATTTCGAAAGTTGTAATCTCAACATCTTTCCAATTTAGTTCTTGATTTGCAATCATCAATTGATTCATCAGATCAACAATTATTGCAAAAAAATCTTCTAAGTTTCCATCTACAAATAATCAAGTATTATCTATATCTTCATATTATGTGTCATTTTATTTCATAGCTATTTCTTTCCTTTTTTGGAATGTCCAAGTGGGAAGAGTGCTTCCAAGGTGGGGGGGTAAATCAAAACTACTAGCTATTTATTCTTTTCAGACCCTTAATAACATATAATTGAAAGAAACATGCATGCAAGTAAACATTTAAGCAACCATGAAATGAAAGCATGCATCACCACATAACACAAGAGATTTTGGTGACCTAGAAACCCTACAAGAATAAGAAGGTAAAACTAGGGTGGGGATGACACCCACAAAAATTACTATAGCAATGAGTTCAACCACTTCTGATGGTTTGCCCTATTAAAGGCTTCACACTATGTCAATAGTGAGCTATTGAAAGGATTTGGAAAAACTATCCATGAAGTGTCACACTGTTAAAGGATTTACATATAGGCTATTAAGTCCACCAATCTTAATAGGATTTTCATGACTTTCTCCAAAGATTCTCCTACCTAGTTGTTAAGCTAACCTATCAATATAGGATTTCAACCTCTTATACAATTGTGAGAGAGTATTAGAACATTTAACCTGATTGAATGCAATCTCTAATTACTCAATTTAGCTACTTGATCTACTCTTCCTCTTCTAATCTCTACTAGATCTAATCTTTGAATGTATCCCTTGTTCTATTCTGGTCAACATTTAGATGTTGTTCCTTTTCACTAAGTCTTTGACACCTCTGTTCTACAACAACCTTAGTAATAGCCTCATCTTCTTCAACATTCAACTTCATCAACTACTTCAATGGTGTCATGCTTTCTTTATAAACACTTGTGGCTTGTTATGTATTCATGATTAAAATGTTCCCACTCAAATCCTTTGTTTTCAGCTATTGGTTGCATGTTGTCTCCAATTTTTTGATTGGCTACATGTTGATTTCATAGGTAAATAAAAGGATTTGATCTTATCTCCTTATCCTTTTGTGATTCATGCATAACCATTTTACATCTTACTTTGTGATGGCACAAACTCTTATGCTAATTCTATGTTACTCAACACATGTAGCATTACTAATGCTCGGCACATCCTATTTTTGGATCGCTCAGCATCAACCATGTTTCCTAGTTTTCTTAGCACCTATTTATCCTAAATTGCTCGACATATGTTATTCTTGAATTGCATGGCATCAGAATGATTCTGTTACTTGGCACACAAAGAATTCTGAGTTTCGCGGCACATGCTACACTATGATCTCCTTAGCACTAATTGTAACTTGACACCTATTGAAATTTTGACTCGACATATGTTGTGTACTTGACATTTCATAGTGAAAATGGTTAAGTGTGTTGAAACTCATTTGTCAATACTATTTATTTGACCAACAATCTCCCCCTTTGACATGAGTGTCAAAAACACTTAACTAAACATTGGTCATTCTAACCTTATTCAGTACTTTCTTTACTTGCTCGGCTTACATGCAGAATTTTAAAAAAATTTAAGTAAAAATACACCTTATGACTCACCCTGAGTTGATTATGCATTTTTCTTTCTTGAAATTGAAATTATGTGCCAATGTAATTGATCCTCTCTATCCTTTGACTTGTATCTGCATTCTGAGTCTCTATGTTGTATCTGATCTATGTGATGTCCCTATTTTCATGTGATTACCAAAATTTTGCATCTCCCCTTTACTCCTTTATTTATTGTCTCCCCCTTCTTGGCTATTTACAATCACTCCACTTTATTCTCAAAATTAATGAAAGAATGGAGTGAAAGAATATAATCAAAATGATCAAAATTTGTCAAAATTTCATAATTACCCATACATATCTACATCTCCTCCTTTGCTTAATGGTCCCCCTATAATATATCTCCCCCTTTTTGACACTGACGTCAAAGGGTTCTATGGAGTAATACCATGTTTGGCCAAAAATGAGCTATTAACCTCTAGGAGTATCTTTAGAGCTACATCCTAATTGTTTCATGCAATGTCCAATGACTTGCGCTAGATTGCAATCTGTGCTACTAGCTCTACAAGTCCTTCATTTGTAGAAAGATTGGAATCTTTCTTAAGGACTCTCTCTACATACATCTACTCCTTGTGGAGTACTTCCAAGTGAGGGGTAATGGAGGACTAGATATTCATTAGCTTAGCTTTAATATTAGCCTCCACTATTGTTAATATAGCTAATTCCCTTTGAGGGTGAAGCATCTGAGCAAAATGCTTCTCACTTTGAGCTAGATTTTTGGGAAGTTTCATACTAGAAATCGCTAGATTTCTTTCCAAGATCAATATTTTCTGGTTAGTTTCTTGTCTGAAGTTCAAAAAATCACACAATTTGTTGTAGAGGGAGAATATATTCCCAAGTATAAATTTGACTCTATCTAGTTTCTTGGCCAGGTCTACTTGTGCTAATGCTATGTCATTGGATATTTTCTAATTAACTTTACCTTGGAACTTCCTCTCTGACCATTCGGTTGGTTTGGCATTGGTATCATGGTCCTCATTTTTCACCTGACCAACTATGTCAAATAGTTTCTCTATAATTGGTCTTGACTCATCTAGAGACTGTAGATGAAGGCATCCATGAATATGTCCTTTATTTCATTTAATGCTTGCCTATATTTATAGTCCTTTCTTAGTGCCTCTTGTGTCCTTCTTCTATCCAATGCACTTTTTATCTCATTCATCTTTTCTTTTGTGAGAGTGTTGGATTCATAATAGTGTATTTTTATTTCTTCATCAAGCTCAAGAATTCCATAATGAATTGTCCTAGCTACCCTAGTAGAGCTTGAGCCTGGTTTTCTGACTTGTAAAGCTAATATGTCAGTGCTCGGCTACTGAAGAGTTTTTGTAGGAGTACCTATTTTTGGTAGTTCAACCAAAGTTTGAATTATAGATTCCTCCTTATCTCTTGTCTCTTTTTTCTCTTCAGTTTGTTTGTCTTCACCTATCAGTCTAGTTGGGGGTACACCTATTGACTGTACTAATTTCTCAGTTACTTCCCCTATTGTTGCACTCAGCAGTTGAAGTGCATCTATTATTTCTTTTGGTGGAGATTGAGGTGGAAGGAGTAGAAGTCTAGTTGTTTTAATGATCTTAGGTGGTTCTTGTGTTTTTACCTTGACATCTATTGATTTATCTACTAACTTCTATAGTTCATCAACACTTACCAATATTGGACTTGTGCATAGTCTGGCTACTAGTGTTGATTGGTCAAGGATCTTTGTAAGATCCTCTATAGTCAAAGGATTGATGTTTTGATAGGAAGTGTCAATAAAATGCTTTATCTTGATTGTCTCTATAGGTGTGATGGTATAATGAGGAGGGCTAGGAGGTGGCAATTGTGTGTCTTGCACATTCTGTTCTTGTTGCCCATATGCATTGGTTTCCTCTTCTTTACTCATTTCCTCATTTTCTTCTTCATCCTTCTTTTCTTCCTCCACTTTCTTCTCTTCTACCTTCTTCTCCTCTACTTTCTTTATTCTTTCTTCTTTTGTCTCCTTTATTTTGGCACTTGCTTCTACCTTATATTCTTCATCAAATACATCATCAATTTTCGTGTAAATAATCTTCCACAATTTTGTGTATTTTCTCACAACCTCTTCAATCTTATTTTGTAGAATACTAAATTCCTTATATTTGGGAGTAAATCTATTGTCGTGCCTCTTGACTATATTTTTTGTTTGACTCTTAGTCAAATTAGGCAACAATCTTGCTAGTGTAGGCTCCCTTATTTCCTTCTCAATTTGCTGAAAAAAATGCCATTTGTCTTCTACTCTCTTATATAACTCCTTGGGCAATGACCCATCCAATTCTAGAGGTGTATGTTTATATTCTTCCAACATAGCATAGATACATTACTCTATTTAATTTTTCTCATCCTTTGTGAGCTTATTAAAATCCAAAATTTTCAAATTATTCAAGTCTCCATTCCTAATGTTTGCACATAATTTGTTAGTTGAAGACTTCGGTGGATGACTTACCACTTTGAACTGGCTGATGTCTTTTGATTCTGTCTTCTCTTCATCAAAATTAGGTTTCAAGCTACAATTTCTTTTCTTATCTTTGGCTCTTCTACAATCTTCTTAGTGGATTTCTTCCTCTTTTCCACGTCTTCATTTACCTTTTATTTAGTGGACCTTGTAGTAGCTCTAGTAGTAGGATTCTTAGGTGCAGGCTTTGCCACTTTCTTTGGCTTAGGTTGAGGAGTAGGTGGTGCTTTTTCCTTTCTTTTGGTCACCTTGGTTCTGATGGGTGCTTCCTTGGCTTCTTCTTCCTCAACACTCTCATCTTTATCTTCACCTAGGCCTTGAGTTAACTGAAGTGGCCCTTGCTCCAGCTCATCTTCTTCTTTCTCACTCTCATCCTCTTCTTCATCATCACCTACTTCCTCTCCTTTGCAGTTCTTCTCTCACCAATATTTGCTCCAAATATCTTCTTAAGATTCCTTACAAGCTTGTCCTTCTTCTTGACTAAATTGTCTATTTTAAGGTCTATGACCACCCCTGATTTGACAATGTCATAAGTTCTAAAATGCTTTATAGCCTTGTCAACTTCTTCTACTAGTAAAGCTATTATTGCTATAGATGTTTGGTCAACATCAAGTTCATAACCTAGTGGCCTAAGCCATGTGACTCTAGGTATGACTACCTATATATATGTATAGTCTATATCCACTAGAAAACAAATATCCTTGACATGTTTCTCTACCAATGAGACTGGAATTCTCATTCTCTATTTCATAGGCTTTTTGAAGTCCTCAAAATAGCTAGTCATTTGGGCATCAAACTTTTCACCCATTTGTGCAATCAATGCATTGATCTTCTCAATTATAATCTTGTTTTGGTCCCAATTCACCTTGCCAATTGAAGGGAATTATTTCATTACATAGAAAAACATGCAAACTAATAATGCACCAAATTTGCATTGAGCTCCTTTTAACTTTCTTATGGCTCCCAAGTTCTCATTGATTTACTACAACATTAGCTTAGCAAGATCATAAGTATGATCTTTTTTCACCAACTTGTAAGCAACATCTACTGCTATACAAGGTACATTGTTTAACCTACTAGATTGGTAGAACTTGTGGGATATAACCCTCACAACAAAGTATATTAGGGGGTCTTTAATAGTATCGATTGTCATGCCCTTGTTATTCCACTTTGCACCAATATTTTTCTCAATTGCTTCTCTTTTGTCACTCCTTAGTGTCTTGGGCCAATCTAGAGTTTGAAAACTAGGTACCCTATTGAAAATTTTCTTTGTAAACTTGACCAGTCCTGTCTCTAACCATAAGGCTCCATCGTGAATTCTACTCAAAACTATTCTTATCCTTTCAGTTTTGAATTCTTTGGGGAAAGCTAGGGCTTTAGTAAGACCCTTCTTCTCAACTATGGAAAATTCATCCTTTAGTTTCCCATTGTCACACAACTTCTCAAATGCATTTTCTATCTCCAAATCTCCTATTGCTCCTATTTTGCAATTATAACACTTGCAAACATCTTGAACCATAACTACTTTATCAAGAATTATGGATAAGGCACCAACAGGATCATTTTTGTAGGCAACTTTTGGGATTTGCTTGAATTCATGCTGTTTGACTTCATTGCTAACTAACTAAATCTCTAATCCTTCCTTTCCTTTTGCAGACTTAGAACTAGATGCCATTATGAACTAAACTAGTATTTACTATTTAAATGAATTTTGCAAACTGTGTAGCTTGACACTTGAGTGAAATACCTGGTAAATCGATGAAATAGAGTTGGATTGTTGTTAAATTAGCTATAAATTTCCTTTTTGTCACTATGGATTTGCTTAATCACTCTACTCATCTTCACTTTGTGTTTGAATGATTCAAAAATAAATGATTTTCACTTTTATTTTTCTCAAAACCTAGCATTTATTGCATTTGTGCTTACAACTGTCACTTAGCTTCCAAAGGATTTTCCAACTCGGCATCAACTATATTTCATTCACTTGGCAACTACTATGTCATTTCATTCGGCATCTACTAATTCTGTCAATTGCTCGATAACCACTAGACTATTCAACTCAACATGTAGTGAATTTTTACTCGGCAACCAAAGGTAACTTGGCATCATCTTCCAACTTTTGACTTGGCATCTTATCTCATGCA
This sequence comes from Cupressus sempervirens, assembly GCA_028749045.1. Lineage (NCBI taxonomy): Eukaryota > Viridiplantae > Streptophyta > Pinopsida > Cupressales > Cupressaceae > Cupressus > Cupressus sempervirens. Next base: position 231,717,420 of record CM053791.1, read on the forward strand.
AACTTCTTCTTTGTAGTGCTCCTCTATTCTCTTGGGCTAATGTATGATACATCTTTATATGTATTAGCCCCATGTGCCTATCTTGTGCTTAATTGAATGACGTATGATCAATTCACCTCTTGGGTGAAGTGACCCCTCGATTAGATGTGCTTGGTTCATCTCTTCTCTACCATATCTGCCCTAATGTGTTCAATATCAACTTTTTCTTTGCCCTTATTAACTTCAATCTTGAGTGCCTTGACCTTTGTTGGATAGTTCTTGTTGACATGTCTAGTCTTCAAGCAATAGAAACAAGTAGTCTAATTTAACCATCTACTATAGTTCCCTTTGAAGTGTTTTCTTATGTAGTTCTAAGGTATATGACCATATTCTTGACAATATTGACAACTTTTCCTTGTCTTTTAGTCCTAGTTGTAATGGTGTGCATAGTTATTTCACCTTGTATGTTGATTTGGTGTCCACATAGGCTTTGATCTGCATTCAAAAGTTCTATGTCCATACCTTTTGGAATCATAGCAGTGACCATCAAATCTTTGCATCCTTATGATTTTTGTCTTGCAATCTTGTGTTAGATGTCCTTGCATGTTGCACTTGTGACAATACCCTTTGCTTCTAGGTGTGTTCTACTAATTGGTCTTTCTACTCCTACAAACATTAGTAGTACACCCCTTCTTATTATAGAAATGACAAGTGGGTTTTGAGTTCTTACCTTTGTCACTCCATTGCTATTTATTCTTTTCAAACCCTTAATAACATATAACTAAAAGAAACATGCATGCGATTAAACATTTAGGCAACCATGAAATGACAACATGCATCACCACATAACACAAGAGATTTTTGTGACCTAGAAACCCTCCAGGAATAAGAAGGTAAAATTGGGGTGGGGATGACACCCACAAAAATTATTTTAGCAATTAGTTCAACCACTTCTCATGGTTTTTCCTTTTAAAGGCTTTACACTATGTCAATAGTGACCTATTGAAAGGATTTGGAAACACTTTACATGAAGTGTCACCCTATTAAGTGATTTAAACATAGGCTATTAAACCCACCTAACTTAATAGGACTTTCATGAAATTCTCCAAAGGTTCTCCTACCTAGCATTTAATCTAACCTATCAGCATAGGATTTCAACCTCTAATACAATTGTGAGAGAGTATTATAAAATTTAATCTAATTGAATGCAATCTCTAATCGCTTGATTTAGGTACTTGATCTACTCTTCCTCTTCTGATCTCTACTAAATCTGATCTCTGAATGTATCCCCTATTCTATTCTAATCAGCTAGATGTATAGATGTTGTTCCTTTTCACTAAGTCTTTGACACCTCTATTTTGCAACAACCTTAGTAATAGCCTCAGCATCTTCAACATTCAACTTCGTCAACTACTTCAATGCTATCATGATTTCTTTATAAAGACTTGTTTTTTGTTATACATTCATGATTAAAATTTTCTCACTCAAATCCTTTGTTTTCACCAATTGGTTGCATGCTATCTCCAATTTTCTGATTGGCCACATGTTGACTTCATAGGTAAATGAAAGGATTCTATCTTATCTCATTATCCTTTCATGAGTCATGCATAATAGTTTTACATCTTAGTTTGTGATCGCACAAACTCTTATGTTGATTCTATGTTACTTAACACATGTAGCATTATTGATACTTGGCACATACTGTTTATGGATTGCTTGGCATCAACTACATTTCTTGCTTTACTTGGTACCTGTTTATCTTGAATTTCTTGGCATATGCTATTCTTGAATTGCTCATCATATGTTATTCCTGACTTGCTCAACATTTGAATGATTCTATTACTCTACACATGAACAATTTTGAGTTGCTTGGCACATACTACACTATGATTTGCTTGGCACTAACTATGACTCGACACCTATTGAAATTCTTACTCAGCATAGTTGTGTACTCAAAATTCATAGTGAAAATGGTTAAGTGTGTTGACACTAATTTGTCAATACTATTTATTTGATAAACATCCTTCTCTTTAATGAATATTATAGTTAATATCTTACCTCCTTAAGTTGATGTAGGGAAAGCTCTATTTTAATATTTTGGTTCTCAATAGTCTTTCCCAATTTGTAGATATCCATCTTCAATATCTTACCTCCAAATCTACCAAATTTTCCTTCAAGAAAGAAATGTTATGATTCTAATTTTTGGAAATAACAATAGAAAACTAAGTTCTAAGAGGTGGGGGGGTGTGGTTGAACCAACACTGACAACTTTTTCCTCTAAAAAATATCACCATCATCCATCTAATAAATTAACATTTAAACTAAAATAACTTAACATGCATCACATCCATAGCACATAACACAATAAATTTGGTTACCCAAAAACCCTCCAAGGCAAAGGTAAAGCTAGGGTGGTGATGACACCCATAAATCTTCAATATTGTAGTTGTAAAGTGTGGCCTATTATGGCTATAACGTGTTGATCATAAGCTATGATCTATCCTATCAGGTGTCTACCCTATTAAAGGTTTACAAGACTATTGGGTCTTACCTTGACTAAAGGTTCTCAAACTCACAATTGAGTAAGCTCTTCGTTAATGGATTTACAACATCCTATTAGGGCTACTTTGTTAACAAATTTACCTTGTATTACTATTAGAATGATTCAACACTTGATCCTTTAGTTAGCACTATCTTTCTTAATGTTATATCTTCTAGTAGTTGGTTGTCTTTTGATCCGTTTGATCAGATCTATCCTTTCTAAACCTCTCATTGTTTCTCTCTATTTCTCCTAGAATGATTCTACATTGCATAACTTTTTCATAACCATCATAGCCATGATGAATTCTCTTGGATCTCTTAGCATTCATCTCCTCACACATACACAAACTCTTTATGGTTTACCTCCTTAAAAGGGCATTAGTGGAGATGGGCTAGATCAAATTCAATAGTCATGGTTAATCTTTATAGCTACCTTAAACTTACCTAACTTTTATTGATTACATGCATTACATAGGGATTCATAACATGACTCCATACTTATCTATTATTATCTTAAATTCATGATTATGTTAGTCTAAAATAGTTTACTCAGGAGTTTGTACCCTAAGAAATAACTATGCCAAATCTTGTTCACTTGGCATTCAAAGGATCTCATGCTTGGCCTTCACTATGCTCTAAATTTTGTAACTTAGCTTTTGTAGAGCTCAACACTTACTATTACTCAGTAGATGAATCACTAGACTTGTATAGATTGCTTGACACTTGAGTGACTTGACACACACCATCTGCTCGACACGTACTAGTGATCGACATTGACTAGTCATATTACTCAACATGTATTATATAGAAACTTATTCTTGGCATGATTTGATCACTCAAATCACACTTATTTCTCAACTAACTCTAATCACTCATCTTGTATTGTTCTTTGCTAAATAATGACTAAGTGTTTTCTTACTGCCTTGTCAAAACAAAAATGAGATCAACAATAATTATGGATGTTCCTTACTCCTAGATGTGTTGTTTATTTCCATTTGTATTTGTGATGATTTTATTGTAATGAGAAATGTAACTATTACCTTATTATCTTGTTTGATTGCATAGATGGTGAATTCAGATATGAAAAATCAAATGAGTGTAATTATGCACTTTCAATTTCTAGATTTGATTGTGTATAGTTTTTTATTGTTGAAATTTTAGATCATACTATATTATCAATCATTAGGATACTAGATAGAAAAGAATACAAGATAGCAGATTGTGTAACTACTAGACCTTAAAAAGGAGGAAGGGGAAGGGGAAGCTAAGGAGAGAGAAGTTTGAAAAGACCCAACCTCAACAATCAATAGGAATAACAAAGAACAGACAATCAAGGTAATGGAGAGAAGTCAAACCAATACACACACACACACACACACACACACACACACACACATATATATATATATATATACATATATATATATACATACATACATATATACATATACATATACATACATATATACATATATATATACATACATATATAGATAAATACATATATATATATGTGTGTGTGTGTGTGTGTGTGTGAGTGTGTATGTATGTATGTATGTATCTATATATATACATACCTATATATATACATATATATACACACACATATATACATATATATGTGTATACATATACATATATATCTCTGTGTGTGTGTGTGTGTATATATATATGGATATATAAATACATATATATATATGTATGTATATATGTATATATATATAAGTATATATGTATATATATACATATATATACATATATACATATATAATATACACATATATGTATATATGTATATATATGAGAAAATACTATACAGAATTAAATCTAGAAATTAAAAGTGCATAAGCATGGATTGTGGAAATCTAATAGATCTCATGCAGTGCAAATTATTTCAATTTGATTTAATCAATATTCAGATTTCATAACTTGCATATTAATATGAATATACTTGATCATGATACTAATAATTCTCAACTGATGTATAGTCTAGATATCTGTATATGTGTCTATTTTGGTTGGCCTTTGTGATGCAAGTGTAAGTGCTAGGAACTTGGGACACATCTCCCTCGGTGGAAATATTTTTTGTTGAAGGAGATGTTCATGACACCTACAATTCAGGTTTTTTCATGTGTCATTCCATTTATTATGTTTAACATTGACAATTTCTTTTGGAACTTTTCTTGTTCCCCAAGAAAAAGAAAAGAAAATCTAGTTAAAAAGAATTTAGATTAAAATATTAAATTATATAATAAGGATTGTTAAGGTCAAAAATAAATTTTGACTAAGGATTTCGATGATTATGATGAAATAATACATATATATTAGACACACACACATGCACTGATAGTAATATAAATAATGTTTTAATGAGGAAATTAATAACAATATCAAATTTTGTGATAAATATTAAGTTTTAAATAAAAAATAAAACTATAATAATGTGAAAACATTAAAATTAGAAAGGTTGTGGTAATACCATTTAAATAACATTGTTTTCATTATTTTATTAATGATGAATATAAAGCCATATTTAACTAATGGACTTAATATTACAGAAGATATAGTAATTTTATTTGACAATGACATACATGCTCAATAGAACAAGGATCTTGTACAAATAGCAATATTATGGAAAAACTATTATCATCACTTTGAACTCGATCCTCTTTCATGATTGTAAATGTAACCTTATTAATAATGATAATAGCTCTATATGATATTTATAAGACTATTAAATCATTCCATGTCTCATATTGTATTAACCCTAGGAAGGATCTTTCTAGTTAACTCTTCTCATTCTAGCATTGTTAAATTTTATGTACTATACATTGATAAAAAAAAGTTCAATGGGTATTAAAATCCATCGAGAGTCTAAAGTCCAATGTTGAAGTGGTGCTCAATGAATGAGTAGGGTGTCACATCATCTATTTAGACAGAATTCATGAGGGATTGAGAATGCTAACATGATAATTTCCTTAAAGAAAATTAATAGATGATGGATGCCAAGAAAGTGCAAACATCTCTTAGGCATTTCAAAGATTTCTTGTTACCACTATTTGAGCAGGAATGTCAAATATGGAGGTTCAATGCTACCCCTTCTTGAACATCATGGGATATAGTTTGAAATAGGATGGAAGAATATTGTAGGGGAATGATCATGTTGGATTTTTTATCGATAAATATTTATAAGCTTAGAGAGTTAGGTTTTGGAAATGAATTATTCTTGTCTTATAAGAAATTTATGCTATACTGAGATAGGGAGGTTCTCATGCTTTGGGTAGTAATATTGTGATCCTTATGTCAAAACTAAAATTGTTTACTTAGTAATGAATATTGTGAGTTTTAGTAGGTGAGAGTGAGGGGAGTAATGTGCAAGCTTTAGAGGAAGGTGATTTCTATAAATATTGTTGGCATAAGAACATCTTTACTTGAGTATCATTGTTAAGAGGAACTCTTAGTAGAAATATTTGAAACTTGGGTGTGTAATATTGAGACATATGGATTTATTTTCTTCTTCATTATAGAATAATCAGTCATATACAAATAGGTTTAGGATGCATGGTTTTTCATGTAGGATAATTTTGATAAATGTTTAGCATGAGGAAAATTCCATATGAAAGTAATGGGATCAATTTGGTTAAATTTATTAAATATTATCACTATGAAATAAGCTATAATATTGAATGACTATTGATATGGAGCTAGTATTAAAATATATATTCCAAGAATATTATAGTTTCCATCAAATTTTACCTCCTCTCGAAGAATTATAAGCTCTCCTTAAGGGGCAAGAGTCTAGGATCTCTCCTCCTACCTCTGTTAGGGATGAACAAAGTAACCTTAAATAGTTTCCCAAGAGTGATGGGCTTGTTGCTATCATGGACTCATATGAAGAAGAGGATAATCTTAATGGATTTGAGATGGTAGTGATTTTGATTAGTGAAGAGTTTTGTGTGAACCTGACATGTGGGCCAATTAGGATAATGGTGGCCTTTTAAATTAGAAGTTTGAGTGAAAATGAAAAGGAAGATCATGATATGGAAGACAAGGAGAAAGAAAAATTAGAATCCTATAAAATTTACATAGAGGGGAAGTAGGATATTTTCATGTTTAATGCAAAGTAAAAAATAAAAAATGGAGACCTAGCAGAAAATCAAAGAATAAAACTAATTAAGGATTTTTGGAAGATAATTTGAAGGATGGAGAACAAGGGATTAATAGAAAGAGAGGAAGACCTTCTAAAGATTCTACCACAAGCAATCATTCTAAAACTCTAAAAGATGAATTGCTTAATTTTTTCAAGAAATCTAAATCTCCTAAGGGTAAACCTACTTAGCCACCCACTTTCTAATGGTCAAATACATCTAATGGAATGTTAGGGTCTAGAAACCAAAAGAGGTTGCTCAGAACACATGAGGACACATATCTTTTAATGTTGAATAGGAAATGAAGGGAACTAGTTTCCAACTTGACATAGCATTGAAATATATTTGGGGAGATGCAAAACACTATTTTACAAATTATGAGAAAGGTAGAGGAGGGAATGTCATATTGGTCAGCCCCCTAGTGGAACAATGTTGTTGTTGAATGGGGATTCTCACTTTGCAATAGGGTTATATGGATAATACTAGATCATCTAGGAGAGAAACTTGGAATTTGCTTAATATATGCACCCAATGACCAAAAAATAGGATGTCTTTATGGAAATGGATATCCCTTGGTTAGTTGCTGGTGATTTCAACATGATAGCTTAGACAAAAAAGACAAGATAGGGGGATGCATATTTGGATGGAAAGGAGAAGAGAAGTTTTAAGAAACAAAATGATGAGAAAAAATCTACTATTTGATCCAATGGCTAGCAATAAAAATGAGTATAAGGGAATTTGGTATATATGGACTAACTTTCAAAAAGGGAAGAACATAATCTTCTCTAGGTTAGATAGATTCTATGTCAATAGAAATACTTTCAACTTCATGGATTTAGAGGAAGAGTCTAGTGTGTTGGTTTTCCCATCTACACTATCTGATCATCATACCATTATTGCCCTTATTATCTAGATTGGCAAACCAAAGGATGACATTCATAAAGCTAAATGATTTACACTAAATAACACACTTTTAAAAGGTGATGACCTCAATGCTACCATAATTATGGTAAGACAGTTTAACCATTGTGTAGTTAAACACCTAGATGCTACCATAACCTTGAACATGATGATAGAAAGTTGGAAACAAGTCTCTAATACTGTGGAAAAAAAGAGGGCCAAAGATATGAGAAGCAAGGAGATAAGACTACATAATACTCTAGTTGAAAGACAAGGAAACTTGCAATCTAATCCACAAGATTTTTCTCACCAATAGGCTCTAGTCAAAGCTAGAGTTGCATTGAGAAGAATCCAACATATCAAGCTATGACTAGAGAAAGAGTTAATTGGATTAAGCATGTAGATAAAGGTTTTACCTACTTTTTTCCAAATTCTTAAGAATAAAGAAGCTAGAGAAAAAATTGGAACTATCAAAGAGGAAGACAATTTGATTAATAAATCTAAAGGGACTATAGATGCTTTTGCTCAATTTTACTACAATCTATTTACATTAGAAGTGAAAATGTTACACATGAAGAATGAAAGAATCTAAAGCAAGAAACTAATCCCAGAAAAAGGTAACAAATGAAGATAAATATAGACTAAGTGCACCTATCTCTAAAGAGAAGATAAGTCAAGCCATATCCCAAATGAATAATGGAAAATCCCTAGGACCAGATGGAATACCTATGGAATTCTATAAAACACACATAGAATGGATTTGGCAAGACCTATTGATGTTATATCAAGAAAGGATCACTAGGTGTTGATATCAATTCAAGACTTATTTAACTCATAGCCAAGGAAGGTGAAAAAACCCTAATTAAGAATTGGAGACCTATTACACTCCTCAATGTTTCATACAAAATTCTAGCAAAGACAGTTGCCTTTCATTTCAAAGAAGTTTTATTGTATGTCATTAACTTCACACAAACTCAATTTTTCAAAGGAAGATACATTCTAGAAAGCCTTACTACCTATGGAGTAGTCCAAATATTCTAGGCAACATGTAGGTATGTTTCTAATAGACTATATAAAGGAATATGATAAAATTGAGTGGAAACTCATAGAATTAAATATAAAACGTATGGGCTTCTCCAAGACATTAATAAAAATGGTGTTTAACCCAATGGAAGAAGCCCACACTACTATGGAAGTTAATTACATTAGTCAATTGTTGTAATAAATACATACTTTAGCATCTGGTAGTTATCAAGATGTGATTATTTTGTTCTAGTTCAAGAAGATTGTTCCTCTACATTTCAAGCTCTTATAATTAATGATTGATAAATTATTCTAGCAGTATTTTTATGTGCTTGAGAATCATCACTTAGATAGCTATGCTTGCATCTCAATTTTTTTTCAATCAAATGTATTTCCACCTTTCTCGCATTATGATTAATGAACTCTTCTTCCAACAAAGGAAGTAAAACAATGAGTTGGAGAACAGATCAACAGTAATAAATGCACATAGTTTTATTCACAAAAGATTCAATTACATCTTCTATTAAATGGAAAGGAAATAGTGAATAATGAGGGATCCAGTATTATTTGATAGGGAAAGGAAATAGTTGATGAAAGAGTATATATAATATTTCAGTGGTTGTCTTCATTCCAATCAGATTTTGATGTAACGCCTTTCACAGAAGGATGGAGATTCACACGTGCCTTGTTTAATAGGTGATCTAATGAAGCAACTTCTTTGGGGACTGATGGTGCATTGAAATATGTGTATTGTGGTGCTTGGCCGAATTGAAGTACATGTGACCAATTCTCCTCTGATATAAAATCCATTCCAGAGGTCTTTTCAAGGCATGGAACCTCGCATTTGGCTGAGACATGGACGATAACTAGTGTTACCATCATGATGACAACCAATACTCTTCTCACCTTAATTTGCACCAAACTCTCCATATTTTTGTATTAACTGAATAGGAACTTCATATGTGAAGATTGATATGATCCACTCGCTTATGTGACCACCTTTGTATTCAATAAATACTCATGGGAAACATTTTGTCAATTTTTCCTTCAAAGTCCTAGGACGTAATAAAGATGAAACTATGTACAATCTGTTCAAATTAGATGATTTGACTACATCTTAAGATGAAAACAAATAATATCTAGTAAAGATCGTTCTAGAAACAAGAAATCATTAGTAGTCCTGATGTAGGAGCATCCAGAGCTATAAGGGCAATCTTGTGTCAAAAAAAAAAAAATGTACTTAGACTCAATTTTTGTTTCATGTGTTTTCATTTCTGGATACCCATTTGGGTCAGATAAAGGTTCCAACTCTCACAGTTCCACTATTAGTGTTTTAGGATAGAGTATTTGAACACCTTGGGATACGTGTAAATTTCAAAAAAACAGGAGTATGTAATTGAGCCATCATTTTGGTGAACTAGAAGGTGTAAATTGGCCAGATGAATGTAATTATAATTTAGAGCACGCCAGAAAAAGAATTAGGTCAAAAGGCCCCATGGTATGAAAGTTATCATAATTTTCCAATTTTTGGAGACATCCTAAGAATGCTTCAAAGTCAGGTTAGGGGCATTAAATGACCTCAAAAAGGGATGAAAAATGGGGGACAAGAAAAGTTTTCAATAGGGCTATAGAGCACTTCGAGAGCTTTTTGAAAGTGTAAACAGTTTGTCAATCAGAGCTATGGTTCAAAAGTTATGCCTCTTGGAAGTTCGGTTATCGTTTCTAGATTCTTCCAGATTTGTGCCAACATCTAACGCGACTTTTGGAGCCTTCTACTTGGTTGGTGGATGCCAATTAGCATGTTCTAGAATGTATTCCTAATCGTTAACACTCCAGGGTCTATTTAAGAACATTTCTCACATTGTAAAAGGCAATTCGGAGTGGAGTTTGAGAGGAGGTACTGAAAGGAGAAATTATCTCTAGCTTTATACTATTGTAATCACATAGGGCATGTTTTGAAGTCTATTTTCTTGGTACTAAATTTATCAGCTTATTTACAAAGTTAATAAAATTTTCCCTTTCATGTTATGTCCATTCTGTGCTTGGATTGTGTCCCCATCAAGTGTTATCAGACCAGGTTTTCCTGAGTGTGTAGATAGAGCCCCGACTGTGAGGCAGTTTGCACCAGGACTGTGTGGTTGTGGGTTAGAATTAAGAAGATGCCTCAATGAAGAGAGCATGGTGGAAGGGCTTGTTGGTGTTTGAAAATGTTACCTATTTCCAATTACCCTGATGAGAACAAGATGCATCTAGGGGCAGCTAACTCCCATTATCAACACATCCATTCAGACACCAGGCCAACTATAAGGCTATACTCCTTCTGCACTTCAGGCTCTGCAAAACCTAGGTGGGTGGACCTATAGATTATTTATATGGTACCAGTTGTCAAAGCATACACTGAATCTAATGCAAAGCAGATAGAAACCCTTATTTCTCCTAATAACTTATGAAATAACGTATATCTGCAGTAGCTAGATGCAAAACAATGAAATTCATAAGCTGAGTGAGGGCATTCTATTTAGAGCTCTTCAACATGAAAGGGAAATTCATTTGATTAAAGATGTTGATTCAACAAAACTTCAAAAATGCAACAGTATAACCAGTGATCCTATAACTTATCAGTGCCTACTCCATTGGGCAATTCCATGAATTCAAAACATACATCTGTGACATCAGGGCATATCTCATATACCCAAACATCAGATCTATCCAACCACCTTGTGATTCAGACATCAGTGTTCATTTAGGTCTCATTCTTACAAAATATCCTTCTCAAACAACCGGTAACCTTGTTTAAACATATTGAGCATTTACTTGGCCCTTTGGTCCAACAGCAAAATACATCAAACATACAACCTGAAAGGGATGCAAATGGGTCTCAAATCTTTGTTCCAAAACCACATAAGACTTACAGATTGCTGAGACAGGACACAAGAACCAAAACAAAACTAGTGAAATTGTTGCTCATATGTATTCCTTTCCTTGAAACTATACATTCAGATGCATAAAATTAAAACATGAAACAACCTAATATCTCAGAACTATCTATATTATCTCTACAATGCTGTTCACATGAGAGTTCTGCTGAAGAAAATGGTGTCACAGTCATGGAAACATGTCAAAATACTAGGACCAATGGTCTCACAGTGCAAAAACTGGAATCCCCAATGGTATCACAGCAATGAACTTTTTCTTCCCAAAAACTGGAACCCCCTTACAAATGAAGAAAGAAAGAAAGATATAGCAAGAAATGAATTCCCGGATCTGATATGCAATTGCCAGGTGTCCACTTGAAATCCAATCCTCTGTAACTAAAAAACCTCTTTCTTCTTTCATCCCTTCTGACATGATTTTGTTTCATCATTAATCTGTAACAAACTTGCAAAATATCCTTACCTAATGATGAAAACCCTTTTCTTGCCAAAATATCTGATTGCCCCATGAAAAAGCCAGTGAAAATGAGTTTTTATTGAGTAAATCAGAAAAAATTTGACCCTAACTGCATTTCCATTGCCTTCTACTAATATCCAGGTCATTATCTTGACAAAAAACAAATCTGAACTTCCTGGTATGAATATGGTTGCACCTTAGGTATCTAATAGAAAACCTCATGTAGCTCAAATTGACTGATACCTGTGCAAAAGCCAACTCTAGAATCGGAAAGTTTGTTTCTTCCCGGTTCCGGCAATATATAACATCACCTATCTGGCCTCTCGACAACCCCCAAAATCTTATTTCAAAAATTAGTTCCCCGCTAGAAGGTTCAGGCTTGCAACTTTGATCTTTTATAAAATTTTAAAAAAAATCTAAAGTATAAACTTTAAAAAAATGTCCCATTTGATTTTAAAACTTGACGTGGGCATTTCCAACAAAATAATAATAAAATATTATTATTTTTAACTTTTCTATATTTCCCTCACCCTTTTAATCTGTGGTCAACTGCTGTTGACCAAGCGCCATGTGTCACTTGCTGATTGGTCGATGGCATTACATGCGGGACCCACATAACACTTTGAATCTCACCAAATTTTGGGGTTTTTCGGCGACCTCGCTATCTCGCTAGCCGGAGTTGCCAAGATTTTCTGACTAGCGAGTTGGCGAACTAGCCAGATTTTTGGTTTTCCGATGCCTCAAACGGTGCTGACGTCACCAACTTAGACTGCGCATTTGTTTAAAATTATACTTATCTTCCAAATGGCCAGATGAATGGGACCCACCCTCTGACTTGCGACTTCTCACTAGCCTCTGCCTTCAATTCATATTCCATATAGCGTGCTTTACTATTTAAAGACCTGAGGTGCTATTTGTTTTGCTAATGTGGGATAAATGTTTTTAATACCATTCTTCCACCCGTGCTTTGACTATGGAATGCTTCCTTTCTGCTGGCTTCAGCTTTATTTAATACTGGCGCATTTTTACTTATGCAAAATTCTGCCCGTGCTTGCTTAAGCATGGGCCTCTTCATTCTCAGGTTTCCTTGCATGGTTATGCTCTGCACTCCAACGGCTTCTTTTTACTCACGTGGAGCTCTTTCCAATGTTGTAGACGCCTCAACAATGACTCCTCTGATACGTTGCTCCCTGCCTAGGCTTATTCTTTTATGGTGAGTTGCCTTCCAAGATGCCTCTGGCGCCTCCTTTCAGACTGCAACATTTTTTCTTTTAACTCCAACGTGGATTCTCTATTTCTGCCGCTTTGGCTTCTTGTTGTGGCTTTCTCTAGTGGCAATTTCAAATTCTTCATGAGTAGCTCATAGACATCAATTAGCAATTACATATGTTGAAACTCTGTTTTCAAGCTGTGGGCTGCCCTGCAACTGACGTGCTTTCCACTTGGCTGCTACCTCTTGACTTATTTATATTTTTTCCAATATGTGTGGGCTTACATTCTCGAACTCTCCCGCTTGGTGTGAGTCAATATCCCTTTCTATTTAGAAATCGCGTTCAACAGCCCCATGATCCAACTCTAGTATTTCCAAAGAATCAATAATATTCACTAACAGCAAAGATGTGTCAAATGTTTTTCCTTGCAAGTTGCCGGTTGTGGAATTGTATATAGCATCTATTTTATCCTCCTTAGATGCTGCTATCTATATATCTTCTACTTCTATAATAGTTGTTTGGAGTCTCCATTGATAATTCTTTCTTTGCAAGCAGCTCTACGTTCTTTGCTCTTTCAAAGGCAGCTCCCCAATTGCTCACGGCTTCAAAATGAGGCTATTTCTTTTTTAATTTATGTAAATGTTTTTGCCTTTGACTTCTAAAAAGAGTCATTCATTCATTTTTAAAATTTAAAAATGAAACTACATTTCCTCTTTAAGATGGCAGCCTTACTTGTCCTTTAACGCCATAAGGTGTTTTCATCAAGTAGAAACTCCTTCCATGCATTTGAGAACGTTAATCATACATTATCATAATTTGAATTATGATAATGTTTCTTTAGTATTGATCATCACCCATGCCTGAAGGAATTAGTCGGACCCCAAAGCAGGTCCGATTAAAAAAAATTGTCTTACAAACAACTGGCATCCTCATATTTGTCACTTAACCCCATTTGACATCTCAGATAGATAAGATTCAAATTCAATCATGAATTCATTATTTAAAACTCGCTTTTAATCTAATCTGCAAATTGTGAATTTGTGTCTGGAGGCTTGCCAGTTGGCCTTAAAAACTGATTCAATCAAGTAACCAGGCCACGAAAATTGGCATGAGTGTTCAATCCTACACACTCTATCATACTGCAAATTCTTAGCCCATGACGAATTCTCAGTCAAGAGATTTTAATTGCCGAACATCCATACTTCAATTACCCTGCAGGCAAAGAATGTTAAAAAAAATAAACTGGGCTCGGATTCGGCATTATAAAATTGGGTTATTGATCACTTGGGATTTTGAAAATTAGGATATAAGTTCTTTGCCATGAAGAGAAAATAATTCCATGTTTTGGACTCATGATGAATCACAAGGCACATTTGGCGAATTTCTGAAAATAGGCACTTGGAAATTTTAATTGGGAAATGTGTCAAAAAGTGGTTTTTGGCAAATGTACGGACATGTGAAAGTATGTAGAAGGATTCGTCATGACTTAAGAACTGGCATACTTCAAGGATTTTCAGGATACAACACAATGGTACAATTCACTTAGGCTTACCAATCACAGGATCAAAGTTATAACATGCCGAACAGGGGTACGGATCAATCTGAATACCTTAGCCGTAACAAAACAATGCAAACTGGGTTTTTGATGATGTTAGCAAACTGATCAAATGGATTCGACATGATCTCAAAATTGGAACATATGAAGTGTCTTACCCCTAGAACACAATGAAAAAAGAATTTTTTCATTTGGGTCAACTGGGTCAAAGATATGATTGGTCGAACAAGGCTTCCCAGAATTGTGAACAACTAGTTAAATGCACAAAACAGTAAATGACCAACTTTGCAGGGTGTAAAACCTAGTCAAACAGATTCGAAATGACTTGAAAATTGAAACATAGGTTCTCTATTATGGACACTAAACATCGCCAAAGTGACTAGTAATGACATATTCCTAGGTAAAAGATATTCAAATTCAAACTGGGCCTCTGATTGCTATTTGACACTTGGGCAGAATTGCAAATTTTGACACTAGCTCAAAATGGGACTTCGCAGAATGGTTTGAAATGTCAGTTTAACTTCATAGAACACATAGAAGCACTAAATTAAAGGTGTTAGAAACATTAAACACCTCTTAGGCCTCAGACTGACAACCAAGTACAATCTCATTTAAAAGCATTTATGGGCTTGATTTTTTCAATGGTTCTCAAAATTGACCATGCAATTTTTAGTGCCAACAGTGGCTCTGTCTGGGGATGCATGTCCCTTGTGGGCATGGCAAGATTTCATATCTCTGGGAGAAGTAGACCACACACTTGACAGCAAAAACCTCTCGAACAGCTTTATTGAAAACAGGGAAACTACTCTACTATGTACACACGATGACCCGGGCCACCGAAAAGTTTCAGAACTCCTTACCTCTGTCATAAACCTGATTCTCATTTACATCTCCCTGAGGTAAACTGAAATTCTCATTATCATTTGTTTCACCAATCAGATCATCATACTGAAACAAATAACTTGGCAAAACAAAACAACTTCCTTCATTTTCATAGCGCATATAAAATTCAAAGACCATTTCATCTTCATGCTCACTATGAGAAAAAGCATTAGCATGCTCATGACTACACAAACTAAACTGAGAATCAAAATCCAATGATGATTCATGCATGCTGATCGAAAACACAAAAACTTCAAAATCTACATCATTCACCAAGTTGCAAAGACCAAAAACTTGCAACTCACCTTGTGTCTCCGGCTGCAAAGAGTGTTTGGAGTCTGATTGTTGTCTACTTGCAGTCATATCATTCACTAAATCAGATTCATCCTTCACTGAAACCTCTTCACACTCAAAACATTGATTAGTCACCATACATGAAAATTCATTCTGAAAGTGTTGATCTAAATTATGCTGATCACTATCATTTTCTTCATCAAACTGAATGTCGAAATACACCTTGAACTCATCTTTACAAGACTTATCAGCACATGAAGAAAATCTATAATCTGATTGACAACCTTCATTGTTTTCCTCCTCATCATATGAAAAATCAAAACAATGTTCAGCAAGATCAACATAAAAAGAACCTGAAATAGCATTAACCTTCCCTTCATTAACATAATCAGCATTCAACAAATCATCATGTGCAAAGACATTTGAGGTACTGTCATCTACACCTCCAAAGTCTAACAAAGATTGTTCGGATTCTACCTCTTTTTCCACATCAAACTTTGGGGAATTGATTTGACTGAATGAGAAAGTATTATGAGAGAACATATGAAGATCCTTAGAGATACTTATGTGCTTTTCAAACTCACAAGCCAACAATTTTGAGATTTCACTGGAGCTCAAGAAGACTTCCTCACAAATCTTCTCCTGGCTGTGATTGTCATTTGGATAACATGAAGAACTTACAACAGAAAGATCCTTAGTGTAACAATATGGAAAATCAACATTATTACAATATTATTTCTTATCGTGGCAATCACTAGATCTACTATTGTTACAACTTTCTTCAACTTCATATGTACTGTAACAAAATTAATCTTCTCTTTTATATCCATCTTTTTCATGCTGATTGCTATTACCTGATTCATTAACATTTGAATCTGCCTCTTCACAATCGGAAGACAGATTATCTTGCTCTACGGACTCATTGTATTCATTACTACCTTGGCTTTCAGCACACTCATTATCATTAGGAGATATTTCATGAAATCTATAATCATCATCTTCTATCTCCTCAATGAATTTTTCAATTTGCAAAATTCTTTGTAATCTTATAGGTGCTAGCCAATTGACTGAATCGGGTACTAGAAAATCAAGGAAAATATTTGGCAGGGAAGATTCCTCAGGTCTACAATGAAAAGGCATCTTATTGATTACTGACTTAAGCCTTAAATAACATTGTTTGGCACTTTGACCTTGAGTACTGCCTACTTCAGTTCTTATAATATTGACAATCTTTTTGTAAATCAGTCTATTCAACATAGCAATGTTATTATTCACGATTTCCAAAATGTCAGAATTTGGTAAACTAATCTCAGATCTAAGATCTGACTCCATCTTACAACAAAATTTCTTCCTCTTCTTACTAGTGCTAAAAAATCACTGAATAGAGGCAACTTCTTTAAACACTTGACTTCCATGAAAAGAAAACATGAAAACCAAAATACCTCCAGTGCTGATACTGAACTTGGATTTGCTGATTTGGCACAGGTGCAAGACTGAAAATCCTTTACACCACTGATCAAACTTTGTAGAGTCGCCACCTCTTTGCAAGAGGAATGAAATAACCACTACTGTGATCTATTTTTATATTTCAATTATTTATAACAGCAGATTGCAACCAGCACTTAAAAACTTATCAAGAATTTGAAACTCCTTTTCAAGAAACTACCAAAAGCTTCAGATCTGCCCATACAACTGAAAGTCCTTCAAAATTTTGCAATGAAATCAACTAGGAAAAAAATGGTACAGAGATTTGAGAGTCGCCACTCACACTTTGTGAGAAATAAAACATAATTTGTCACTTGACAAATCTGAACTAGACTTTCAATGTAGGAAAAACTTGCAGATCATTATTATCTTGAAAAGAATTTATACTTTATAAACGAATTCTTGACTCTAAAACTTTCTCAACAGCATTTGCAAACTGGACTGATTGAAGATAGACCTATGACAGTCATAGAACACAATTTTCATCTAGTTTCAACATACTGCTGATAATGAATAAAGCTTAACTTGGGGACATGAAACTTTAGCAAGGAAAAGGAACACATCTTGCTATTGATATGATATATCCAATCTGTTTCACATCAGAGGCTCATGTTCTTTCAACAAAATGGATTGCCATCTTATCTCCCCAGCAGAGTCGCCATTTTGTTGGTGTTTGAAAATGTTACCTATTTCCAATTACCCTGATGAGAACAAGATGCATCTAGGGGTAGCTAACTCCCATTATCAACACATCCATTCAGACACCAGGCCAACTATAAGGCTATACTCCTTCTGCACTTCAGGCTCTGCAAAACCTAGGCGGGTGGACCTATAGATTCTTTATATGGTACCAGTTGTCAAAGCATACACTGAATCTAATGCAAAGCAGATAGAAACCCTTATTTCTCCTAATAACTTATGAAATAACGTATATCTGCAGTAGCTAGATGCAAAACAATGAAATTCATAAGCTGAGTGAGGGCATTCTGTTTAGAGCTCTTCAACATGAAAGGGAAATTCATTTGATTAAAGATGTTGATTCAACAAAACTTCAAAAATGCAACAGTATAACCAGTGATCCTATAACTGATCAGTGCCTACTCCATTGGGCAATTCCATGAATTCAAAACATACATCTGTGACATCAGGGCGTATCTCATATACCCAGACATCAGATCTATCCAACCACCTTGTGATTCAGACATCAGTGTTCATTTAGGTCTCATTCTCACAAAATATCCTTCTCAAACAACCAGTAACCTTGTTTAAACATATTTAGCATTTACTTGGCCCTTTGGTCCAACAGCGAAATACATCAAACATACAACCTGAAAGGGATGCAAATGGGTCTCAAATCTTTGTTCCAAAACCACATAAGACTTACAGATTGCTGAGACAGGAGACAAGAACCAAAACAAAATTAGTGAAATTGTTGCTCATATGTATTCCTTTCCTTGAAACTATACATTCAGATGCATAAAATTAAAACATGAAACAACCTAATATCTCAAAACTATCTATATTATCTCTACAATGCTGTTCACATGAGAGTTCTGCTGAAGAAAATGGTGTCACAGTCATGGAAACATGTCAAAATACTGGAACCAATGGTCTCACAGTGCAAAAACTGGAATCCCCAATGGTATCACAGCAATGAACTTTTTCTTCCCAAAAACTGGAACCCCCTTACAAATGAAGAAAGAAAGAAAGATATAGCAAGAAATGAATTCCCGGATCTGATATGCAATTGCCAGGTGTCCACTTGAAATCCAATCCTCTGTAACTAAAAAACCTCTTTCTTCTTTCATCCCTTCTGACCTGATTTTGTTTCATCATTAATCTGTAACAAACTTGCAAAATATCCTTGCCTAATGATGAAAACCCTTTACTTGCCAAAATATCTGATTGGCCCATGAAAAAGCCAGTGAAAATGAGTTTTTATTGAGTAAATCAGAACAAATTCAACCCTAACTGCATTTCCATTGCCTTCTACTAATATCTAGGTCATTATCTTGACAAAAAACAAATCTGAACTTCCTGGTATGAATATGGTTGCACCTTAGGTATCTGATAGAAAACCTCATGTAGCTCAAATTGACTGATACCTGTGCAAAAGCCGACTCTAGAATCGGAAAGTTTGTTTCTTCCCAGTTCCGGCGATATATAACATCGCCTATCTGGCCTCTCGACAACCCCCAAAATCTTATTTCAAAAATTAGTTCCCCGCTAGAAGGTTCAGGCTTGCAACTTTGATCTTTTATAAAATTTTAAAAAAAATCTAAAGAATAAACTTTAAAAAAATGTCCCATTTGATTTTAAAACTTGACGTGGGCATTTCCAACAAAATAATAATAAAATATTATTATTTTTAACTTTTCTATATTTCCCTCACCCTTTTAATCTGTGGTCAACTACTGTTGACCAAGGGCCATGTGTCACTTGCTGATTGGCCGATGGCATTACATGCGGGACCCACATAACACTTTGAATCCCACCAAATTTTGCGGTTTTCCGGCGACCTCGCTATCTCGCTAGCCGGAGTTGCCAAGATTTTCCGACTAGCGAGTTGGCGAACCAGCCAGATTTTTGGTTTTTCGATGCCTCAAACGGTGCTGACGTCACCAACTTAGACTGCGCATTTGTTTAAAATTATACTTATCTTCCAAATGGCCAGATGAATGGGACCCACCCTCTGACTTGCGACTTCTCACTAGCCTCTGCCTTCAATTCATATTCCATATAGCGTGCTTTACTATTTAAAGACCTGAGGTGCTGTTTGTTTTGCTAATGTGGGATAAATGTTTTTAATACCATTCTTGCACCCGCGCTTTGACTATGGAATGCTTCCTTTCTGCTGGCTTCAGCTTTATTTAAAACTGGCGCATTTTTACTTATGCAAAATTCTGCCCATGCTTGCTTAAGCATGGGCCTCTTCATTCTCAGGTTTCCTTGCATGGTTATGCTCTGCACTCCAACGGCTTCTTTTTACTCACGTGGAGCTCTTTCCAATGTTGTAGACGCCTCAGCAATGACTCCTCTGATACGTTGCTCCCTGCCTGGGCTTATTCTTTTATGGTGAGTTGCCTCCCAAGATGCCTCTGGCGCCTCCTTTCAGACTGCAACATTTTTTCTTTTAACTCCAACGTGGATTCTCTATTTCTGCCGCTTTGGCTTCTTGTTGTGGCTTTCTCTAGTGGCAATTTCAAATTCTTCATGAGTAGCTCATAGACATCAATTAGCAATTACATATGTTGAAACTCTGTTTTCAAGCTGTGGGCTACCCTGCAACTGACGTGCTTTCCACTTGGCTGCTACCTCTTGACTTATTTATATTTTTTCCAATATGTGTGGGCTTACATTCTCCAACTCTCCCGCTTGGTGTGAGTCAATATCCCTTTCTATTTAGAAATCGCGTTCAACAGCCCCATGATCCAACTCTAGTGTTTCCAAAGAATAAATAATATTCACTAACAGCAAAGATGTGTCAAATGTTTTTCCTTGCAAGTTGCCGGTTGTGGAATTGTATACAGCATCTATTTTATCCTCCTTAGATGCTGCTATCTATATATCTTCTACTTCTATAATAGTTGTTTGGTGTCTCCATTGATAATTCTTTCTTTGCAAGCAGCTCTACGTTCTTTGCTCTTTCAAATGCAGCTCCCCAATTGCTCACGGCTTCAAAATGAGGCTATTTCTTTTTTAATTTATGTAAATGTTTTTGCCTTTGACTTCTAAAAAGAGTCATTCATTCATTTTTAAAATTTAAAAATGAAACTACATTTCCTCTTTAAGATGGCAGCCTTACTTGTCCTTTAACGCCATAAGGTGTTTTCATCAAGTAGAAACTCCTTCCATGCATTTGAGAACTTTAATCATACATTATCATAATTTGAATTATGATAATGTTTCTTTAGTATTGATCATCACCCATGCCTGAAGGAATTAGTCGGACCCCAAAGCAGGTCCGGTTAAAAAAAATTGTCTTACAAACAACTAGCATCCTCATATTTGTCAATTAACCCCATTTGACATCTCAGATAGATAAGATTCAAATTCAATCATGAATTCATTATTTAAAACTCGCTTTTAATCTAATCTGCAAATTGTGAATTTGTGTCTGGAGGCTTGCCAGTTGGCCTTAAAAACTGATTCAATCAAGTAACCAGGCCACGAAAATTGGCATGAGTGTTCAATCCTACACACTCTATCATACTGCAAATTCTTAGCCCATGACAAATTCTCAGTCAAGAGATTTTAATTGCCAAACATCCATACTTCAATTACCCTGCAGGCAAACAATGTTAAAAAACATAAACTGGGCTCGGATTCGGCATTATAAAATTGGGTTATTGATCACTTGGGATTTTGAAAATTAGGATATAAGTTCTTTGCCATGAAGAGAAAATAATTCCATGTTTTGGACTATTGACGAATCACAAGGCACATTTGGCGAATTTCTGAAAATAGGCACTTGGAAATTTTAATTGGGAAATGTGTCAAAAAGTGGGTTTTGGCAAATGTACGGACATGTGAAAGTATGTAGAAGGATTCGTCATGACTTAAGAACTGGCATACTTCAAGAATTTTCAGGATACAACACAATGGTACAATTCACTTAGGCTTACCAATCACAGGATCAAAGTTATAACATGCCGAACAGGGGTACGGATCAATCTGGATACCTTAGCCATAACAAAACAATGCAAACTGGGTTTTTGATGATGTTAGCAAACTGATCAAATGGATTCGACATGATCTCAAAATTGGAACATATGAAGTGTCTTACCCATAGAACACAATGCAAAAAGAATTTTTTCATTTGGGTCAACTGGGTCAAAGATATGATTGGTCGAACAGGGCTTCCCAGAATTGTGAACAACTAGTTAAATGCACAAAACAGTAAATGACCAACTTTGCAGGGTGTAAAACCTAGTCAAACAGATTCGAAATGACTTGAAAATTGAAACATAGGTTCTCTATTATGGACACTAAACATCCCCAAAGTGACTAGTAATGACATAGTTCTGGGTAAAAGATATTCAAATGCAAACTGGGCCTCTGATTGCTATTTGACACTTGGCCAGAATTGCAAATTTTGAGACTAGCTCAAAATGGGACTTGGCAGAATGGTTTGAAATGTCAGTTTAACTTCATAGAACACATAGACGCACTAAATGAAAGGTGTTAGAAACATTAAACACCTTTTAGGCCTCAGACTGACAACCAAGTACAATCTCATTTAAAAGCATTTATGGGCTTGATTTTTTCAATGGTTCTCAAAATTGACCATGCAATTTTTAGTCCCAACAGGGCTAGAGCTATTAATCTCGAGGAGGTTAGAGCCCTCAAAAGGTAGGTACACGCATTGCAGGAGGAGCTCCCTAGAGGAACAAATGTTGTTGTAGGTGACGAAAGTGAGGATGACAATGAAGAAGAAGAAATTGGACCAGAAGGGGAATTTGACAGGGAAGCTCTGAATTAGGTAGAGGAAAGGCTTTTTAGGGACATTACTAAGTTTGGGAAAAGACCTACAATTGATGTGGGTGTATTTTCAGGAAATCTGAAACTAGATGAGTTGATCGATTGGATCAATGAACTGGAAGAGTACTTTGAGTATGAGGATATCAGGGATCCAGCTAGGGTTAAGTTTGCAAAGGCCAAACTAAAAGGCCATGCCAAAATCTAGTGGCAAGAGGTTCAATTGGAAAGAAATAGAAGAGGAAAGGAGAAAATCACAAGGTGGGACCGTATGGTGGACAAATTGAAGAAGCAATTCATTCTTGTTGATTATGAGCTTGATTTGTTTAAGAAGATGCATGGGTTAAAGAAAGTGGGAAAATTAGTCCAAGAATATACAAAGGAGTTTTACCAACTTCTAATTAGAGTAGGGCATGTAGAAGCAAATAAGGAGAAGGTTGCTCATTATATCAGTGAATTGCGACCTAGCATCCAGGAGGAATTAAGTCTGGTAAGAATGACCAGCGTTGAAGAGGCATACCAATTTTCCCTATGAGTTGAAGAGAAGCTAAATAAGAGGTTTGAATGGAGACAAAGAGGGTGTGGTCAAGGAAAAAGGGGTAGTGGTAAGTCATCTGGAGGCCGAAATGAAACCCAAAAGAAAAATGAAGATGTGGGTACTAGCAGGAACTAGAGGAATGAGGGTTTCAACCTCTCCTGAGATCAAGACTTTGGAAATTAGAGAGGAAGAGGTAGAGGATCTGGACAAGGAAGAGGAGGCTTTTGTGGTACCTATTTGCATTGCAATGAAGAAGGTCATCGTTCCTTTGAATGCCCTCAAAGACAAGGAAGGACAGATAGGAAAGCTGAGGGTCAAGCTAGGCTTGCTCATGTGGATGAGGATGCACAATCATCACATTCAGAGGATGTAGAAAGAGGAGAGACTTTAGTAAATGTAAGGGTCCTACTAAGTGGTGAGATTGAACCAAGACAAAGGAGGAGTTTATTTCGTACCATGTGCAAGTGTGAGGATAAATGTTGTGATGTGATCATTGATGGTGGTAGCACTGATAGCTTGGTATCAGAGGAGATGGTCTCTAAGATAAAGCTCAAGAGGGAGAAAAACCCCCAGCACTATCAAATTGCTTAGGTGAAGGATGACAATAAGGTCTTTGTAAGTGAACAATGTTTAGTGAAATTCAAAATTTGGAGTTACCATGATGAAGTTCTATGTGATGTTATTCCAATGGATGTTTTCCATCTATTGTTGGGTACACCATGGCAGTTTGATAGGCATGCAGTACATGATGGTCATGCAAACACATACTCTCTAACAAAGGATTGAGTTTGCCACAAACTGAAGCCCATGAAAAAGGAAGGCGAAATGGTATGTAGCAGTGCTAGGATTTTTCTTATTGATGGAAGGAAGTTTTTAGATGGCATGAAACATCATCGTATGTTCTATTCTTTGATTCCTAGGAAAGATAAAGAAGGCAGTAGTGAAATACCACTTGAAGTTTTAGATTTCCTATGTGAGTTTGGAGATATCATCTATGATAATGTTCCAGAAGGATTACCACCAGTAAGCCAAATCAGTCATCAGATAGATTTAATCCCAGGAGCTAGTTTTCCTAACAAGGTTGCTAATAGGATGACTCCTACTGAAACTGAGGAGCTAAATAGATAGGTTTAGGAGCTATTGAGGAAGGGCTTGATTCGGGAGAGCCTGAGTCCATGTGTAGTACCTGCAGTACTGGCACTAAAGAAGGATGGAGAGTGGAGGATGTGTACAGACTCTCAAGCTATAAATAGGATAACCATTAAGTATCGGTTTCCTTTGCCAAGAATGGATGATCTTATGGATTGCTTGAGTGGAGCTCAGTACTTCACAAAGATAGATCTCGAGAGTGGCTATCATTAGATATGGATTCGAGAAGGAGATGAGTGGGAAATAGCCTTCAAAACCAAGGATGGTCTTTATGAGTGGTTAGTCACACCCTTTGGATTGATGAACACCCTGAGCACCTTCATGGGGCTTATGAATGAGGTACTTAAAAAGTTCTTAGGAAAAATTGTTATTGTCTATTTGGATGATATTTTAATTTTCAGGAAGACTTTGGAAGAAAATTTATTGCATATTCGTAATGTCCTTGAAAGGTTAAGGGAAGAGAAACTGTTAATTAATCTGAAGAAGTGTATCTTTGCAAAAAGGAAGTTAGTCTACTTGGGATTTGTTATATCACCTAAAGGTCTTAAAATGGATCCAGAGAAGGTAAAAGCCATCTTGGAATGGCCTGCTCCAAGGTTTGCTACTGAGGTAAGATCATTTCATGGTCTGGTTAGTTTTTACAGAAAGTTCATTAAGAATTTCAATGGCATATGTGTACCCCTGACTAACACAATAAGAGGGGATATAAAAGAGTTCAAATGGACTGCAGTAACTGCAAGAAGTTTTGAATTGCTGAAGAAGAAGGTGACAGAACAGCCTATGTTGGCACTTCCAAATTTTAGAAAGGTGTTCCAAGTTGATTGTGATGCTAGTGGCAGTGCTATTGGGGTTTTATTAAGCCAAGAAGGTAAGCCTATTGCATATTTTAGTGAAAAATTGAATGATGCAAAAAAGAAGTATTCTGCTTATGATCAAGAGTTCTATGCAATAGTTCAGGCCTTAAAGAAATTGAGGCATTATTTATTGCCAAAAGAATTTTTTTTGTATGCTGATCACCAGGCATTACAGTATCTAAATAGCCAAGGTAAATTGAATCAAAGGCATATGAAGTGGGTAGAGTTCTTGCAGAGCTATATATTTTTGTTGAAGCATAGAAGTGGAAAATCTAACAGGGTTGTAGATGCGCTAAGTAGGAGACAGTTGTTGCTTACAGTAATGTAGGTTGAAGTAGTTGGGTTTGATGAACTCAAGAATCTATACCCCAAGGATCCTGAGTTTGTTGAATCATTGAAAGCTTGTAAGGAGCCTGTTGCTGTAGACAGAACTAAATGGTTAGACTATCTGATTCAGGATGGTATGCTATTCAAGGGAAGTCAATTATGTATTCCAAGGAGTTCCATGAGGGAAAATTTGATTAAGGAGAAACACAGTGGAGGGATGGCAGGACATTTTGGTCAAGATAAGGCCATTGCCATTCTTAGAGAACATTATTTTTGGCCTCAGATTTCACAAGATGTGAAGAAGTTTGTACAGAGTTGTCTTGTCAAGTTGCCAAGGGATTTAGTCACAATACTAGACTATATCAGCCATTGCCTATTCCATCAAAGCCATGGAAGGACATAAGTATGAATTTTTTTCTCGGATTGCCAAAGACACAGAGGGGTAATGACTCAGTATTTGTGGTGGTTGATAGGTTCTCCAAAATAGTACATTTCATTCCATGCCACAATACTCATGATGATGTCCATATTGCAAACTTTTTTTTCAGAGAGGTGGTAAGACTACATGGTCTTCCAAGGAGTATAATTTCTGACAGAGATACTAAATTTGTGAGGTATTTCTAGAGAACATTTTGGAAGAATTTGAGAACAAACTTGAAATTTAGTTCCACACATCACCCGCAGACTAACGACCAAACAGAAGTGGTAAACTGAAGTTTGGGAAATTTGTTGAGATGTTTAGTTCGGGATAAGCCCAAGGGATGGGATTTGATTCTACCACAAGCAGAGTTTGCTTACAATAACTCTATAAATAGGAGTACTGGAAAATCACCATTCCAAATTGTATATGGAAGTAGCCCAAGGATTGCACCAGAGTTGAGGAAGATAGAGCAAGGGGAGAGGACAAGTGCTGAAGCTAAAGAATTTTCTGAACATATTAAGCATCT
This sequence comes from Cupressus sempervirens, assembly GCA_028749045.1. Classification (NCBI taxonomy): domain Eukaryota; kingdom Viridiplantae; phylum Streptophyta; class Pinopsida; order Cupressales; family Cupressaceae; genus Cupressus; species Cupressus sempervirens. The sequence continues at coordinate 231,744,121 of CM053791.1, forward strand.
ACATGAGGAGGTCCAGGCACAAATTACCAAGATGAATCAAGAGTATAAAGCTAGGGCTAATCAAAGGAGAAGACATAAGGAATTCCAAGTAGGGAATCTAGTCATGGTACACTTACGAAAAGAAAGATTTCCATCTGGTACTTACAACAAGCTAAAAATGAAGAAATTTGGCCCTTGCAAAATTTTGAAGAAACATGACTTAGGAAATGCATATGAGATGGAGTTGCCAGATGGTATTCACATTTCTCCTATTTTCAACATTGTAGACTTAATAGAGTATCACGATGATGGTGCAGATGAGGAGCTGATGTTAGAGCCATGTCCAATTCCTGCTTCTAAGAAGGAGGATATAGAAGACATTCTAGATCATCATGTGGGAAGAGTACCAGAAATAGGTAGTATGAAGAGTATTTGGTGAAGTGGAAAGGATGGCCGATAGAGGACTCAACTTGGATTTTAGCAGCTGAGGTTTCCCATTTGGGATTTCCTCTACCATTCATAAAGTGGCAAGGTCACTTTTCAATCTACCCTGGGTGTCTGATGCAAGAGCATCTAGAGGTATAAGGGAAATCCTATGTCAACCAAAAAAAATGTACTTAGACTCAATTTTTGTTTCATGTGTTTTCATTTTTGGATACCCATTTAGGTCAAATAAAGTTCCAACTCTCACAGTTCCACTATCAGTGTTTTAGGATAGAGTATTTGAACACCTTGGGATATGTGTAAATGTCAAAAAAATAGGAGTATGTAATTGAGCCATCATTTTGGTGAACTAGAAGGTGTAAATTGGCCAGATGAATGTAATTGTAATTTAGAGCATTCCAGAAAAAGAATTAGGTCAAAAGGCCCCATGGTTTGAAAGTTATCATAGTTTTCTAGTTTTTTGAGACATCCTAAGAATGCTTTGAAGTTAGTTTAGGGGCATTAAATGACCTCAAAAATGGCTGGAAAATGGGGGACAAGAAAAGCTTTCCAAAGGGCTATAGAGCACTTTGAGAGCTTTCCAAAAATGTAAACAGTTCGTCAATCGGAGCTACGGTTCAAAAGTTATGCCTCCTGAAAGTTCGATTACCATTTCTAGATTCTTTTAGATTTGTGTCAACTTCTAACACGGCTTCTGGAGCCTTCTACTTGGTCAGTGGATGCCAACTAGAACTTTCTAAAATGTATTCCTAATCCTTAACTCTCCAAGGTCTATTTAAGAACATTTTTGGCATTGTAAAAGGTAGTTCGGAGTGGAGTTTGAGAGGAGGTACTAAAAGGAGAAATTATCTCTAAATTTATAGTATTGTAAGCCCATAGGGCATGTTTTGAAGTCTATTTTCTTTGTACTGAATGTATTAGCTTATTTACAAAGTTAATAAAATTTTCCCTTTCCTTTTGTGTCCATTGTGTGCTTGGATTGTGTCCCTATCAAGTCCATTTTAAATTTCTTTAATTATATTAAAAATTTAATTGATATTTAAACATATGTTTATATTTTTGTATTGATCATAGATTTTGAGTAATATATGGAAATCTTAAATATTATGTTGTAGCCTAGCTAAGGATCAAAATTGTGCATTCTTACAATTTGTCATACTACAAGATACATTTCTTGATCATTTTACTATTGTCAAGATCTACAAGCAACTAACTAAGCAGATACAAACAATGAACATAAAATAAATTCAAATAGTATTATTTAAGAGATGATAAACATATACATAAGAGGCATGTATATACATGTTTTTATGATGAGTGTGGAGCAAAGAGACAATGAGTGACAACTCCTACACAATAGGAAACACAAATAAGAACACTCAATGAGTATATTACAAAGTGGCCAATGTTCATAGGAGAGGTGTGCTCCAACTGAGAGTACAAGTCTACACTAATTGGATTGGAAAAAAATCAAAATAATCCCTAAGTAATATTTGACTATTGCGAATATGTAACAAATAAGACATGTTAAACATAGGCTATATCTCAACCAACTCTATTCACACCAAAACCCCCCATAAAGTGCAAATTAGTAGAAATTTGAATGACAGTGATGGTTCATGGTTACTGCCCTTGCTTGATACCTATGTACATAAGGATCTTCCATAAATAAGCGTGAAAAAGAAAAAACAATGAGGATAAAAATTCCTTGAAAATGATAGATGATAAAACAATGAGACTATATATATTATAAAGAATATCAAAGTTGACTACAATTGTCCTCAATAGAATTGCCAATTTTTTTTATGTGGTGAATCTTTGAAAGTTGTAGTGATACATTATGAAATATCAATTATAGATATTGGTAGGTGTACCATGAAAGAGTGGTCATTTGCAAAAAAGTCTCTAAAATCATAGAAAACATAACTATTAACCCTTCCAATAGTTAAAAATATTTTATTTTGAAAGTCTTGAAGTTAGCTATACTTAGTGAAAACTATAATATTGTTCATATTCAATTATTAAACAAAATATTTATCTCTGAAATATCCATTCCCTATATGAATTGTGAATCACCCATTAACATATAGAGTGGTATTGATGGCTACTCACCTTTCATCTATAATTAAAGAATATATTCAAATAAACATATATAGAGAATATTTCATATGGTGAGATGCTACTTAGAAAAGAATGTGTTTCTATGATTCTTAAATCGAAGATGTTGATAGTCATATACACTTTGATTTTCCCTTGTTTAGTGATGATGACAATTCTCAAACTCCTTAAGTTTCATAAAGAAGATTTGAAAGGTTATTTATTTTCTTCTTTACATATTTGTATTTCTTATTTTTAATTCTTTCTTCTTTTATAGAATTTATTTATATATCGATAAAATTCCTTAGTTCTATTTTATTTTTAAAAATTATTTAACATAAAAAAATAGAATTTACTCCATTCAAAATGAGCACGAGTAGGAAAGAATGTAATAAAAATAACTTGTAATATTACCTTTAAAATCTTGTTGACTCAAACTATTACATATAATTTGTTTATAAGGCACATCCCAATTTACAAAGAGTACAAATTTTAATCATACAAAAGTCTAGTAGTAAAACCATACTTCTTTTATTACATTAAAATTTCTTTCATTTAAAATTACTATTTCTAAAACATTCTTCAATTCCTTGCAATATTCCTTCTAGAAGTACTTTTAGTTTCCAAAGAACATCTAATTGAAACCTATAATAGCATACTTTCTGACCAAGATCATTGTTAGCTTGAATAGAAAATAAATAAATAATTTTAAGTTGCTAAGTCCTACTACTACTCCAACTTAAACCAAATCAACTTATTAACCCTCTTCCTCAACTTATTAACTGACTACCTTCATGTCTAATTTTATCCATTTCTTCTCTTTTGACATACCGATTGTTATCAACAATTAGTTATTCTCTTCCTAAATTGTCCATGTATGCATGTTATTAGCTAATCTCTTGATAAATTGTCCATGTATACATGTTATAAGATACAATAACATATCATACCATCACATATCAAATATGATAGCGTTCAAGGCAGTAACATAACTTCTGATTTGTAACATTATTTTAAAAATCCATTATCCTACAAAATTTTAATATAATTTTAAATACCACAAAAATATTTAAATAAGCATCATTGTATAATTTTAGTTTTGATGGACAAAAATTAGAAACATAGTAGTTGGCATATAAAATGGGGTAGTCAATAGAGTGGGAAAGAAAATATTCACATGAGAGATTGTGTGAGTATCTCTACAATTTCATTTATTTGATTAGATTTGTCTAGATCTCTCTATGTAATTTTTTGAATGTGTATTTTCATTTTGAGCAAATGAGATCCAATGAAAAAAAAATACTAGTTTTGATCCTCAGATATTAGCTAAGGATAGGCTCTTTGCAAGAGGAGGTCATAGATTTGTGTTAAGACAACTTAGAGCTGCAACCATTTCACCCAGATTCTCCAATAGGATGGACCTGAGAACATGGTTGGCTACATGTCATTGTGACCCAATGCCATGAATTTAAAAACCTGCAATGTTAACTTTTTGGATGTGGTTTTCTATTTGCAATTTGTGTGTTGTGTATCCTCTAAATTCCTGTGATTTTTCTTTTCTAGACATAGAATGGCCAATTGTGATAAGCCTAGATTCACTATCCATGTAGAGGTCTTCTGTTAAATATTTCTAAAAAAGTTTGTAAGATTTTTTTTGTGAATTTTGATATCCATTAAAGAGACAAATTAAAAGAGGATTGATGCATTTAGATGTCTTTTTTTCTCGAGATGCACAATCAGTATTTCTTTTATGATTTGCCACTTTCTACTTCTTTAGTATTTGTTTTTAAATGTTTGCAAAAGAAAATGATAATAAAAATGTATATATTTGGCCATTCTTGTGGTTCAAAGATTTTTTTTGTAGGAAAAATGGTTATTGATGATTGAAAATTAGAGTTTTGTCTCTCTTTTTCATCTATCTTTTATTAACAAAATATTTTGATAACTTTTTAAATATAAATAAATCCCATCTATCTTTCACTGAATTTAGAAATATTTTTTATTTTATTGTAGGTTACAAAGAAGTGAAGGTCAACAAAACAAAAAGTTTCTTCTCTTTAGCTTATAAGGAATGTACAAAATTATAAGAAAGTCCATAAAATAAGCACCAGATCTTGTAGAGAAATTACTAAGTGATGATTTAAATTAACTTATGCAGTTTATATAAAAATTAACTTGTATGGAAAATCTCTCTACTAATAATTTTCTTATAAAATGAATGTATTATAGTTTATTATGCATTTAACAAATTTATGTCATTTTAATCAAATTCAACATGATTATATGGTTCCATTTTAATGAATAGAGTCATTTGATAATTTTTATGATAAAGAATCTAAATTGAAAGCAATATTTAAAACATTAAAAGTCACTCTTTTAATTGGAGGGAAATTATGTTTATACTATATATTATTTTAATACAAACTTTATCTATCTTATTTTATTAATAAATTGGAACTATGTGTTGAAAGCTTCTTTGAATTCTTTATTAGATTTTTGAAATTTTACAATAGTTTTTTAAAAATATATTTCTATGCTATGTGATATCAATAACAATTCCATTATAATGTTAAATAAATATTTCTCTTTAGAGGATACTATGAACTTGTCTATTTCTTATTCATTATTAATAATTTCAATTTCTTTTGTTTTATATTTTTAAAATTAAATAAGATTATTTTGAATTTGTGTATAATTGAACATGTTAAATGTGTATTTGTTTAAAAACATAATATTACATGAAGAATATTTATATAAATTAAAGTATATCAAGGTTTTCCCTATATAAAACATGTGAAAACATATTAACATAACAAATACTTTAAATCTCAATACTTATCCAAAGAAAAAATGGCATATTTTAAAAGAAGTAGATGCTTCTAAAATGATAAGGCCTTTTTTTAACATAAAATTTTAAATATAAGTATGATATATGTTTGGAGGTTTGATTATCAATGGAGGAGTGGAGTGTCTTCATTTTATGCATTACAATGAGACTATACTTCACTCTTTTCTTTTTCAATTATGTACTTCTCGTTTTTACTATTCTTCACTAAATAGTAGAGAATAATTCCAAATAATGTTATTAAATTTTTTTTTTCCATTTTTATGCTCACAAACTACTTTTTTCATGAATGGAATTTTTGATTTTCTTTCATCATTTATCCCATTACAAATAATCAATTTGAGACATCTTTCATGGGATAAATTGTCCAATTCTCAGCCAAATATAGTTGTGTAGTTTTTGACATTCTTGGGTGCACAAAAATATTGTGTAATGTCCTGCATCAAAGGAGCTACATTGAATGATAGAAATATCAAAAAACATTTTTCTTCTCATTTGGCACTCGCAGGTTGAAATGTGTCATGCATTTTTGTGCCTGTTTAGGATCACATGATTGTTTGAACTGAAGGGACTCCTTGTTTCAATCTTAGGATGTTGTGTAGGTTTGTGCATCAAAGGAACTTCATTAAATGAGTTGGCCTATTGAAGGAATATTTTTTTCCTCATTCGATAATGCAAAGTTGCAACCTTGCAAAATGATGATGTTGTGATGTCATGATCTTGTGAAGTGCAATATTGTGGGACCATTTTTGACTAGATTTTTTTAGATTTATATCTTGCATTACAAGCTATTTTTTGTAATTATAAGTCACTGGTGCAATGGGAATTTGATGCAGGAGGATCCAGAGGTATAAGGGCAATCTTGTGTCACCCAAAAAAATGTACTTAGACTTAGTTTCTGTTTCATGTCTTTACATTTTTGGATACCCATTTGACTCAAATAAAGGTTCCAACTCTCATAGTTCAACTATCAGTGTGTTTGAAAATCCCAAAAAAATAGGAGCATGTATTTGGGCCATCATTTCGATAAACTAGAAGGTGTGAATTGGCCAGATGAATGTAATCATGATTTAGAGAATTCTAGAAAAAGAATCAGGTCAATAGGCCCCACAGTTTGAAAGTTATTGCCGTTTTTCGGGTTTTGGAGGCCTCCTAAGAATGCTTCAAAGTCAAGTTTGGGGCATTAAATGACCTCGAAAAGGGTCAAAAAATGGGGGACGAGCAAAGCTCCTCCATAGGGCTATAGAGCACTTCGAGAGCTTTCCGAAAATGTAAATGGTTCGTCAATCGGAGCTACGGTTCAAAAGTTATGCCTCCCGGAAGTTTGGTTACCCTTTTTGGATTCTTCTAGATTTGCACCGACTTCTAACATAGCTTCTGGAACCTTCTATTTCATCGGTGGATGCCTACTAGCACTTTCTAGAATGTACTCATAGTCCTTAACCCTCCGGGGTCTATTTAAGGAGATTTCTGGCATTGTAAAAGGCAGTTCGGAGTGGAGTTTGAGAGGAGGTACCATAAGGAGAAATTATCTCCAGATTTATGCTATTGTAAGCCCTTAGGGCATGTTTTGAAGTTTATTTTTCTGTACTGGTTGTACTAGCTTATTTTCTTAGTTAATATAATTTCCCTTTTCTGTTGTTTCCATTCTGTTCTTGGGTTTGTGTCCCCATCAAGTGGTATCAGAGCCAAGTTTTCCTGAGTGTGTAGACAGAGCGCCGACTGTGAGGCAGTTTGCACCAGGACTGTGTGGTTGTGGGTTCGAGTTAGAAGATGCCTCCATGAAGAGAGCATGGCAGAAGGGCCAGAGCTATTGATCTTGAGGAGGTTAGAGCCCTCCAGAGGCAGGTACAAGCATTGCAAGAGGAGCTTTGTAGAGGAGCAAATGTTGCCGCAGGTGACAATAGTGAGGATGACAATGAAGAGGAAGTAATGGGACCAGAAGAGGAAGTTGATGGGGAAGTTCTAAATCCTGTAGAGGAAAGGCTTTTTAGGGCCATTAGTAAGTTTGGGAAAAGACCTAAAATTGAAGTGGGCATATTTTCAAGAAATCTGCAACCAGATGAGTTGATCGATTGGATCAATGAACTGGAAGAATACTTTGAGTATGAGGATATAAGGGACCCAGATAGGGTTATGTTTGCAAAGGCCAAACTGAAAGGCCATGCCAAAATCTGGTGGCAAGAGGTTCAACTAGAAAGACTTAGAAGAGGAAAGGAGAAGATCACAAGATGGGATCGCATGGTGGACAAATTGAAGAAGCAGTTCATTCCTATGGACTACGAGCTTGATCTGTTTAAGAAGATGCATGGGTTAAAGCAAGCAGGAAGATCAGTCCAAGAATATATAGAGGAGTTTTACCGACTCTTGATTAGAGTGGGGCATGCAAAAGAAAATAAGGAGAAGGTTGCTCGTTATATCAGTGGGTTGCGACCTAGCATCCAGGAGGAATTAAGTCTGGTAAGAATGACCAGCGTTGAAGAGGCATACCAGTTTTCCCTATGAGTTGAAGAGAAGCTGAATAAAAGGTTTCAAGGAAGACAAAGAGGGCATGATCAAGGAGGAAGGGGAAGCGGTAGATCATCTAGAGGCCGCAATGAAACCCAAGAGAAAAATGAAGATGTGGGTACTAGCAAAAACTAGAGGAATGAGGGTTTCAACCGCTCCCATGATCAAGACTTTGGAAATCAAAGAGGAAGAGGTAGAGGACGTGGACAAGGAAGAGGAGGCTTCCGTGGTACCTATTTCCATTGCAATGAAGAAGGTCATCATGCCTTTGAATGCCCTCAATGACAAGAAAGGACAGATAGGAGAGTTGAGCGCCAAGCTAGGGTTGCTCATGTGGATGAGGATGCAAAATCATCACATTTAGAGGATGCATAAAGAGGAGAGACCTTGGTAAATGAAAGAGTCCTACTAAGTGGTGAGAATGAACCAGGACAACGAAGGAGTTTGTTTCGTACTAGATGCAAGTGTGAGGATAAATGTTGTGACGTGATCATTGATGGTGGTAGCACTGATAACCTGTATCAGAAGAGATGGTCTCTAAGCTAAAGCTCAAGAGGGAGAAGCATCCCCAACCCTATCAGATTTCTTGGCTAAAAGATGATCATAAGGTCCTGGTAAGTGAACAATGTTTAGTAAAATTCAAAATTGGGAGTTACCGTGATGAAGTTTTCTGTGATGTTATTTTGATGGATGTTTTCCATCTATTGTTGGGTAGACCATGGTAGTTTGATAGACATGCAATACATGATGGACATGAAAACACATACTCTCTGACAAAGGATGGAGTTCACCACAAATTGAAGCCCATGAAAAAGGAAGGTGAAAAGGTATGTAGCAGTGCTAGGATTTGTCTTGTTGATGGAAGGAAGTTTTTAGATGGCATGAAATATCAGCATATGTGCTATGCTTTGATTCCTAGGAAAGATAAAGAAGGTAGTAGTGAAATACCATTTGAAGTTTTAGATTTACTAGGGGAATTCTGAGATATTATCTCTGATAATGTTCCAGATGGATTGCCACAAGTAAGGAAAATCAGTCATCAGATAGATCTGATTCCAGGAGCTAGTTTGCCTAACAAGGCTGCTCACAGGATGACTCCTACTGAAATAGAGGAGCTAAATAGAAAGGTTCAAGAGTTGCTAAGGAAGGGCTTGATTCAAGAGAGTCGAAGTCCATGTGCATTACCTGCAGTACTTGCACCAAAGAAGGATGGAGAGTGGAGGATGTGTACAGATTCTCGAGCTATAAATAGGATAACCATCAAGCACCAATTTCCTTTGCCAAGGATGGATGATATTATGGACTACTTGAGTGGAGCTTGGTACTTCACAAAGATAGATCTGAAGAGTGGTTATCATTAGATACGGATTCGAGAAGGAGATGAGTGGAAAATAGCCTTCAAGACCAAGGAGGGTCTTTATGAGTGGTTAGTCATGCCCTTTGGATTGATGAACGCCCCAAGCACCTTCATGCGGCTCATGAATGAGGTACTTAAGAAGTTCTTCAAAAAATTTGTTATTGTCTATTTGGATGATATTTTAATTTTTAGCAAGACATTGGAAGAACATTTACTTCATATTCATAGTGTCCTTGAAAGGCTAAGGGAAGAGAAACTGTTAATTAATCTAAAGAAGTGTGTCTTTGCAAAAAGGGAGTTAGTCTATTTGGGGTTTGTTATATCACCCGAAGGTCTCAAAATGGATCCAGAGAAGGTAAAAGCCATCTTGGAATGGCCTACTCCAAGGTCTTCTACTGAGGTAAGATCATTTCATGGTCTGGTTAGTTTTTACAGGAAGTTTATTAAGAATTTCAATGGCATATGTGCACCCCTAACTGATACAATAAGAGGGGATAGAAAAGAGTTCAAATGGACTGCAGCAGCTATGAGAAGTTTTGAATTGTTGAAGAAGAAGGTGATAGAACAACCTATGTTGGTACTTCTAGATTTTAGAAAAGTATTCTAGGTGGATTGTGATGCTAGTGGTAGTGCTATTGGGGCTGTATTAAGCCAAGAAGGTAAGCCTATTGCATATTTTAGTGAAAAATTGAATGATTCAAAGAAGAAGTATTCTGGTTATGATCAAGAGTTCTATGCAATAGTTCAGGCCTTAAAGAAATGGAGGCATTATTTATTGCCAAAGGAATTTGTTTTTTATACTGATCATCAGGCATTATAGTACCTAAATAGCCAAGGTAAATTGAATCAGAGGCATATGAAGTGGGTAGAATTCTTGTAGAGTTATACATTTGTGTTGAAACATAGAAGTGGAAAATCTAATAGGGTTGCAGATGCACTAAGTAGGAGACAGTTGTTGCTTACAACAATGCAGATTGAAGTAGTTGGGTTTGATGAACTCAAGAATTTGTACCCCAAGGATCCTGATTTTGCTGAAGCATGGAAAGCTTGTAAAGAACCTGTTGCTGTAGATATAACCAAGTGGTTAGACTATTTGATTCAGGATGGCATGTTGTTCAAAGGTAGGCAATTGTGCATTCCAAGGAGTTCCATGAGGGAAAATCTGATTAAGGAGAAACACAGTGGAGGGATGGCATGACATTTTGGTCGAGATAAGACCATTTCCATTCTTAGAGAACATTATTTTTGGCCTCAAATTACACAGGATGTGAAGAATTTTGTACAAAGTTGCCAGGTTTGTCAAGTTGCCAAGGGGTTTAGTCAAAATAATGGCCTATATCAGCCATGGGAGGCCATAAGTATGGATTTTGTTCTTGGATTGCCAAGGACACAAAGGGGTAATGACTCAGTATTCGTGGTGGTTGATAGGTTCTCCAAAATGGCACATTTCATTCCATGCCACAAAACTCATGATGCTGTCCATATTGCAGACTTGTTTTTCAAAGAGGTGGTAAGACTACATGGTCTTCCAAGGAGTATAGTTTCTGACAGAGATACTAAATTTGTGGGGTATTTCTGGAGGACATTGTGGAAGAATTTGAGAACAGACTTGAAATGCAGTTCCATGCATCAACCACAGACTGATGGCCAAACAGAAGTGGTAAATAGAAGTCTGGGCAATTTGTTGCGATGTTTAGTTGGAGATAAGCCCAAGGGATGGGATTTGATTTTACCACAGGCAGAGTTTGCTTATAATAACTCTGTAAATAGGAGTACTACAAAATCACCATTTCAAATTGTATATGGGAATAGCCCAAGGACTGCACCAGAATTGAGGAAGATAGAACAAGTGCTGAAGCTGAGCAATTTTCTGAACACATCAAGCGTCTACATGAGGAGGTTCAAGTACACATTATCAAGATGAATCAAGAGTATAAAGCTAGGGCTGATCAAAGGAGAAGACATAAGGAATTCCAAGTAGGGGATCTAGCCATGGTGCACTTACGAAAAGAAATATTTCTAGTTGGTACTTACAACAAGCTGAAAATGAAGAAATTTGGCCCCTGCAAAGTTTTGAAGAAACATAACTCAGGAAATGCATATGAGGTGGAGCTGCCAGATGGTATTCACATTTCTCCCATTTTCAACATTGCAGATTTAACAGAGTATCATGATGATGGTGCAGATGAGGAGCTAGTTTTAGAGCCATGTCCAATTCCTGCTTCTAAGAAGGAGGAGATAGAAGACATTCTAGATCATTGTGTGAGTAGGAGTACTAGAAATAGGCAGAATGAAGAGTATTTGGTCAAATGGAAAGGACGATCGATCGAGGACTCAACTTGGATTTCAGCAGCTAAGGTTTCCCATTTGGGATTTCCTCTACCATCCATAAAGTGAAAGGGTCACTTTTCAATCTACCCTGGGTGTCTGATGCAGGAGCATCTAGAGGTATAAGGGCAATCCTGTGTCACCCAAAAAAATGTACTTAGACTTAGTTTTTGTTTCATGTCTTTACATTTTTGGATACCCATTTGGCTCAAATAAAGGTTCCAACTCTCATAGTTCAACTATCAGTGCATTTGAAAATCCCAAAAAAATAGGAGCATGTATTTGGGCCATCATTTCGATAAACTAGAAGGTGTGAATTGGCCAGATGAATGCAATCATGATTTAGAGCATTCCAGAAAAAGAATCAGGTCAATAGGCCCCACGGTTTGAAAGTTATTGCATTTTTTCGAGTTTTGGAGACCTCCTAAGAATGCTTCAAAGTTAGGTTTGGGGCATTAAATGACCTCAAAAAGGGTCAAAAATGGGAGACGAGCAAAGCTCATCCATAGGGCTATAGAGCGCTTCGAGAGATTTTCAGAAATGTAAACAGTTCGTCAATCAAAGCTACGGTTCAAAAGTTATGCCTCCCGAAAGTTCGGTTACCGTTTCTGGATTCTTCTAGATTTGCACTGACTTTTAACGCAGCTTCTAGAACCTGCTATTTTGTCAGTGGATGCCTACTAGCACTTTCTAGAATGTACTCATAGTCCTTAACCCTCCGGGGTCTATTTAAGGAGATTTCTGGCATTGTAAAAGGCAGTTTGGAGTGGAGTTTGAGAGGAGGTACCATAAGGAGAAATTATCTCCAGATTTATGCTATTGTAAGCCCTTAGGGCATGTTTTGAAGTTTATTTTCCTGTACTGGTTGTACTAGCTTATTTTCTTAGTTAATATAATTTCCCTTTTCTGTTGTTTCCATTCTGTTCTTGGGTTTGTGTGCCCATTAGAATTTAAGGCTGTAATGTTTCATTACAGTGTATTTTCCTATTACGTTATATGATAAGATCTTGTCAAATGAATTTGGCTTATCATAGGAAGCCTTTTTTGCTCATTTAATGTTGTGATGTTACATAGGCTAAAAATTTAGCATATTTTTATGCCTGTGTGGCATTGTAGGTCATTTTTACAAGAAGGCATTACATGTTTTTGTTGATCTCATATTGGTTTTGACAATCGAGCGTCAACACACTTAATCATTTACTTAGTTCATGCCAGGTACAACATATAAATATAGACTATGCTGAGTTGCAATGAGTGCTAAGTCACTCAAGTCCTAAGTAGACAAACAATGCCAAGTTATTCAACTGTCAAGCAATACAGTTGATATGAAGTAGTTTAGGTGCCAAGCATCGATAACCTCAAGTGTCGAGTAACATAGAATGGACATAGTTGTTTGTAATGGCACGAACAACTATGTAAACCATTTTTAATGCCAACACATAGATAGCTCTCAATGTTTTGGAGATAAGGATGAATCAATTTGTATTCCCTATACAATTACATGCAACCAATCACAAAATAGGAAGATTTAAGCAGAATATGGATGAATCTCAACCATAGATTCATACCTAACCCTAAGCCACCAAAGACTTTATAAGGAAGATGGTGCCCCAAACATTTTGTATAAAGAGAGACACATAATAGAAGGAAGATATCAAGAGGTGAATGAGTGAATTATTTAGAAAGAATTCAAGATGACTTAGTAGTGTGAAAGAATTGCAAAATCAGTTAAGTGTAGAATAAAGGATCAACAACATAGAATTCTTATATCAGATTAGAGAGGATCAAGAATGACGTAATTGTGATCTAAAACCTATAAGATAAGGTTGTAATTTGTATTAGATCAAATCTCTACTATTACTTTCTAACAAGTGTATCAGTTAGGGTAAAATGCATTGACTAAGGTTGACATAACAGTCACTAGTAAATCTTTTGACATGGTGACATTCCAAGTGAGTGATCTAAGGTCCTTTAACTAGTTGCAATTTTAAAAATGTGTTAAAATCCTTAGACAAGTTGGGACAATATTTGTAAGCTTTTAATAGGGCAAGCCTTTCATAGGGTAGATCATGTTTCATGGTAAACCTATTGTAACCTTAATCAGCTACACTTTATTTATTTATGATTAAATATTTTTGGGTGTCATCCCCACCCTAGTTTTACCTTCTTATTTGGAGGGTTTCTAGTTAATCATATCAGGTATTAGGTGTGTATTTGTGAGTACATGTTTTAGATGCATTTTATTTACATGCTATTTTAATTTATTTATTGCATCTAATGAATGGTGAAAGTTTTAATTATTGAATTTTGTACTTTTGATTCACACCCCCTCTTAGAAGTATATGTTTCCCATTTTTTATTTCAACAATTGGTATCAGAGTTGAATTCTATGAAGGAGAAGCTTTGCTGCTTAGAGAAAAGATCTTAAAATGGAAGTAAACAAATTGGGAAAGATTATTGAGAACCAAGGAATTGAGATACAACTTATTCTACATTCACTGGATGAGGCTAGAGAGGAGTTAAGGAAATCTTTAAAGAGAAGGAAAGAGATAGCCATTGTAGAGAATGACATAAAATATAAAGAGATTGACAGCACCAATCTATTTGCAATTGGAGACTCCAATGAATTTGATGCAGTAATTATAGATCTAATGGAAAAGAATAGAGTACAAGCTGAGGAGATCAAAAATCTCAAGCTAGATCAAGAATCTCAAGCCATGATGCTATGTGAGGTAACTAAACAAAAGAAGAGAGCTATAGAAAACAAGGTCATGATTAAAACAGACAAGAGAATTCTAATAAATAGACTAGAAGAGAAGTTAATTGAGCTTACTAGAATCTCCAACATCCAATTGGATACCCCAATCTAGATGATGAATACTCATCATGAGTTGAATGTCAAGGACATTGAGATAATTGCATTGAAGTTGCAGAATGAACAACTGGAAAATGACCTAAGAAGAGGAAGAAAGATTCTTGAAAGTTTCAACAAGCCAAATGAAGCCACCAAGTACTTTGAGTAATTACTAAAATCATCTAGATCCAACAATGATACATCAAGACTGGGCTACACAAGCACTGAAGGAGGAGAATCATCCAATATTGCTAAAGAAAGGAATAACAAAGGTAAGAACTCCAATCCCACTTGTCATTATTGTGGTAAGAAAGAACATACTACTAATGTGTGCAAGAGCAAGAATGAAAATGAACACGTCAAACCTAAGAACATGACTCACTATCATAAGTGCAATAAGCAAGGTCATCAGGCACACAAATGTAGAATGAGAACAATGCATGCACCAAGATTTGAAGGTTACTGCTACAATTGTCAAAAATATGGACATAGAGCCTTTGAATGTAGATCCAAATCCATGTGGACACCAAATAAGTCAACAAGAGAAAGAAGCCATGGACACTTTTATAATTGGGATTACAACACAAGACAAATCTATCACTATTGTCAAGAATATGGACATATTCCTAATAATTGCATTATGACACACTTCAATGGTAACTATAATAGATGGTTAAGTCAAACTGCATGCTTTAGCTATTTAAAGACTAGTCACATCAGAAAACATTGTCCAACAAGGTCAAAGGCGCCAAGTTGTGAACTTGATAAAGGAAAAGGCAATATAAATGTTGAACACATCAGAGGAGAGATGAACAAGAAATGGAAAAAGAGAGATGGATGCAACACATCAAATGGAGTGATCACTTCACCTAATTGGTCAAGTGGTCACACCTCATCAAACTAAGAAACAAGAGGTGTGTGGGAATAATATTCAAAGTATTACATCATACACCAATTACAAAATAAGTTAGTACTAAAAAGACTACATTGGCATGAATAAAGATGTGAAAATTTTGAGGTTAAATCTCCAAGTTTCCATGTTGTTGCAGAGCTTGAAAAAGTTTCTCATTGATACTGAATGACATGCTAATTAGTGTTGAGTTGTTAGTCAAACTTAGATGTTTCCAAGTCCATAGTAGTTTTTGAGTGAGGGCAATATCAATAGCAGCCGAGTGGAACAAAAATCACATTGATGTTGAGATTATAGCTGTACAAGTATTAAGCATTAAATGTAGAATTTTGAAGGGTATATGATTGATTTTCACCCATTTTTCATCATTATGAATTCAAGTGAGAGAAATTAGATCTAAAGGTTACTCAAAAATCTAATCAAAATAATTTTTGAAAACATCACAACAATAATTCCACTCTAGTTTATCAAATTTACAAGGTATTCCTCATTATCCAAGTCACACAATTTGAAATTTGTTAAATTCTAGCTTGTAAAATGGCATCTAGTTCAAAGAATGTGAAAAAGAGAGTGGTTTTGATGTTCAATTAGTTAGTAATGAGGTTAAATAGCCAAAATTCAAAACTATCCCAAACATAGCATACAAACAAGACCTATTAGGCATACTTTCCATGATACCCCCAAAAGTAATAATGGTCCAAGATGTTAGAGATTGTTATAACTAAAAGATAGGAGGGATAGGTGTTACGGAAATTAGGCAAGCCTATTATAGGTTATGCAAGAATAGAGTTTTGAAAGAAGAATTTAAGATTTTTGAAAGGAAGGGGTTGACTTGTGCCCTATATTTTCTCAATGCTTGTAGCTAGAAGGTGGACCAATCAAAATTACAAAGATAATAGTTCATATGGTAGCTAGTTATCCAAATCGAGATCAGCCCACAATGCTACGAAGTGACTCCAAGGAGGTTATTGAGAAGAACATTAGAGAAAAATGGAACAAAAGAGGAATGACTATAGACACCATCACAAACCCATTACTTGACTTTTCTATTATAGTAATTTCTCATAAATTTGACCAATCCAACAAGTTAAATAGTGTGCCCTACATTGCAATAGATGTTGGCTATAAAATTGTTAAGAAAGATCGTACTTATGATCTTGGAAAGCTTTAATTATAATAGTTAATGAAAAACCTTGGAACAGTAAAAATATCTAAGAGTGCACAATGTAAGCTTGGAGCAATACTTGTTTGTATATTTTTCTATGTTTAGAACACATTCCCATACTTTGGTATAGTTGGCTAGAAGACAAATAGATCAGTTGCAGTTTAGATCAATGAATACATTGAGCAAATAGGAGATAACTTTGAGACTATCATGACCAACTATTTTGAAGACTTCAAAATGTCTATGAAACAAAGAATGAGAATGTCAGTTTCTTTGGTTGAAAAATACTACAATGATATATGTTTCCTTTTAGATATTGACTATACATAGATACAGGCTGCAACACTTAGAGTAAGATGGTTAAGACCTCTAGGATATGAAATAAATGTCGATGAAGCATCTACAACAATAACAACATTTCCATCTGAAGAAGCTGACAAAAGTGAAAATATATTTGGAAACTATGATGTTATGAAATCAAAAGTTTAGATGGCAATAAAGACAACCTCCATACTGAAGAAGAAAGAAAAACTGGTGAGGAAATGAAAGGCTGAATTTGGTGGAGTGGTTGAAGAAGAAGAAGATGAAGAAGAAGAGCATGAACAAGCCCAAGAACCTCTTACATTGACCCAAGGCATGGGTGAGCACAAAGAAGAAGAAGGTGTCGAGGAAGAGGAAAATGAAGAAGGAGCGGTACAAGTAGAACTAAAGAAGAGAAATGCCATGGCACAGCTTGCGGAAAAAATGAAGGCAAAGAAGATTGCTAAGCTAAGCCTAGAAAAGCCAACAAAACCAACAACTAGGGAAAGCACAAGGACCACTACACAAAAGGCCAAGGAGCAAGCCAAAGAAAAGGCTAAGGCTATAGAACAAAAAGGCCCACTACAAGACAAACAAAGAAGAAAATACATTACACAACTAGAATATGATGATGAGAGAACAAAATTAGAGGATACAAGCCAATTTAGAGTGGTAAGTCATCAACCAAAATTTGATCTTGAAAATATTTGTGAAAATGTTAGAAATAATGTAGATCTAATTGGTTTGAAAAGTATTGACAAAAGTGCAGATTACCGAGTCTAACAAGAAATATGGTGGAAGGTTTGCTTCAAAATATAGGGCATTCAACATTCTCCAAAATAACATGGAAGATGTTGTGAAGAAATCCACTCAAATGTGGAAATTAATTTATGGGCTAGCAACTACCAAAGAAAGGGAGGAAGATCCCTTTGAGGGTAGAAATAATAAATATGAAGATGAAGACAAGGAGGAAGAAAAATAAAAGGATAACACTACTATGGAGGAGATAAAAAAGAAAACATATGGCATGGCTTTAGCTAAAGAGCAATAGGAAGAAGAGAGTGTGCAAGACACACAAATGCCAAGTATGAGCCCTCCACATGACACAAGTATACCTACAAAAACTATAATTGTTAAGGATTTTCCTAATATGTCAACTCAGAACATAAATCCTTTAACTATAGATGATATAAGGAAGATACTAGACCAATCAACACTTCAAGCAATGTTATGTGAAAATCTAGTATTGGTCAGTGTAGATGAATTTGAGAAACCAGTAGCTGAAATCACTAGGGATAAGATGAATACACAAGAACCATCTTCTATCATCACTTCAGCTACTAGTACTCAACCTTTGATTCAAACATCAATACACTCATCCACAAAGGCTGACACAATTGTTAAAGTTGATTTGGTTGAATAGAGACAGACTACAATAGAAGAGAAAGAAATAGCAAATGATCAACCTAATGCACAAACACAAGGTGCAAGTCAAATCACTGTGATTGACCAAAGTAGATCTAAAGAAAGTAAGGAACACCAAAGGAGAAGGAGCAAGAGGCAATTCAAGCATTGGTAACTCTACCAACATCAAGCGCTCCTACAAAAGTCCTTTAGAAGTCAAGCATGGGAGATGTACCCCTGCAAATTTTAGCACAAGGCCCAAGCTTGTCTAAGGTTCAAAAGGTAACTCACTATATAGATGTAACTTTAGATGAAGAGATAGTGATACCTACGTATGATTATGCAACTATAACATTAGAATAGATAGGCATTATGCAACAAGCCTTAGAAAAGAAGACAAATTAGGAAATACTCAAGGAGTATAGATAGAGGAAGACATTGCAAGAAATTAAAGACATCTTCTTAGATGCATTCAACTTGAAAACACCTAAAGAGACAAAGTGACTATTGGAATAGTTGTCAAAAATTGTGGAACATGTGAACGATGAAGACAAAGACACAAATGGAAAACTTTTGGAATGGTTTGAAAGAGAATTTCAAGGGAAAGTAAATGAGAAGATATCTAGTGAAATAGAATTGACACAAGTTGCATTGGCAAAAAAGATTGAAAAAGTGAAGAAGGTACTTTAGAACATATTCTCATTGTACACCAAAATGTGTGATCCCACACTCTTCACTCAAGACACAAGCCATAGAATTGTGAGTCTAGAGAGGAATTTAAAAATATTAGGCATGCAACTACCTCAGAACCCAACTCAAAGTGAGAAGTATTTTCACACATTACTTCAGTCACAAAGTCAACTAGCTATGTTAACAATAGAAGTGGCTAATATAAGAACCAAGATGACAAATATTCAAGCCTCCCTTACCCCCCATATATAAATAATCCATAAGGAGCTAGGATATGCATAAACTTTGTTAAAGAAATATCCTAATCTTTCCACATCAGATGGACTAGTTCCCCTTGTAGTAGAGCTAGCTATCCAAATAAAGTCATTGGGTGTTGGAAATGACAACTAGGATGCTACTCTAAAAATAACCATGGAAGTTCATAAATATTTATTCGACAAATATAATCTAAGTATATAGCCTATTTGACATAAGTGTCAAAAAAGGGGGTGATAAATGAAAGAGTAAAGGTGGAGATAAAACAAAGGGGAGAGAAAGATAGCAAGGAGAGAATAATGAAAGAGGAAGCAAATAGAATAAACAAAGGAGGAGATTAGCTCATCATAGGAAATGAGAAGAAAATAGAGTATATGAGATGAAAGAGTATAAGTGCATTGAAGTCAAAGAGTATTAGTAAGAAACAAATCTACTCTAAATGCAGAATGGACATGGGATACAAAATTAGAACATTAACTTAGGGGTGGTGACAAATTTTGAAGTATATAGGTTATTGCAAAATTTTAAAATTTTGAAGTTTTGTATTTATGTCAAGCTATGAATGTGTTATACTTGAGAAGATTAGAACGATTATGTACATTTAAGTGTTCTTAACACTCATTTCAAGGGGGGATATTGTTGATCTCATATTGGTTTTGGCAATCGAGTGTCAACACACTTAATCATTTACTTAGTTCATGCTAAGTACAACATATAAATATAGAATATGTTGAGTTGCAATGAGTGCCAAGTCACTCATATGCTGACTCACTCAAGTGTCAAGTAGATAGACCATGCCAAGTAATTCAAGTGTTGAGAAAGATAGTTGATACCGAGGAGTTCAGGTGCCGAGCATTAGTAACCTCAATTGTTGAGTAACACAAAATGGACATAGTTATTTGTAATGGAACAAATAACAATGTAAACTATTTTTATGCCAAATTAAAGATAGTTCTCAATCTTTTCGAGATAAGGATGAATCTATTTATATTCCCTATACAATAACATGCAACCAATTAGAAAATATGAAGAGTTAAGAAGCAAAATGGATGAATCTTAGTCGTAGATTTATACCTAACCCTAGGCCACCAAAGTCTTTATAAGGAAGACAATGCCTCAAACATTTTGTATAAAGAGAGAGCAGTGATAGAAGGAAGATATCAAGGGGTGAATAATCAAATTGTTCAGAGAGCATTCAAAGTGACCTAGTAGTGTGAAAGAATTGCAAAATCAATTAAGTATAGAATACTGGATTGAGGACACAACATTGTTATATTAGATCAGAGAGGATCAAGAAGGACTAAATTGTGATCTAAAATTCACAAGATAAAGTTGTAAGTTGTATTAGATCAAATCTCTACTATTACTTTCTAACAATTGTATCAGTTAGGGTAAAATCCTTTAGACTAAGGTTGACTTAATAGTCACTAGTAAATCTTGTAATGGGGTGACATTCCAATTGAGTGATTTAAAGTCCTTTAACTAGGCACACTTCTAATAGGGTGTTAAGATCCTTGAACAAGGTAGGACTTGACAGCCTTTGTAAGCCTTTAACAAGCTAGGACTTTTACAAGGTAGATCATGTTTCATGGTCAACCTATTGTAACCTTAATTGGCTACACTTTATTGCTATAGGAGTATAGATTTGTGGGTGTCATCCCCACCCTAGTTTTACCTTCTTATTTGTAGGGTTTCGGGGTAATCGTATTAGCTGTCAAGTGTGTATGTTTGATTACATGTTTTAGATGTATTTTATTTACATGCTATTTTAGTTTATTTATTGCATCTAATGAATGGTCAAAGTTTTAATTATTGAAGTTTGAACTTCTAATTCACACCCCCACTCACCCCCTTAGAAGTATATGTTTCCCATTTGTAATTCTAATAGCTTTAATGTTGCACATGTCAAAAATGTTGTGCATTTTCACACATTTTCAAAGGTTTTTGAATGAGTTTGGCTTATTGTAACAAGTCTTTTTTTCTCATTTAATGTTGAGATGTTTTTAATTAAGGAAAATGGGCTTTAAAAGGGCACTAAAACCCAAACATATAAAGATCAGTCTACAATAGAATGTAAAAGGCTAGAAAAAGAGCCAAAAAGAAAAAGAAGGATCATATCCCTTTAAAAAAAACAATTAGAAGTAAAGCTAGGTAGAGATTTGAAAAAATTAAGGAAGCCAACAAAAGGCCAGGGTGCTTAGACATTGTCTCATAGCATTTCAGTTGCATTGATCTTTAGCTTTGATAGCTTGCTTGTTGCCTCCTTCATCTTAGAAAGCTCCTAGTCTGGGGCGAGGGTTTCCTTTCTCCTAGCACTAGATCTAGCTTGCTTCCTTGTGCCTTCATCTAGAGTCTTGTCCTTTAAGCTATGGGTGTTAGGGTCATGCTACTTACTGATGCTATGATCCTCCACATAGTGAATGAGCTTCTTGATGTTCTCATTTTCCTTAAGGATGCTAGAACTTTACTCAACTATATCTTGCATTTTCTTGTCCATTGCATGAGTTCTGATGTTAACTTCCTCCACCCTTATGTCCACGTTTTCTTCAACCTTAATGACCCTATTATTTAAGCTATAGTTCTCCCTTTCTAGAGTGTTCATTTTGTGTTTGAGGTCAAGGATTTTGTGGAAAAGCCACTTAGTGGTAATGAAGCTATCTACCATGCTTATTTTCACATTGTTAAGGACATCCATGTCCAAGTTCTCCATAGCAATGTCACTAAGGATGACAAGAGCTAGATTGATTGATTTCTCTAGCTAAATTTTACCCTCTTTGTTTTATTTGAATTGGTTTCTGGTTAGCTCCCTTTTGATGCCCATATTAGTTGAAGCAATGTTTGAGTTCCTCTATACCACCTTCCTATCCTTTCCTGTGATTGAGCACCTATAAGTGGTAGTGCCCAGATCATCAAATCCTTATTCAAGTCCCTCCGTATTAATGGGGTCCCCTTCAACCTTCTCACTCTCTTCCCCTATTTGTCCTTATTTTCATCAGGGTTTTTCGTTTTACAATTCCCTAACACCATGGCCTTCTTCTCTTTGCTTGCTGACACTTTGATAGTGAGGGTTCTCTTGTTCTTCATTCATTCCTTACCATGCCCTTCCTTAATTTTCTCCTCTAACTATACACTATCTTCTCTTGTGTCCATCCCTTCAGCACAATCATTGTAACCCCTATCTAAAGAAGTGCTAATGACCTATGTGGGCTTGGGGAGCACCTTTTTCTCCTTGCTATTAGTTTTGAGAGTTTTTTCCCTGAGCCACCCTATGGGATCTTAGAGTCCTCTGAATCCATGTACATGTCAAGACTTTCCTCCATATCTAAAGGTGAATATATTTCCTCGGACTCATCCAAATCCCCTTAATTTTTTTTCCCTCTTTCTTGTCTTTGATTTATTTACTAATAGTCCTAGTTTTGAAGTGTTCATAGAGTAACAGTAGCAGCCCCTCATGGAGTGCTAGATTCCTAGTTTTCTTTTCTTGATACTCATTAATATTATCATTCATGGAATAGTAAAGGTAGAAGGGGATAGAGAATTTTACCTTGTACCTGAAATGGTTGAGAAGCATGAAATGGTAAGTGCATATACGATCAAACTTGGTGTTAAGAGAAATATATTTGATGATGGCTCGAACCATGAATCTCCATAGTGGCTTGATGGAGCTCGAGATATAATGGGTTCCTTTCTTTTCCAATGCCTATTTATCCTCTTGGTTCTTAGTAAAATCTACCACCACTTACTCTGAAACTTTTCAATCTCTGTAAAATTTTATGCCAATAATAGGGATGCTAGTGATCTAGGATATAGCTTCTTCCATAATAGAGAACTCCACCCCATCATTTCAAACCATGCCTTCATTCTAGTTTCTAACTATAGTTTTTATTACTGAGAGTTTCCATCTATGAAAGCGTTCAATATAGTTCATAATTTATCATTTGTTTAGGATGTTCCACACCTTGGTTCTTCTTCTCCACTTTTGGGCATCATTTTCTAATACCCTCCTGTGTCTTTCCCCAACCATGGTGTTCTTATTAATGTAGGCTCTATAGTTAGTTTCATTTAGAACCTACAAGCCTTTAGCTCTCCTCATTTTCTTACACCTTTTTTTCTCCTCATGCTTTAGCTTCCCACCAGTGGTACTTGACATAGGTTGATGGATATTGTACATACAGGAAGTATGATAAATATCATACTTCCACCTCACAACTCTACATATTCCACATAAAACATTGATTATCATAATAAGTTCACACATGTTATTGTTGACCGTAACCCACAATCTAGTAACTTTCATTATGGAATTTAATTAAACCTACTCTACTTGGGATACGATCCCTCACAATGACCTCATTAAATTCTGATAGGATGTCATGTCCATCCATCCATTTAGCCACCTCATTATATTTGATAGCCCAATTTCCTAGCCTATTTGCCACATTGTTGGCCTCGCCGTACTCATGTGGCACATAGGTTTTTTCAAAGGTTTGAAGGTTTTGGATGCCTTCATAATTAATATTTGTAGTAGTCCAAGTAGGATTGTTCCTCTCATTAAGGCAATAAATAATTTTTCTGGAAACTCCTTCCAGCCAAAGGAATTTCATTCTAATTTCTTCAACTAACTTGATTGTCTGATGCGCCACAATGGCCTTCGCCTATGAAGGTCAAAACTGTAATGTATATTCAATTTTGTGCAACATTGCAAGTAATTTTTACATGAAGGGATTTCAAAACATTGCATCAAGCTTTTCTCTCCTCACACCCAATTACAAACATGCAAATAGTCAAAAATATATAATTTCTATGTGCGATCATGTCAAATGAGCAATAAAATCTTTCCATGATAAGTTGAACTCATTCGATGTGAAAAAACACTATATTTGAGTGCATGGAAACAATTTTGGCCTATGGTCATGTCGAAGGAGCAATTAAATCTTCATATGATAAGCCACTCCTTCGATGTTGAAACACGCAATTAAGGTAATAATTTTAAAAATGAGAAAATAATAATAATATAAAATAGTAGTAATAAAAAAAGTTAATAATAATATAATTTTAAAAGAAGGATTGTCTTTTAAAACTAAATTATGGATTCTCCATGTGATGAATTTCCATCAATCAAATTGTACCAGATGAAGTCAAGTTTTCTATCACTAACAAAGTTTTGTTTGTTTACTCTGTTTGATTTGTCAAAGATGGATGGTATGTATGCATAATGCTAGCTTTCTTTAGTTTAGATGAATGATTCATTGAGAGAATAGTTGTGTCCTTATTATCAATCCTTTAAAATAAAAATAAAAATTGTTCTCCAACATACCTATACATTGAAGTAATTTCGATGATTATCTTACTAACAAACTAACATATTCTAACACCTACTATTACATTTCCCTTCTCTCTTTAGAATATTTTAATCACACATATGAGAAGAAAAAAATAAATATGACATATTTAACATATCATCGAGTTAAAATAGATAAGAAGTCTATGACAAGTATATGTCTATCTAGTTAGTAAATAACAAGGCTTAGCTCGAAGATCTCTCATCCTCCACCTCTGATGCATTACTATGACATTAACCTCTTCAAGAAGCCATTATAAACCCCTACATTCATATCTTGTCTCTATGTAAGACCTTTGATTTAGAAAAGACCACCAGTTGCAGCGAATGTTAGGTAATCTAGCTAAAAAGTGAGGAAAATCAAAGGACTCAATACTGAAAATATCTAGATAAAGCAATTGAGTATGGGATATAATCTAGGGCAACAATAGATGGCTTAATCATCACACACCAAACCTAATTTCTTGACCAAAAGTGTTAAATAGCATGTGATGTTTAAGGGTGACCATTTAATAAGGAGAAAGTTTTGAAAAGATGTCAGAGGTTGAAAATTTAATTCCTATCCCTATCAACATAAAGAATGGTTTCCACAAACATAACTACTACATTTTAATTCAACTTGGACTTTAAATCTATAATAAACAAGTGAAATACACTGAAAAAATGGTGCATATAAGCTACACGAAAGACTACTCCATCAATAAGGTTGGGGAAATCCCTCCCTACAATCCTAAGGACAAACCTAATACCAAACAGTGTTTCATAAGCATGATCTTTCCTAGACATGGAACAATAATGGCACCCCAAAATGTCATCTCACATCTTTTTGCCTTTACACTTATTGGAGAGTCCAAGAATAATTTAGGATAATAGCACACCATTTTTAACTATGGATTCCTAGGCAGAAAAGATGCCAAAAAAATGTGATGCACAAAGAAAATGATTGTATGATCTAATTATCTCAACCATCAATGAAAGCCTATTAATTTAACATGTGTTGAATTCTATAGACTATCAAATAAAAATGCCTCACTTGTGTCAAATAGTGTTGAGAATTAGAAAAAGGTGTATGAGTTGTTAAAAATGTGTCTAGTCTCTAGAACAATGTAGAATGGATATTTTTAGAATGTAAACAACTCATTATATGATTTTTATGAAGGTCTAAACTAGAGGATAAAATTATGGACGAAAATGGTATTCTTGGAGTTAAAAATTACAAGAGGGTAATGTGTGGCATGGGTGTTTTGCACATGGTTTTTGCCCATGATTTTGTAAAACCACACATGGTTTCCAAGTGCCAAATCACTATAAAAAGAGGACTTGGGGAGGTTATTTAATCATCAATTTCAATTTGTAAGACTAGTGCTAGAAGGAGTCTCTCTAAGTCTGAGTCCAAGTTCAAGTTCTAGTGATGCGCTCATGTAAGAACTTACATTGCAAGTGTATTGTAATCTTCCAGATTTGAGAATACATTGTGTGGGTTATGGAGGGTGGGGTTTTTCTCATAGAAGGGTTTCTCCATGGTAATCATTATATTATGAGTTCATTTTTATTTTAATTATTTTATTATGCGTTTTTGAGATTTAGCCAATAGTTAGTCAAATTTTCATAATTATCCTCTCAAGGTTAGTGTAGGAAGCATATTTGCACACCTTTTCTTCCTTACAAGTGGTATCAAAGTTGGGCTAGTTTTGGTTCTAGTTATTGGGTATAGGGTTTTTTAAGATAATCAAGGTTTGAGTAGGATCTTGTGCAAAGGTTTTTTATTTCTATATTGTAGGATTACAAAGATGGCAAGTACATAGGGAGGATTGATGTAGAGAAGTTTTCTAGCATAAACTTTGAAATATGGTAGCTAAAGATGGAAGATCTATTGATTGATCAGGATCTATGGGATACAACCAATTAAAAGAAGTCAAGGCCCATAGATCCAAATTTAGCCAAAAAGTATGATGTGAGAGACAAAAAATCTAAAAGTCTTATCAAATTGTGCTATGCAGATTCTATACTAATTAATGTCCATGAAGAACCTACTACAAAGAAGCTTTGGAAGAAGCTAAGTGTGATCTAACAAGCTAAATCAATTTTGAACAAGATTTTCTTGAATAAGAAGTTGTATTCCTTGAGAATGGAAGAAGATGGACAAATTTATGAGCATTTTGAAAGCTTTAATATGTTGATGACTCAATTGAGCTCAATTGGGGTATGGATGGATGAGGAAGAAAGGTGCGATATATTGCTATGTTCATTGCTAGACTCATGGGACAACATTTTCATGGCCATAGGGAGAACTTCAATCATCTTGAAGATGGAGGACATTGTTGGTTCTCTATTTTCTAAAGAGATAAGAAGGAAGCTCTCTCTAAATGCCAAAGAGGCTTTGACTATTAGAGGAAGACTAAAGGAAAGAGGCAAGAATGAGAAGCGACATGGCCATTCTAAGTCCAAGAGTAAGGGGAGATCAAAATTTCATGATAAGTCCAAGGCAATCTGTTGGAATTGTGGAAAACCTAGACACTTTTGAAAGGACTACAAAGAGGAAAAGAAAATGAAGAAGAAGAAAGATTTTGATTCTAAGTTTGAGAAGGAAGATGGAGATGCTTTCATTGCATCCTTGTCCACTCATGTAGGTGACAATGCATGGTTGATAGACTTGGGTGCATCTTTTCATATGGCTCCTAATAGAAATTGGTTTAGTAAATATGAAAATTTTGATGGTGTTAAGGTGTATTTGGATGATAACTTAGTTCTTGATATTGTTGGTTGTCGAAGTATTTGTGTGAAATTTTTTATGGTAGAATTAAAATATTTGATGGTGTCTTGCATATCCCATTACTAGCGAGGAATTTTTTATCTATTAGAAAACTAATAGATGTGGGTGTGCATCTAGAGTTTTCTAAAGTAGGTGTGAAAATGGTGAGGGGTGCAATGGTAGTAGGAAGAGGAAGTAGATTGGGTACATTGTACCAGCTTGTTGCATGTACAGTTGAGTGCAATAGTAATTCTACTAATATTGTGAAGAGGACTACATTTTTGGAGAAGGAGATTTTTTCTCTTTCAATAGATGGTCATGGTTTTTGGGTACCAAAGGGTGCTCTATCTATTGAATTAAAGTTAGTTATAGAAAAGACTATTTTATGGCACCAAAGACTTGATCACATAGGTGAGAAAGGTCTACGCACCTTAAAGAATAATTTTTTTTTGTGTTAGAGTAAATAATTAATTAATTGTTAATTATTTATTCTATTTACTTAAGCTTACTTAGGTTAATGCATGTAGTTGAGGTTAGTTGTTGACAGCATGGGAGTTTGTTCCCTTAGCACACTTATCTTTTCCACCTCTTCTGGATGTGTTCTTAGTTGTCAATACCTTTTTATTTTGTCTCTCATTCATTGTAAATTCATTCCATTCACATAGCAATTCTAATTTCCTATTGTGAAATATTCTCTTGTGTGGCATTTGCTTCAAGCTCTTTGCTCTCTAGGTTTCTCTTTAGCAAGCTATTTGCATTGTAGGTGATTTTGGCACATTATCGGAGTTAGATTCTCAACTCCTACATTTTGATGGGTTGAATGATTGCAATCTTGATTTTGACTTTTGTGAGCATTGTATCCATGGTAAACAAAATCATGTCCATTTTTACTCAAGTTCTCATAAGTCCCCATGTATTTTGGATTTAATCTATTCGGATGTATTTGGTTTAGTTGTTGTTCCTTCTATTGGTAGATCAATTTATTATGTTTCTTTCATTAATGATTTTAGTAGAAGAACATGGGTTTATTTTCTTAGATGTAAAGCTGCAGTTTTCAATTTTTTCAAAGAATTTAAACCAATGGTTGAGTTGCAGACTGGAAAGAAGATAACAAATTTTAGAACTGATAATGGTTGTGAATATTGCTCCAATTTTTTTAACACATTTTATAAATATTTTGGTATTAAAAGATAGAAGACAACACCATTTTCTTCATAGAAGAATGAAGTTGCAGAAAGAATGAATAGGACCTTGATGGAGAAGGCTAGGAGTATGTTGAGTGGAGCTGGACTACAAAAAAAGTTTTGGGGCTGAAGTTGTAGCCATTGCTTGCTACTTGATAAATAGGTCTACTACATCAGCTCTTGTTGATAAGACACCAATGGAAGCATGGTTGGGCCACAAGCTTTCACTTAGACATCTGAGAGTTTTTGGTTGTGAGGCATATACTCATGTGTCAAATGAGAAGTGGACAAAATTGGACAACATATTTGTCAAATGTATCTTCATCAGATATAGTTATGGTGTGAAAGGAAAAAAACTTTGGGATCCTATTGCACAAAAGGTATTTTACTCTAGAAGTGTTATTTGTAGAGAAACTAAACCTTCTTTTGTTATAGTGTAGCCAAACTAAATAAAATAAAAGAAAGATGTGATTCAACTTCCTAAAAAACCTAAGAAATTTGAATCAAGGCCCTTAGAAATACAAGTTGTTGAAGAGAGCTCTACAAGTTCTAAATCATCAAAGGAAGAGGGAGAACCTAATCATGAACCTGAACCTAAGCCAGATCTTGTTCAAAGGTCTAGTAGATAAAGGAAAGCACCAAAAAGGTATGGATATTATCCTGATGATTAGAGGTGTATATTTTCCTTGAATGCTAATATTTATGAATGAAAATTAGTAGAAGAGGCTCTTGGTATGAATGATTTAGAGTCCTAGAAGATAGCCATAGAAGAAGAGATGGAAGTTGTTAAGAAGAACGACACATGGGACTTTGTACCATTGCTTGGAGGATAAAAGCCTATTGGTTGTAAATGGGTGTTCAAAAGGAAGATGGGTTTAGATGGAAGAATTGAGAAGTATAAATCACGTTTGGTTGCAAAAGGTTACTCCCAAGTTGTAGGAATTGATTATGGTGAATTTTTTTCTCCTATAGCAAAAATGAAATCCATTTTTTAATTACTCTTGAAGTAGGTTGTGATCTTTAAGTTGAGTAGATGGATGTGAAGACAACTTTTCTTCATGGATATTTGGAGGAAGAAATTTGTATGACACATCCAGAGCACTTTTTGGTGAAAGGTAAAATTCATTTGGTTTGGAAATTGAAGAAATCCTTGTATGGTCTAAAAAAAAGTCCTAGGATGTGGTACCAAAAGTTTGATACATATGTATTGACTTTGGGATTTGTAAGATCCAAATCATATCACTATATATATTACAAGTCTGATGATGATTATGTCCTAGTTATTGCCCTATATGTTGATGATATGTTAGTTATTGGAAAAGGAAAAGGTTTGATTGCAAAATTAAAATCTCAACTCTTAGCAAAGGTTGAAATGAAAGATCTTGGTGTAGCAAGGTACATTCTAGGAATGGATATTATAAGAGATAGAAAAACTAGAAAGCTTTCTCTAGGACAGAGTAAGTATGTTGATATTATTCTAAGAAGATTCAATATGCATGATTCCAAACCATTGAGTGTTCCTGTTACTATGGGAACAAAGCTTTCTAGCTCATAGTATCCTACATCCCCATTGGAGATGGAAGAGATGAGCTGAGTACCATATCAGAGTGTTGTTGGAAGTTTGATGTATGCTATGGTTTGTACAAGACTAAACATTGCCCAAATAGTGGGAGTACTTTCCTGTTATATGTCTAATCTAGGAAGAGCACATTGGGATTTAGTAAAAAGATTTTTCAAATACGTATGAGGTACCTTAGAGTACTCTATATGTTCTCATGGAATAAGAAATCAACATTCCCTAGATATTCGAGGCTATGTGGACTTAGATTGGTCTGGTGATGTTAATAGTAGAAGATCCACTATTGCATTTGTGTTTACATTAATTGGTGGTGCAAGTAGTTGGATGAGCAAGTGACAAGTTGTGGTCACTTTGTCCACTATAGAGGCAAAGTATATGGCAGCTACTCATGCCTAAAAGGAAGCTATATGGCTAAAGAGATTGTGTTTAGATATAGAGTTCAAATAGGGTGTAGTGATAATTTATAGTAAGTGTAATCTGCCTAGTG
Source organism: Cupressus sempervirens (assembly GCA_028749045.1). Taxonomy (NCBI): domain Eukaryota; kingdom Viridiplantae; phylum Streptophyta; class Pinopsida; order Cupressales; family Cupressaceae; genus Cupressus; species Cupressus sempervirens. Next base: position 231,774,600 of record CM053791.1, read on the forward strand.
AAGAACACAACATTTCATGCCAAGACCAAGCACATTGATGTATAATATCATTTTGTGAGAGATATGGTCAAGGATGACAAGATGAAGCTAGAAAAGGTGGAGACTCTGGTGAATGTTGTTTATGTATTAACTAAGCCTATGAGCACAAAGATGTTGAGATTGTGTTTGTAGACTATGAGCCTCTCTACCCCTTGCAATTATGTCCATGACACTATGAATCCCTTGACTCTTGCAAGGTGCTTGACAACTAGGAGAATGTTGAGAATTGTGTCTCAATATTTCAAGCTCTTTCCAAAAAACTCTAGAAAATTTTAGCATGAAAAACTATAGAAATTATTTAGAAAAATTATAGAATTTGTTTGTGGTACTTTTCCACATGTCTATGAGTTGGAAAAAGGACTATTAGTTGTTAAAAACATGTCTAGTGTCTAGAACCATGTACAAGAGTTGTTTTTAGAATGTGAACAACTTGTTATATGACTTTTATGGGGATTTAAACAAGAGGACAAAATTATGGACGAAATGGTATTCTTGGAGTTACAAATTACAAGTGGGTAACATGTGGCATAGTTTTTTTTGCCATGGTTTTGGCCCATGATTTTGTAAAACCACAAATGGTTTCCAAGTGCCAAGTCACTATAAAAGAGGGATTGGGGAGGTGTTGAATCATTGAGTTCAATATGCAAGACTAGTGCTAAAAGGAGTCTCTCTATATCCGAGTCTAAATTCAAATTGTGGTTATGTGCTCCTATAAGAACTTGCATTGCAAATGTATTGTAATCTTCCTAATTTAAGAATGATTTGTATGAGTTCTGGAGGGTGGGGTTTTTCTCCTAGAAGCATTTCCCCATGGTAATCATTGTATTATGAGTTCATTTTTATTATGATTATGTTATTATGCATTTTTGATATCTCCAAATTTTCATAATTGGCCTCTCAAAGATTAGTGTAGGAACTATTTCTGCACAACTTTTCTTCCTTAAAAATAGTACTAAAATCATACTCCCTCTATCTAGCAATTGATGAATATGAGGGATTTGGTTTTAAGGCATTCTAAATAGTTACACAATTTCAAAATCTTACCATTTTTTCCTCCTACTGTATGTGAAATACCCTACTTCTAAATCAAATTTGGCTACACATGGTTTCTATATTTGACATATGTGGAATGCACTTTAGATGCTATAAAACAAAACATTTGTCCTCTTTTAAACAAAGGGAGATTAATTATTCTTGTAATGTATTCATATATATTGATAAACTATTGTTATCATTTATCTTGAATGTAAATTAATAATGTTCTTAATATCTATCCCATCTGCACCTTTATTGGGGACAATCTTCTTTTTCATTTCCCTTGTGGAAAATATGAGTAATCCTAATTTCTTCAAACTTAACAAGGAGCACTACAATGTATTCATGCTTCGAATTTAAGATCTAATTGAGTGTTTTCCCTTTCCTCAATGTCTTTAGGATAATCTTGGAGTCACTTTCGATAACTAATTTCTTTTTTTTTTTTATTGATAATAGCTTTTAATTTAGCTATGTTATTAAATAAATTTCTTGAATGTTTAGTCTTTTCTACTTGCTACACCTCCTTGTCTAAGTGGATGACACACCCAAGCCTTGTCAAGCTCTAGAAAATTGTTCTTATCCCACCCTTGTGGAGGAGGAATCTATTTACATTCTATTTGACCTTTGTTATCTATTTTAGATTATAAGATGAAAGAGTGGATCAAGCTGGGCTAATTTTTAGGCATATTGACATGTCAAAGAGAAAATGAACCTTCTATTTTATGTGTTTTTAAGATTGTTATTCATAACTTATGTAATGCTTGATTCCTCTTTTTTGAGGAGGGTTGCACACTCTAATCTTACATTATATAACATCATATTATTTCTCTCCTTCTAAATTTCTCATAGGAGAATGGAGGGTGAGATCTCCAGTAGCTTGTTGTACATATTTGAGCCTACATTTTTGGGCTAGCTACTAAGCAAATCGTGAGAAATTTTATTTTTCATTTTAATATTCTACATAACTAGTTAAATGCTCTAATTTTTATCATTAGAAAAATTATATTAGATCTGTCTTTGAGTCATAATTTGATGACTATATTATTTCTCATATTATCCCTTTGTGACTCATCTTTGTGTTGAGTTGGTCTTTTCTTACTTTCTAAAACAAGGACCTTAGATTTGTAGGAACTTATAGTTCATATCAAAAATAGTTTATCTCACTATCTTGTAATATCTATAGTCAAGTTAAAATTCAATAAAATTTTCCCTATTGTACTAAGGACCTTTTGTGTTATAATGTTGATGGAAAGACTAAGTAAATGTGTTCTAAATTGGAAAGCATGTAAAGGATAATTATATTATCCTCAATTATCAATGTTGCATTGGTTAAGTTACCTTCTTCGTGATTTCATCTTAGTCAAATAATCTTATATAGTATTAAATTTCCTTGGGCTTATAGTTAGGAGCTTAACTTGTTATAGCTCCTATGTTTACCAAGTATCCATAAAATATTTTAAATTATTTTGTGTCTACTTATTTTAGATTTCAAGTCCTCAACATAGAAGAGAAAGAGATAGATCTATGCATATTAGTTTAAAAGTAAATCACAATTTTTTAGATGAATTTTCTTTACCTTATCTAGCAATAAGAATGTGTTTTATACCCACAATGGCTCTTTACAACCCTTTCTTTTCTAGAGATAGCTAAACATGTAATTTCTGCTTATAGTAATTGAAAAGTATCTGCTTCACCCTCATAATCATCAAAAGATATGATGCTAATATTTTAGCTATTTTTTATTGTAGTACATTATAGGAAAATGATGGCAAGATAGAACTAGAGCATGTATGCACACTTGAGAAATGGGTTTTGACCCTCATGGGTCAAATCATTGATTATGTAAGAGTCTAATTGAACCCCAATGATGATCATTCATCTACCTAGGAGGAGGTCTCATAGATCATAGAATCATACCCATGTCTATTTTTAGGATTCTAGGAGGAATGTCATTTCTAGGCAGAGGATTGAATGCACCTCTAGTTAGACTTATCAATTCGATACTTCACTCTTGTTTTAAGATATGGCCTATCAAGATGATACTCTATTGGTTATTTTGTAGCTATAGTTATGGATACTCCTTACTCTTAGATATGTTAATTGTTTTCCTTTCTAGTTTTGATGGTTTTATTATAATGAGACACTTAACTTTGACCTTATTATATAGTTTGATTGCATAGACAGTGATTTTAGATATGATGGATTGAATGAGTACAATTATTCTAAATTTGATTTTATTAGCATTCAGATTTCCTAACTTGCATAGTAGTATTAATATACTTGATCATGATACAAATAATACTCATCTTAGGTATAATCTAAATACCTGTATATTTTTGTTACCCCTTTTGATGCAAGTATAGGTACTACAAATGTGGAATACATCCCCCTTGGTGGAAAAATTTGTTGTCGAAGGAGTTGCTCATCACACCTACAATTCAAATTTTTCATGTGTCATTCCATTTTTATGCTTAAACTTGATCATTCCTTTTGAAAGTTTTGTTGTTTCAATCTTCACCTTTCTTGTTTCCCAAGTGAAAGTAAATAAAATCTAGTTAAAAATAAATTTGATTTAAAAATTAAATTATACTAAGAATTGTAAAGGTCAAAAATAAAATTTTGACTAAGGAAAATGATGACTATGATTATATATACATATATCTATGTATATGTATATGTATATATGTATGTATGTACACACACACACACACATACATGTGTGTACACACATATAGATGTTTGTGTCTATGTGTGTGTGTGTGTGTGTGTGTGTGTGTGTGTGTGTGTGTGAGTGTGTGTGTACATGTATATATAGGTATATATGTATGTATATATGTGTATGTATATGCATCTATATGTATGTATGTATGTTTGTTTGTTTATGTATATATTTATTTATGTATATATATGTGTGTGTATATATATACATACACAACAATATTGATATAAATAAAGGTTTAACAGAGACATTAATAACAATATCAAAGTTTGTGATAAATGCTAAGCTTGAAATGAACAATAAAACTGTAGTAATGTGATAACACTAATGCTACAAAGGTTATGGTAATACCAAATAAATATGATCACTATTTCTATTATTTTAGTAATGATGAATATGAAGCCATATTTAACCAATGTTGTTAATATTAGAGAAGATATTGTATTTCTACATGAAAATGACATATATGTTCGTTGGAAAAATGATCTTGTACAAATAGTTTTATTATGACAAAAACCATTATCATCACTTTGAATGTTTATTTATATCATGGTATTAAATGTAACTTTCTTAATAATGATAATACATCTATATGATATTCATAAGACAATTAAAGAGTTTCATGTCTCATATTTTCTTAACCTTGGGAAGGATCTTTCTAGTTAACTCTTCTCATTCTAGCATTGTCATATTTTATGTACTACACATTGATATAAGTTTTAAGTAGGTAGTAAAAGCCATGGAGAGATTTTAAAGGTCAATGCTGAAGTGATGGTCAATGAATGAGTAGGAAGTCACATCATCTATTTAGATAGGATGTATGAGGGATTGGGAATGTTAGCACGACAAGTGCGAAAAAGGAAATCAATAGGTGATAGGAACCAAGAGAGTACAAACATGTCCTATGCATTTCAAATATGGCCTGTGAGTACTCATTTAGTAGAAACATTGAATATGGAGGTTGAATGCTCCCCCTCCTTGAACATCATGGGATACAGTGTGAAGAGGATGGAAGGATATGGTAGATGAATGTCCATGTTGGATTTTGATGTTATAAGTATATATAAACATAGAGGGTTGGCTTTTAGAAATGACTTCTTCTTCACTTATAAGAAATTTATATCATAGTGAAGCAAGAAGGTTCTGATGGTTTGGGTAGTAATATATTGTAATCCTTATGTCAAAACTAAACTTGGAGAACTAGTAATAAATATTATGAATTTTAGCAAGTGAGAGCATGGGGAGTAGTTGTGCAAGCTTTAGAAGAAGGTGATTTCTATAGAGGTTGTTGGCTTAAGAATAATTGTACTTGAGTCACATTTTTTAGAAGAGTATAAAGATTTGGAACTCGGTGATGTAACATTGAGAGGTGTGGATTCATTTTCTTCTTCATTGTATAATAAACCACCCATATCAATATAGGTTTAATATGCATTATTTTGCACCAAGGATAATTTCAATAAATGCATAACATGGGGAAAATTCTAGATGAAAGTAATGAGATCAATTTGGTCAAATTTATTAAATATTATCATTATGATTTAATCTATAATATTGAATGACTACTAATATAAAGCTATTATTAAAATCTCTTCTTCCAAATAAAATAAAGTTTAAGTTGAACAAAGGATTATTGGAGCCCATATTTATGTAAATAATTAAAATCAAGTAAAAATATGCTATTGAGATCCATATAATTTACATTAACCCTTGTATACCCTTACTTAATTATTACTCCATACATTACCAAGGATTGTTTTGGGGACATCTACTGATGATAATGTTGTTGATCACCAATAGTAGTTCTAGAAGTGAATTTTAGGTTTTTCTTCATTTTCCTTTCTTCTTGTTTAAGAGATTTGACTTTGTACACTTTGTTTTAACCTTTCATTATGTTGTTTGAAATATACTTTGGGAATATTGATTTGGATTCTTCTTTGAGATGACCCTTCTTATTTTAGTTATACTTCTTGGTTCTACTTTTAGATTACCATTTTCATACTTCTCTAAAGGATGGGATGCATGGCCTTTGTTCTCAAATTTTGAAATAATTAATTTCATTCTATTGATATTTTGTGTAAGGGATTATCTAGGTGCATAGGTGGAGGATGCCTCACATGGGAGAAAGAGAACAAAGTGATTAGTCTTAGGTATCTCATTATGTATTTTTTTACTAAGCTAAAACTCGATTAAATTTTGTGTTTGGTTTCCATGTTAGTATAAGATAAACATTCCTCTCTCATGCCTAGAGTTGCATGCACTCTTTTGTTAGGATGGTTAAGATGGTTTGGTTTTCCTTGAGCATTGAATTGGAATTTCTTGCAGGATTTGATGATGAGAAAATTGATAGATGTTGGATATCCCACATGCAAATAATCTATTGCAAGGAAGAAAGAAAAGAAGAGAGAGAAGGGTTTTCTCAACAAACAACAAAATTATATTTTATTGTGCAAAACAAAATGAAAGAAATTACAATCGATCAATCCTTATGAAGGAGATTGAAAATCTAAAAAAGGGTAACCTAAAAGGTAAATGAAATTTAATAATTACTAATTAATTATTAAATGTTAATGTATAAGTGCCTAAAATGAAATATTAAGAAGGGAGAAAAGGTAATTTAATAAATGAAATGAAATTAACCTTTCTCTCTAACACTGCCACTTAAGATGAGAAAAAAATACAAGGAAACTCCAATGTTGAAAGCAAACTTGGGTCCCAGAAAAAAGTCTTGATAAGGTACCCAATCACAATAAAATCTCCATGAAGTGGAGAAATGGAGAAAACCCACTAGGAAAAACCAAACTCTAGAAAGAGATAGAAAACATTGCACAAATGAAACATCTCAAGAGAATCTCTCAAGACCATAAGTACAATGAAAATCTCCATGATATAAGCTTGAGGCTTCATAGCCCCCCTAGAATGGCCCAAAGCATCTTTGGTGGAATAGAAGGTTGAAGAAAAAATCTGAAAGTTTCCATGAATCTTAGAAAGAATCAGGTAGATGCACTTAGTATCAGCCTTGATTTTCCCATAGCCATGCAATAAAGATATTTTTTGTTTGTAACTTCATCAAAAAAATCCTCAATGGATGGAAAAGAATATATTAAAAGAGAGGTAAGCTCTTCCTCAATCTATAGCACTAGATTTATTTATTTTCTTCTAGGTCCACTAGGACAATACATCGTTATATGTTGAGTTGGTCGAATGTTCAATTTTGTTATTACAAGAACCTTTTCGTTTAATAGAATATTACAAGTCATGTATGTTGAACAACATTATAAATAAAGAATATTATATCTTGTAAATGTAAATGATCTTTAATTCTATTAACTCAATTGTTGTAATAAATACATACTTTAACATCTTGTAGTTATTAGGATGTGATTATTTTGTTCTAGTTCAAGAAGATTGTTCCTCTACATTTCAAGCTCTTATAATTAATGATTGATAAACTATTCCAGCATTATTTATATGTGCTTGAGAATCATCACTTAGATAGCAACTCTCACATCTCAGTTTGTTTTCAATCAAATGTATTTCCTCCTTTCTTGCATTATGATTAATAAACTCTTCTTCCAATGTAGGAAGTAAAACAATGAGTTGGAGAACACATCAGCAGTAATAAATGCACATAGTTTTATTCACAAAAGATTCAATTATGTCTTCTATTAAATTGAAAGGAAATAGTGAATAAGAATGGATCCAGTATTATTTTACAGGGAAAGGAAATAGTTGACGAAAGAGTATATATAAGATTTCAGTGGTTGTCTTCATTTCGATCAGATTTCAATGTAACACCTTTCATAGCAAGATGGAGGTTCACACGTGCCTTGTTCAACAAGTGATCTGATGAAGCAACTTCTTTGGGGACTGATGGTGCTTTTGAATATGTGTATTGTGGCACTCGGCCAAATTGCAATACATGTGCGCAATTCTCCTCTGGTATAAAATCCATTCCAGAGGCCTTTTCAAGGCATGGAACCTCGCATTTGGCTGAGACATGGATGATAACTAGTGTTACCATCATGATGACAACCAATACTCTTCTCACCTTAATTTGTGCCAAACTCTCCATATTTTTGTATTAACTAAATAGGAACTTCGTACGTGAAGATTGATATGATTCACTCGCTCATGAGACCACCTTCGTATTCAATAAATACTCATGGGAAACATTTTTTCAGTTTGTCCTTCAAAGTAGTGGGCCATAAGAGAGACAGAACTATGTACAATCTATTCAAATTAGATGATTTGACTACATCTTAGGGAGGGAACAAATAATATCTAGTAAAGATCATTCTAGAAATAGGAAATCATTGGTAGTCCATTTTAAATTTCTTTAATTATATTAGAAATTTAATTGATATTTAAACATATCTTTATCTTTATTTTTTGTTACTAATGGATTTTGAGCAATGCATGCAAATCTTGAATATTACATGTAGCCTAGCTAAGGATCAAAATTGTGCATGCTTACAATTTATTATACTACAAGATATATTTCTTGGTCATTTTACTATTGTTGAGATCTACACACAATCGACTAAGCAGATACAAACAATGAACATAAAATAAAACCAAATAGTATTAGTTAAGAGATGATAAATATATGCATAAGAGGCTTGTATGTACATGTCTAAGTTATGACAAGTGACGAGCAAAGAGACAATGAGTGACTACTCTTACACAATAGGAAACATAAATTATAATATTCAATAAGTATATCACGAGGTGGCCAATGTTCATAGAAGAGGTGCATCCCAATTGAGAATACAAGTCTACACTAATTAGATGGATAAAATTTCAAAATAACCCCTAAGTAAGAGTTGACTATTGTGAATAAGTCACAAATGAGACATGTTAAACATAGGCTATATATCAAGCGACTCTATTCACATCAACACCCCCCATAAAGTGTAATTTAGTAGAATTTTTAATAATAATGGCAAGTCATGGTTACAAGCCTTGTTAGATACCTGTGTACATAAGGATCTTCCATAAATAAGAGTGAAAAAGAAAAACCAATGAGGGGAAACATTACTTGAAAATGATAGATTATAAAACAATGAGACAAGATATATATTATAAAGAATATCAAAGGTGACTACAAATGTCCTCAATAGAATCATCAATACTTTGATGAGATGATTCTTTAAAAGTTGTCATGATAGATAATGAAATTTCAATTATAGATTTTGGTGAGTGTACCATGAAAGAATAATCATTTGGAGAAAAGTCTCTAAAATTATACAAAATTGAAATATCATAAGAGAGGTGCATAAATTTTTTAATTGAGTTAGTACCTACTATAAAACCCATCTCTAAGGAACCTTATAGGCTGACCATTTAAGTGTTGAGCAAGCTAAAATTAAAGTTAGAGGAGCTTTTGGAGAAATCTTTTATCCACCCTAATATTCTTTTTTTGAAAAAATGGGGTAAAAATTTATGCAATCAGATATAGGTTACAAAGAAAAGGCCAGAGGCCCATAATAACACTAAATATTCATATCTTCCAATAGTAGTTGATCAACAATCTCACAATATTCCAAAGGTAACTCATCCCTTCCATTGATATTCCAGCCATCCACGTTCTTTGAAGCCCACTTTTCCAAACAATATGCATCTCTATTCCATTTGCGAGGGATATGACAAAAGGAAATAGAGTCCAAGGAACTACATCAGGTAAATGTTTGTTTGGCCAAAGAGGCTAATCTCCAATTAACATTTTCCAAGCTTTGATTATTCAATATATCAACAACAATCTATGAGTTAGACTCACAGATGATCTCTTTACACCCTAAAGAGCATCCTCTCTCCATAGCAATCTTAATAGCAAGAGCTTACATTATATTATTAGAAATATTACCCTTGTAAATGGACAACATAAACACTACGCCACCATCATTATCTCTACCTATAGCTCCAATACCAGCATGACTAGGATTTCCTCGAGAAGACCCATCAGTATGAATCTTCTATATCCCAGCTGGGGGCGGGGACCATAACCCATCCCTACAAACATGTTGCTTGCCAAGGCACAACTATTTTCCAAAAGTGCATCTCTGACTATTGCCAATCAAGTTCAATTTCCTCACAATAGTTTGTTCCCCAGGATCTATACTTGCAGACATGTCACACTTAGCAAGAATAGTCTCCTGTAGCTTACAAAGAATCTTCCTCCACAAATGGAGACTATCTAACTTAGTGTCACAAAAAATCATGTGGTTCCTTTCCAACCAAAGGTTCCAAAGAATAAAAATTGGCCCAACAATCTAGGCACTCTGCGAGAAAGGAGTCTTCATTAGAGGTCTGCCCAAACATTCCCAAAAATCAATGAGAGAAGTTACATGAATACAACCATGACTCTAGGCTTCCCACCATCTATGCCATATTTCCTTCAAATAGGGGCATAGAAAAAACAAGTGAGAAATATACTCCTCATTGTGTGAGCATAAGAAACAAATAGAAGGTCCTTGAAAGCCTCTTTTACGAAGATTCTCCCATGTAAGACATTTCTTTTGGGCTAACAACCATAAGAAGAAATTACATTTAGGCCAAGAAAAGTTATTCAAAACCTTCTTCCACTAGTGCACTTCAGCTATACCATGTAGGTTCCTGTCCAGCACAGCATAGGCTTGAGCCACTAAGAATTTTCCTTTTGCACTACGATCCCAAGCCATAACATCCCTCCCCTTAAGAGAGTTACAAAACCTATTCTCCAACACATGAACAAGAAGAATACGATCCTCATCAGAACCCACAATAGGCCACTCCTGAGAATCCTTCCAACAAGTCATTTCTACCTATCCCAAATGCTTGATAGTCTTAAACTGCTCCACCTTAAACCAACCAGCATTAGTGAAAGTTTGGTAGAGAGGCTGAAGTTGGGGAAAGGTAGAGATCAATAGTAGATGGCCATCCCAAGAGTCCTACCAAAATAGACCATTTGAGCCACCATTACAAATCCAAAAGAGGCCTTCCTTAATCAGCTGAACACCCTTCTTAAGGGTATTTCAAACACAAGATCCTTTGCCCATCAAAGCAAGGCATGGCACATCTGAACTACTAGCACCAAGAAAATACGTGTGAGTAAGAATCTTGGCCCAATCTGAGTGCTAATTGTTGCACCACCTCCCGTATAGCTTAGCAGTAAGAGCCATGACAACAAGAGCCATAGACCTCAGACCTAGGCCCCCAACATACTTTGGCCTACAAACACACTCCAACTTAACCAAACTCCAATTTGAGGAGAGAAGTGTACTAGACCAAAGAAATTGCCGAGAAAGAGCATCAAAATCCCTTACAAATGTGGAAGGGGGAACTTGCATACAACACTTGTAAATAGGGAGAGCCTACACCACAGTCTTAAGAAGAATGACTCTGCCAGCAGAAGAAAGCCACCTATAAGTCCAATGACTGACTTTACTCTAGAAGTTATCTAAAATCCCTTGCCAATATGCTCTATACTGAGATCCCAAAACCAAAGGGACTCCAAGGTATAATAGGGGAAGAGAACCAATCTGAAACCTAAGGATTCTAGCAATCCTATTTTGAATAAGTTGAGGAGTATTGAAGAAGAAAATGGAAGATTTTTCATCATTTATTTACTGACCTGAAGCCTTCAAATAAATGTCTAGAGCTCTCCTAAAATTTTTAGCTTCACTAACTTTGGCCATACCCATCAATGTAGTAGCATCCACAAACTGAAGGTGAGAATAGGAAGGAAGAGAGTCGCTCCATCTCCAACCATGAATAAGGCCATGGCCCACTTGAGAGTTAATAAATCTTCCAAGACCCTCTACCATCATAATGAATAAATAAGGAGATAAAGGGTCCCCTTGCCGAAGTCCTCGAGAAGCACTAAACAAATTTGATGGTTCTCCATTTATAATGACAGAAAAGGAAGAGGAGGTCACACAACTTAGAATCCAATTAACCCATTCCTCAGCAAAACCAAATGCAAAGAGAACTTTATGTAAGAATTCCCATCTCACCTAATCATAAGCTTTAGCCATGTCAAGCTTCATGAACATAGCCCTCTCCTTCAAATTAGCCATAGAATGAATAGTTTCCATTGCAACCACAACACTATCCAAAATTTGTCTTCCCTCAACAAAACACCCCTACTCTAGGGAGATTAGAGTGTTGATGAGTGGCTTAAGTCTCTCTGCAATCAGCTTGGTGATGATTTTATAAACTACATTACAAAGTGCAATAGGTCTAAACTGAGTCAACTAATTAGCCCCTTCTTGCTTAGGTATGAGAACCAAAATAGTAGAATTCATAGACTTGGGCATTTTCTTGTTTCGATAAGACTCTTGTACTACCTCAAGGAGATCAAACTTAATTATTTTGTATAATTCCTAAAAGAATTCAATCGAAAATCCATCAGGGCTAGGAGCCTTAGCCTTTTTCATGTTAAACACTACTTTCTCCACTTTAGGTAGCAGAATAGGATGTAAAAGGGCCTCATTCATCTTTGTAGAGAATAGGTGAGGAATGCAACCCAAGATTACCCTCTCCTCTACCCTAGCATCAAAATCCTCCTTAGAAAATAGATTTGAGATGTAGTTAATTGCTACCCTAGAGATATCAACATTAGTAGAAAGATGTATCCCTTCTGGTGTGATCAAGGAGGATAAAAAAATTCCCTTGTTGTCGAGCCTTGACTGAGTTATGGAAAAAAGTAGTGTTCATGTCTCCCTCTTGAAGCCAATCAATACAAGATTTTGGCTTCCAAAAGATCTCCTCTCGAAGCTCCCACTCTTCTAATCCTTTAAGAGCCAAGGACTCTGCCTCACTTAGAACAAAGGTCCTCCCTTGAACCCGAATTTGTCGAGTGATGTTGTCTAACTTAGCCTGGGCAACTATCCTTTGAGCCTATAGGTTCCAAAAGGATTGTTTATTCCACCTCTTAAGCTTGTACTTAACATGTTGAAGCCTCTTACAAAAATTAAAAATTGCTGTCCCATGGGTAGGCATCCCCTCATACCAATAATCCATCATAAGATCCTGCAGAGACTAGTCCCTTAACCACATTAATTGGAATTTAAAAGAGGGGTTCTTGGTGGCTCCATAAGTAGAAATTGAAAGCTTGATAGGCCAATGATTAGAGTCTCTCCAATCTAGAATTTCTAAATTAGTGATCAACCTGTTGTTTAGCCAATAACAAGAAATCAAAAATCTATCTAGCCATTTTGAAATAGCCTCAGCACCACACCTCCTATTATTCCATGTAAAGACATTGTTGGTGTTTGAAAATGTTGGAGGGTTTTCAATTATCCCCATGAGAATATGACACATCTAGGGGCAGCTAACTCCCATTTTCAACATGCCATTTTAGACATAGGGCCAACTATAAGGCATGACCCTTTTTCTACTTCAGGCTCTGCTAAACCTAGGTGGGTAGACCTAAAATTTATTTGATATCGTACCAGTCCAAAAACATATCCCTAAATCTATTAAGTAGATACAAGCCCTTATTTCTCCTAGTAACTCATGAAATGACACAGATCTGCAGTAGCTAAATGCAAATCTAGAATATTCACAAGTTTAGTGAGGGCATTCTATTTAGGTCCTTCAACATAAAATGTAAAGATTGTTTGATTAATAATGTTGAATTCAGAAAAACCCTTAGATATGCAGCAGTAAGACTTAGTGATCCGGAAGCTGATCAGTGCCTTAACCATTGGGCAAATCCATGAATCAAATGCATACATATGGATATCTGATACTTGTTTGTATATTCATACATTTAATCTATCTATTTAACTTGTAATAGACATCAATGCTCAAATTAAATCCCATTCTTACATAATATCCCCATCAGTAAACTTCTAACCCTATTGATTCCCTGAAGCATTTACATAACCCCTTGGGTCATAAGCAACAATGAATAACATACAACCTTAAGGGACTGCAATGACAAGGTAAGCACTATGTCAAAATTTGTAAAACATTGAAAATTATCTGATAAAGGAAACAGAATTCAACTAAAACTCAACCTGTTGTTATTTGTATTAATTTCCTTGAAACTTATACAGTCATATGCATGAAATGAAAAACATGAATCAACCTAACATATCTAAACTATTTGTATTAATCTTCCTATTGATGTTCATATAATAGAGAATATGTTGAAAGAAATGTGGTTTCATAGTAAATCAATGGAACCCTGCCGATATTACCTAGAGAAAATTGCTAACCTATTGGTTTCTCAGTAACAAAAAATTGGAACCATTACAAAGAGAAAGAATGAGAGATATATAGAAGGAAGGACTTCTCGGATCTACTCTACAACTGACAAATGTCTAGTCAGAATTTTCTCCCTTTTGCACTAAAAAGACTCTCTCTAATCTCTCTCCTTCATGGTGAATCATATCTTCCTCATTCTTACCTCTCAAAGGCATCAAGTATCTCAGTAATTTCATTCACCATCATAACTGATTTTGTTGTAAAAATGAACTCAATAAAAATAACAAATCAGTTCAATGTAACTTCCATAATGCAAGAAAACTACTTAAGGATGATTTTCTTTACATTCGAATCCCAACAAGCTTTTAGAATCACCCTCTAAGCAATTATGATGCTTCATGATCAAAACTACCTATTTTGTTCCCAATGCCCTAAATTTTACAAATTGACCTTTAGCTCAAACTAGTAACCATCTATGCAAGAACTGATCTCAAAATCGGAAAATTTAGCTCTTCTTGGTTCCAACGGTATATTGGAGTGCCATTTTTTGATAAAATTGCCCTAGATATGGCATTCTGAAGATTGGACTTTTGTTCATGACTTTGGCACATAAAAGAATAAATTTGAAAAATTAATAAAAAGTCTATAGTTCAAACTATAGAGATTCATTATTTGGAAACAAATTCTTCAAATTTGGATGAACGTGCAGCATATATTTTTATTTTAAACTTCTTTATATCCCCTCCAACTCTAATAAAGCGCCATTCTCACCTTCTGAATGGCTATCTATACCCGAGTGGGACCCGCCTTAGCTCTACTGGTTGTCTAATTTTCTAATGGGCACTTCCTAGAATCTCCATTTTCCAAGAGGTCGCCATGTCGCTAATGGCGAGACCCTTCCGTTTTCGAATGGCGACATGGCGACCATCAAAAAACTCCAACTTTTTCGACACCACTTCCAACTTGTTCGGCATGTCTTTTTGGCGATCTCACCTATCCACATCAGTGCCAAATCATCAAGGTCGCTAACTCGCTATGGTAACTTCCTTGCATCTTTTGTATAGCGACTTAGCGACGGGCATCAAATTTTCCACGTGTCAGCATCTCCTTGCCCGGATCCACATCAGCATTCCTTTAGCAATGTGTTCTTTCAAAAGTTTAGCTTATTTAATGTCCATCTCGCATCATCTGGGCCCACCTGCGCATGCCTTGCCTCACAAATGCACCTTTCTTTGAGACATAATGCAATGTGAGTGTCTTTCTATTTGAACATTTAAAAATTATCCTGACCGCCTGATGCGGGATACTCATAGTCACTGTTCTTTGGTCGGCTTCTTTGCTTTTGGTTTCTGGGGTCAGCTTGGAGTCTTCTTTTAAACTCTACACTAATTGTGTCTGTATTGCATGAGGAAGCATTTTATACTTGTTGCATGGAGTGAGCTATAGCTATTTTTCCTCATCATCATACTATTTCTTAGACACAATGTATAACTCTGAGTAAAATTGAAGCGCTTCTATCTGTTTCTGAACTACCTTTCCACAATTCGCCCGCTTGAATTACATTCACAGAGGGCATATTTAGCTGTCTGGAGATTACAAAATCCCCAAATTTGCATATCTTTTCACTGTGATCTTGTTGTGGAAATGGCAGGAGCAGCATAGAACAACATTTTTGCCCTTCTTTTGGCCCTTGTTGTAATGGCGGCATTGATGGTTTCATCTTTTTTCATGGTAGAGGCAGATTCTCCTAGCCCATCTCCGCTTACAGGCGCTGCTTTTCTCGTGGGGGCACCATCTTTAGTGGTTTCTTTAGTGGGATCTCTCTGTTTCAAAGGGCAGCTTCTTATCTGTTTGGTGATTCCTTTCATTCAACACAAGCAGCTTGATAAATGTTTTGTGTGGGCTTTCTTACTAAAATGCCTCCTCTGCTACTGGATGCTTCTGCCCTATTCCTTCCTACCTTTGGCTGCGGCTCCCAACTATTTGACGTGGGCACTTCTTTAAAACGCTGGCAGTTTGAATCTCATGCACTAGGTCTGTATTTCACACGTAACCCATCATTTGAGGTGAATGATTTAACTCTGCCAAAAAACCTTTAATTTCCTGTTTACTGCCATGTCAATTCCTTGATCATGGTGTGGCGAATTTTGATTGCTGGACATCTCCTTTTAATGTACTGCTCTTCTTTATAATGCGTGAACTTCCTCATAAAGCAGCTCCCCTTTTTGTTTGGCACCCCAAATCCAATATACTTTGGTCTTCTGAATCCGTATCAAACCACCAAACCGAAAATAAGGCCAATTTTCAAATGATGCAAATCCATCTATCCCACTTACCCCACAATCCAAATCACCATCCATTTCACTTACTGTTCCTGAACGAGGTGCATCCATTTTAACATTTACCATTTGGAGGAAACGAATGCCAATATCATCCAATGCTCTGTCCATTTATCCAAGCTTCACCTTTTTGTTTGTGCTCAAATCCAATCCCACTGGCTCTAGACCATCTGATGCATGAAATATGGCCTTGTACCATGTAGTAAAGGAATGATGAGTTGGTATGACCACTTTTGCCTACCTAATAAATTTGTTCCTTCCTTAAATCCACTTAGAGTGATTGGACCAATGGGTCCTGCAATCCGAGATTCCAAACCTGGGTCTAATATACGGTATACCAACTGTCATACTCAAGAGAGCAATTATGTTTGTTCCAACTCTTCGTTTTATAGAAGACGAATACCTTAGCCTCCGGCATGGAAAGATTTGATATGCCTCCATATTTTGTGAGTGGCTCATCATCATCAACTTCCACTTTTGTCATGTACCACAAATGATCAGCTAAGAGAGAAGAAGTAGGCACTCTCGTCAACTGCACTAATTCATGTTACCACCTGGAAGACAATCAAAATAAGGCCTTTTATCTGAAGATACACTTTGTTTGTTTTCCTTTGAATTTTGCTCATCCGATTGAGAATCAAAAGGCCTTGCATAACCATGTACCACTTTTTAATTTCAGGAGACTGTGCTGGTCATAACTCACTTCCACATCATCATCAAATAGAATAATGACTTCTTGTTCATTCGATACACACTTATGATCTTGAATCAACCCATCGATTTGGAGCAATTAGTTGGACCCCAAAGTGGGTCTGACTAATTTTATTTTTTGTTTCCAAGCAACTAAAGTGTAAAATGATCCACTAGCCACCTTGCACTGATTCAAAACACATTTGACCTTTTGAAAAATCATTCAAAACTGATTTTACCACTTATCTGCAAACTGCAACTTTTAGCTAACAAGGCCTGTCGACTGGCTTTAAAAACTGATTCAAACACCTAACCAAGCTTCAAAACTCATGATCTCTATTCTCTATAACATGTTCAACAGGCATACAAAAACTTGTTGCATGACGATATTAGGGTCAAAAGATATCGACCTCTGAAGTTGCCAACTTAAATTCACCTGTAGATAAACATGTTAGAAAACTGGAAAGTGCATTTGAAAATGGCCTGGAAAACTAGACAAATACGCACTTGAGGTTTTAAAAACTGGGACACTAGTACTTTTCCATGAGGAAGGTATGATTCTATAGTTTTGGCCCATTATGAATCATGGAGTAAATTTGGCAAGGACGCAAAGTTGCCTACCTGGATTTGTAGGACATAGGACATCAGTGAAATATCATTTTTTTACGATTGGAATGACCCTGGAAAAGTGTGAAGACGGATTCGTCAAGGCTTGAAAACTGACAAACTTATAGCATTTTCAAAGTAGAATACGAGGAAACAAACCATTTTGTCCTACCATTCAGAGGCACAAAGATATGACATCCCGAACAGGGCTACTAACAAATTTGCAAATTCAGACACCAGTAAAAAGATAGAAATTCCATCTGGAATCATGTTTGAAACCTGATCAAATAGATTCGTCAAAAATTGAAACTTGAAACCTAATAAGTCTTTGATGTTTACAATACAACACAATAGGAATTTCAGCATTTGGGTCAACTAGGTCGAATTTAGAGCACGTCAAACAGGGCTTCCCAGAATTATGTGCAATCTGTATCAACATGACAAATTTAAATGACCAACTTTGAGGGATTCAAAACCTAGTCAAACAGACTCAAAATAACTTGAAATCTGAAACAAAGGTTCTTATGTATGGAAACTTGATGCTCCCAAAGTGGAGAGTCACAAAACATTTTTGGCTGCAATTTATTTGATGACAAACACAGCCTCCTATCATTGTTTGACACTTAAGGTAAAATGCAAATTTAGAATTTTCTCAAAACGAGACTTCACGGAATGGCTCGGAATGTCAGTTTAACTTCATGGAACATGTAGACACACTGAATGAAAGTTGTTAGAAACATTAAACACCTCATAACCTTCTCAAGTATGGCCAGGTACAATCTCATCCAAAAGCATTTATAGGTCTTAATTTCTCAATGGTGCTTAAAAATTGACCATGCAATTTTTAGCACCAACAGACACCATTAGTTGGTTTCACATCAATAAGATGTAATGAATCTATCATAGCCCAAAATATATTTGTAGAGGGGTCCAACCGAGCAACTCCTCCACATTTTTCATCTAAGCTAGTAACAGAGTTAAAATCACTAGCCAAAATCCATGGAAGAAATGGGTTTAGGGCTCGAATGTAGCTAATATCAGACCAAATATTTGACTTTCCTGAAATATTAGTAGGAGCATAAATATTAAATAAAAAACACCTTTCCCCAGTTGCCAAACAAGATGCAACCAAAGAGATAGAGGATCGAGTAGAAATCCACCATAAGGGAAGAATTTCTCTTGGGTTCTAGAAGCAAGAAACCCCTCCTGAACTATGTCGAGCTCCCACCCCTTGCCAATTTTCTTGGGGCTAGATATGTGAAGCACAACTATCCAAACCATCCACTGTAAGCTTAGTTTCCTGAATAAAAACCACATCAGGTAAATGAGAATCAATTAATCTATGAACAACCTTTTATCTAGGGATGTTGTTCAACCCCCATACATTCCATGATAAAAAAATCATTGATGTGGGTGAGTGAAATGGGAATCAATGGGTTTCATAGACCCATACTCAACCAAAGTATCCCCCATAATCTTTATCTTCTCTTGATCAATCTTTCTACCACTCTTTGACGATTTCTCCAAAGACCCCTTTTTGAAGGATTTTTGCTATAAACCTAAAGTAGGATGTGCTTTGCCATTCTAGGAAAAATTTGAAGTCCCCTTAGGAGTAGGGGAATCTATATCCACCACAATTGAATTCTCTAGAACTTGTAATCCTTGGGCCTCCTTGGTATCCTAAACCTGAGGAGGAAGATCCATATCAATCTATACATTATGGAGATCCTCTGGAAAATGAGACTGATCCTCCCACTTTGCCTCTTCTTTTTGAACTTCATTTGGACCCTTATCCCATGAAGAAAGCTGAACCAGAATACCTTCCTCCTATACTAGGTCTTCAAGAACATCAAATTTGTTAAAATTACCATCATTGTGTCTATCTTGCCAGGTTGTTTTCTTACCCTTGCCTTTGTTCCAACTTTTAACTTGAGTAAAGCCTTCATTATCCATAGGACCATTAGATGCAGGAGCCTTCCCCTTGTCCCCCTTAAGAGGTTCAGAGGTCTCCAAGGTAGTAGGCTTGAATCTAGGGCATTTGCAGAGCAAGTGACCACATTCATGGCAAATGCGACATCTAAAAGGGAGAGTCTCATAGTCTAGCTGTTGGATCCAGGAAGAGGATCCCAAGCGTATCTCCATAAAATTTGGTAAGGGATTAGTTAAATCAACCTCAACACAAATATGAGCATAAGAAATTACCTTGTGATCCTTAGTTTGTGTAGCCACTCCCACAGGTTTTCCAAGAAGTAGTGAGATTGAATGAAGAATATCATCCCTCCAAAACTCCAATGAAAGCCTCAGCAAATGAACCCACAGAAGGACCCATGATGGAGTCCCCTTAGCTGAATTGAAGCCCATGTGCCAAAGCTTAATGAAAAGCCCCACTTGGTTAAAGAAGTACGGGCCTCCTTCACATGCCCTATTCCTATTTGCCATGCAAGAGAAGATAACCAAAAAGTAATTATTCACTACCAAAATAATCTCCATATCACCTTCAGGGTTCCAAACCAGACGAGCCCAGGAATCCAACATAGGTATGCAAAGACAAAGGCCAAAAAATTTGCAAATAAGGGCATGATTCTGCCAGTATTCAATCTTCTCTAAAATCTACTCAGGTTGAATCACTAGAACAGCCCGGTCCTTAGATCTTTCCAAACATCCATTTACTTTTTTAATTCGAGGCATCCCATTTGAGGATGAGACCCCAGTTCCCATTGAATGTGCACTCATCTAGTTTCCACCTTTAGCATGTGCTGAAGATGATGGATCAGCCATCTCCATATCCTAAGAGGCAATCTTATATAAGATCAAACCTTGATTCACCATAGGGTAGGCTCAAATAGACCCACCATCAAAGAAAGAAGGGATGGGATGGGAAACCCACAATCTTAGATCCCAAATCCCTGACAAAGCATCTTACAGTCACAACAAAGTGCAGCAAATATGTCTTCCATGAACCCTAACAAAAAAGTGCAGCAAATATATCTTCCCTTAACCTTAACAAAAACTCTCCTACCAGCAAAAATGCAGCCCATAGCTACAAGGAAACAAAAATGAGAGGCTAGGGCACGAATTCCCTAGCACACAACAAGCTTGCACATAGCACCATAGAATGTCCCTAGTTAAAAGTGAAATTGAAAAATTATTGGATATTATCCACCCTAATATATCTCGCTAGTGTGCCCAAATTATTTTGATGAAGAAGAAGGATGGATCACCACTGTTATGTATTGATTATAGATAGCTAAATATGCCTGATATAAAAAATAGTTATAGATTGATAAGTGGAGATTTTTTTTTTTGGGACACAAGTTCTAGCTTCATAGTCACCATTATAACTTGCAATAAATATTCATTCAAGTCAACGTAAATGTGAGACAACATCTTTGGATGAAATTTCTATGTGACTATCAATATGAGGGAAATGACATCCAAGGAAAGGATAATGTGGTTGCATATTCCTTGAGTAGGTTGAGGCATATAGTTTCAATGATTACCATCAATGTCAATTTGAGAGATCAAATTTTGCAAGATCATTGATTAGATGCATTTTATTAGAAAGTAAAGGAAAAGCCTATTTTCCTCCATGAGAGGTTTTATGTAATTCAATTTTAACTAAATCCCATCAAGAAATGTTCTCAATACATCTAGGAGTAAAGATTATGCCCACAAATATTCAACAAGTTTACTATTGGTAGGTATGAAGAGGGAGATTGTAGATTTTTTATCTCATTTCTTGGATTGATAGAGAGTCAAGGTATAAAATTAGAATCTTACAAAATTTCCACACCCAAATCTTGTTCCTGAATGAAAATTAGGTATTATATACATTGATTTTATTTAGTTTGCAAGTCTCTTGTTAGAGACATAATGCGATCATGGTAACTCTGGAATAGTTGATCAAAGTGGCAGTCTTTATTTTGTTAAGGTCTTCCTAGCTAGACTTGATGGTGGCAGACATCATTATGGAGAACATCATATGTTTCCATGTTATTCCTAGGAAAACTATTTGAGATTAAGATCTAACCATAACAATTCATTTCTAGACATCTCTTCACTTCGATTTAGGAACACAAAGAAAGATTAATTTTTCATATAATCTAGTAATAGATGGTTAGAATAAGAGAGTTAGGAAATTTTTAGAAGATATGTTGTACATTATCACATCAGAATAAAAGTATAAATATGAGTATTATTTGTTCCTAGGTGATTTTTCTTAGAATGACATCTTTTCAGGCCATGTATGGTCTCCTATGTCATACACTCTTGAGTTGGGATAATGTAGAGGATCATGTACTTTTGGGTTTGGATGTTCTTAGGGACAAGTTCAAACATGTAGAGAGGGTCATAGAGTATTTGACAGTAACATGGGATAGACAAAAGAAATGTGTAGATGCTTATAAGATGAATCATCAAAATGCAATAGAAGATCCCATATTTTGGAGAGTGCAAGCATTAAAAATTATGATCCATTATGAAAAGGGATCTAGGTTGTCACATTGTTTTATTATCCTATTTGATATCCTTGAGAATATTGCTCTTGTTTCCTAATGCTTTACATTTTCACCCAACTTATCACATGTTGATGATGTCTTCCATGTATCTACTCTTAGAAGGTATAATCTTGACATTTTAGATATTTCTTATTCAACTACATTATAGGAAAAGAATAGGACGATAGATCTAGAGCTTGTATGGACACTAGAGTAGTGGGTTTTGACCAATCATAGGTCAAACTATTGATTATGTATGGGTGTAATGGGACCCCAATGATGATTATTCATCTACCTAGGAGGAGGCATCATAGATCAAATAATCATACACCTATGTCTTTTTATAGGATTCTAGGAGAAATCTCATTTCTGTGGGGGAGTGTCCAATGCCCCTCTACTTAGACTTATCCATTCGATACAGTTATGGCTTTTCCTTACTCTTAGATATGTTGGTTAATTTCCTTCTAGATGTGATGGTTTTATTTTAATGAGGCAAATAATTATGAACTTATTATATAAATTTATTTCATGTATGGTGAATTCAAATATGATTGTTTAAATAAGTATCATAATTCTGAATTTGATTTTATCAATATTTAGATTTCCTAACTTGCATACTAATACAAATATACTTTATCATGATACTAATAACATTCACCTTATGTATTATCTACATATCTGTATGTGTATATTTTGGTTGGACCTTGTGATGCAACTGTGATTACTATGAACATGGAAAACATCTCCCTTCATGGAAATAAAATTTGTTGAAGAAGATGTTCATCATTCTTGTTGAGCTATCATTTTGCACAATGCTGAATGACATAAATCCTTTCGGATCTCTCTCTTGAAAAGTTGATCAAGGACCAAATCCAAGGTTCCATTTAGATTTTTCAATCTATTAGGTAACTCAATTGAAGATAAATGTGTATGTTCATGAGGATGCCTTTGCTAGTTCTACCTAATTTTTACAATCTATTATTATTTGAAATATAACCACAAAAGAGATATATGTTTTTTATTTTGTGTTTCACGATGAATACAATTTATTGATGCAACTATATGAATTTCTATTTTAACCTAGTGTTTGAAAGGAAAATAACAAAGATAGAGTAACAAGATATTTAAAGAAAATAATTGAAAGGAAAATTCTTAATAGACATAATCCAAGGTAAAAACACATCTACGAATTAAATTATTAAAAGGATCTAGGTAGGAAACCAATGAAATTATGAGAAATGCTTCTCAACTTCACTAATGCAATCATTGATGGGAACATAAATAACAACTAAAAGATGCTTTACATTTCATCAAATCTCGAGGCCATGGAAAGTTTTCTCACACAAGACAAAATGTTATCCAAGAACAAAGACGATCCTTTCTCCAATTTGCCACAACAATAATATTCGTTAACACAAGGAAAACACTAGAACTAAAAGATGTTAGAATTATAACAACACAATAAAATCAATTGCTCCATTATTATTTAGGAACATTACAGAAATAACATACTCTAGCAAGAATAACTACACTTAGAATGAGAGCATAATAGCATATATTATTGCATCAAAATAAAGGCCTAGAGTAGATATTACAACCATATATATATAAGAAATCATCTCCTCCCTTTGTGTTAGGAGTAAGAGCTCTTGAAATGCAAACTTATGTAGAAACTAATTAAACAAATCTAATTATATACAAATTGATTCTCTAGTGGTGCTAAGTAGGTTTGCACTCTTGTTTATATTTAATAATGCATGCATGAGCCCTAACATGACACAAAAGAATGAAAGAATAACAATATAACAACAAGGAAGCTATGAGATGATCTAGAATTCTCTAGAAGCTCTATAAATGAAAGCTTGGCCTTCTTTAGTTGTTTATGAGAGTTAAACTATTGTCAAAATGTGTTTCCTGTGCATGAAATGCTCTAAATTATAAACCAGCAATTAATTATCAGTTCACTGCTTCTTCTTCAAAACTATCAGTGCACCTCTATAAAAAATGCACATGTGAACCTTGGTGATAGGCTCCAAAATCCAAAAAATCTTCTAATTGTCAAAACTAAATTTTTAGCCTATGGGATTTCTTCTCCTTTATACCAAAATTATGTCTAGATGCATATTCTTGAATTTCTCTATTATCTCTACTACTTGACTGGTTTCTAGTAAATCTAAAGCCTCATACTTACTCTTTACTATCTGTCAATAGTTACAAACTTCTGCCCAAGTCTCTGTAAAATCCTCAACTTAGCATCTAGTTCTAACAATGCCTCTTTAGTTCTAAATACTTATCTAACATCATCTTTTAATGAATCATCTTCAAAGTTCCTCTTAATTTTCAGACTGCTGATGGTACCACAAAAATCTCAATTTCTTACTCATACTCAAACATCTCAAAGATAGTGAAGTTATAGTACCTTTCCACTTCCAAAAATTTATCTTGAGCTTTTTCTTTTATCACTTGGATTCCCTCATGTAATCCCTTCGTTAATTTTTACCTACAAATATCTCCTCTATATCTAGTCATCAACCTTGTCCAACTCTTCTACATTGTATACTTCCATTAGCATCTAGTAACTCTGACCCAATTATGTACTTCATTAATTAGCCAAAAACCTTGGTTCACTTTAGCAACCAACTTTTTGAAATTTGATTGGATTATGTGCAACAAGTTTAAATTTCCCTATACTATTTGCACTCCCCTCTCCTCAAAATTGTCCCACCACTACTAGCATGATTCCAAAAATGTGTCTTATCTGCAACCCTGCCATTTCTCTTCCTAGTGAAACCCCAAGAGAGACCTCTAGATTTTCTAGGTCAATAAGTCCAATTACTTCATTTAGGTAGCCTCTGAGTAGCTCATTCTTAGTGTTATCAATTTTGATTCATCTTGATCCATGTGTTGCAATACCTCCTTCACTCCTATAGTAATCAATACTTTGGACATGTGTACTATGGACTTTCCCAACATGGTCTTTGAATAGAACTTTTTCTTCTATCTTCCTCTACAACTTTTTCCGAGTTGGTTCTCTAGCTCAAAGGGACAAATTCTATCTATTCCACATCTTCCTCATCCTCTTCTTCAAGGATGCTCTCTAGAACCTATGAAGAGGGAGTATTCTTCTTATTCAATCGCTTCCTTAGAAAACCCACCTCATTAGAGTACCTTAGCCTTTGTTTTAGGTTGTTATTTTTTATGCCATTTTAGTGTTCTTGTGTTTTGCAGAGGTGCACACATGTACATCTCTCAGATATCTTTTTTACCTTAAGTGCATGTGTGTGTAGGTGATGCAGACTAATGAAGCTACAAAGCAAAACAATGTGGGGAGCTGAGCTGTCTGATTGGAGGCTAGAGTGAAGTGAGGAAAGGTAAGAAGAAGGGGAGTGGGATTATATAGGCCTAGGGGGAAATCCTTGTGCACACCTATATAGGGAAGGTGTGGGCATGTTCATGTCTGTAGCCTTGGAGTGGAGTAAAGTGTGCATTTGTGCACTTAGGACACATGCGCATAGGTGCACTTAGCACACATGCACATGGGTACACTTAAACAAAAATAGTCACTAACTTGAGTTTTTTCCCTTTTCTCTGACTACCCAACCCTTCATGTTCAAATACCAAGATTTGACCTAGACCTAAGGGTGGGTCCAAAATGACTGATGCACTCTTGATTAGAACTATCAAAGGGGATTTCAATCTAGGGGTCTCTATTTGGTGACTCAAAATGGGATGTGCATTGTGAAACCACAATAATGCCGCCAATTCATTTTTTTCATACATCTCGTTCCATTTTCATGTTTAACCTTGATCATTTGTTTTAGAAATCTGCATGTTTCCTTCTTCACTTTTCTTTTTTTTGAAGTGAAAGAAAATAAAATCTAGTTAAAAATAAATTTTATTAATAGCTACTAAATCATCCTTGAAAAATCTAAGCATTATGAGGTTACTTGTGATGTCTTCTCCCTGGTTCATCTAGATAGTCTTTAACTTCTCTTTGAGAATCATCTTCCTATTGGTGGTAGCATTCCAACACATATTCAAAATGGCATCCTACATCTTGTTCACCATATTTAGCTCTAAGATATGTGGAACAACTTTATCCTTGACACTATCAAGGATTATCGTCCTCACCTTGGCATTCTTCCTCTTGAATGTTGCAAGTTGTGTCACATCTATAGGAACAACTACAACAATGGTAACATAATCCTTGATACCATTTTCTTCAAGCATTAAAGAAATTTTGGTGTTTCAAACACCAAAATTCAAGGCACCATTCAATCTATCTTGATCTCTTGAAAACCAACTTAAACCATCTCAATGGATAAAATAAATAAATCCAAAGATATCAAGCTAGGTTTAATAAACCCTTAATTTGTTTCCTAGGAAAACACTTCTCTACTCTCAACACTAATTAGATGCCATGTGAAAATAACTATAGCAGTAATTGATTACTAATATCTCATCTTAAATAAATATTTAAATGCCAAAAATTAATTCATAGCTAATATTTAAAAATAACACAATTGTGACTTTAGAAAAATTACTGAAAGAAATCAACAACACAAAGACAAAATATATTTTGACCATCATCCTTGGAAAATCCCCCAAGGGAAAAATAATTCTAAAGATAAGGAATTATATTAACTTCAACAAATCAAGAGATACAATATTTCTCCCCTCTTATTGATAGAACTTTGACAACCTCCCAATTTCTCCTATTGATATTGCTCCACTCCTCTCCCCAATGCTATCACTATTTCCTTGCTAATATTGCAAGATTATTTTCTAACTCTGCAATTCTTCTCCAACTCATATTCTCCAAATGCCCCACTAACCCCCTTATATACTACTCTCATAGAAAAATCAATGACTAGGACTAATTCTCGATCAATGATTGAGATTAAAAAGAAACCAACAATAAATAAAAATTGGTTTCTAGTTTCTTCTAAAATGACTCCAATTTTCAACAAATAATTATCCCTAGTCTAACTAGTTTGTTAGTAAAACCATTATTTCTAAATATTTACATAATGACAAACAACTATAGAAATCTACTAAACCTAATAGTTCTCAGCATAATTTGAATCAAAATCTCTATATTTTTAAAGTCAAATAGACATGAAATGTTTTTTATATTAATTGAATAGGAGAACACTCAATGAGTATATTACAAAGTGGCTAATGTTCATACAAGAGGTGTGCTCCAATTCATAATACAAGTCTACACTTATTGGAATGGAAAAAATTCAAAATAATCCCTTAGTAAGATTTGACTATTGGGAATAGGTCACAAATAAGACATGTTAAACATAGGCTATATCTCAAGAAACACTATTCACACCAACACCTCCCATAAAGTGGAAATTAGTAGAAATTTGAATGACAATGATGGGTCATGGTTACTACCCTTGTTTGATACCTATGTACATAAGGATCCTCCATAACTAAGTGTGACAAAGAAAAAACAACAACAACAAAAATTGCCTAAAAATGATAGATGATAAAACAATGAGACTATATATATTATAAAGAATATCAAAGGTGACTACAATTGTCCTCAATAGAATCACAAAGTTTTTTATGTGATGAGTTTTTGAAAGTTGTAGTGATAAATAGTGACATGTCAATTATAGATATTGCTGGGTGTACCATGAAAGAGTAGTCATTTGGAGAAAAGTCTCTAAAATCATAGAATACATAACTATTAACCCTTCCAATAGCTAAAAATAATTTATTTTGAAAGTCTTGACGTTAGCTATACTTAGTGGAAACTATAATATTGTTCATATTCAATTGGATGAATGTAATAAAGTTTCATATTTAATTATTAAACAAAAAACTTATCTCTGAAATATCCATTCCCTATATGAATTGTGAATCACCCATTAACACATAGAGTGGTATTGATTGCTACTCCCCTTTCATCTATAATTAAAGAATATATTCAAATAAACATATGTAGAGAATATTTCATATGGTGAGATGCTACTTAGAAACGAATGTGTTTCTATGATTCTTAAATTGAAGATGTTGATAGTCATAGACACTTTGATTTTCCCTTGTTTAGTGAAGATGATAATTCTCAAACTCCTTAAGTTTCATAAAGAAGATTTGAAAGGTTATTTATTTTCTTCTTCATATTTTTTTATTCCTTATTTTTAATTTTTTATTCTTTTATATAATTTATTTATATATTGATAAAATAACTAAGTTCTAGTTTTGTTATAATAATTATTTTTCATAAAAATTTTCAATTTACTCCATTCAAAATGAGCACAAGTAGGAAAGAACGTAGTAAAAAAAAACTCGCAATATTACCTCAAGACTCTTGTCGACTCAAACTATTGCATATCTTTTGTTTATAAGGGCACCCCACAATTTGCAAAGAGTGCATATTTTAATCATACAAAAGTCTAGCAGTAAAACCATGCTTCTTTTATTACATTAAAATTTCTTTCATTTAAAATTACTATTTCTAAAACATTCTTTGCTTCCTTGAAATATTCCTTCTAGAAGTACTTTTAGTTTCCAAAGAACATCTAATTGAAACCTATAATAGCATACTTTCTGACCAAGATCATTGTTAGCTTGAACAGAAAATAAATAAATAATTTTAAGATACTAAGTAATAGTACTACTACTATAATTTAAACCAAATAAACTTATTAACCCTCTTCCTCAACTTATTAATGGACTACCTTAATGTCTAATTTTATCCATTTCTTCCCTTTTGAGATACCTATTATTATCAACAATTAGTTAATCTCCTGCTAAATTATCCATGTATGCATGTTATAAGAACTCCTAACATATTACACCATCCCATATCAAATATGATAAGCAATTAGCTAATCTCTTGATAAATTGTCCATGTATGCATGTTATAAGATACAATAACATATCATACCATCACATATCAAATACACTAATGTGTGAGATGATAACATAAGTTATAATTTGTGACATTATTTTAAAATTTCATTATCTTGCCAAATTTTAACATAAGGGTGATCCCACAATAATGGGTTCCACTTTTTCACCAATTTTGACATTGAAATCAATATTTTTGCAACAAACGTCACATTCAGGTGACTATATCTCCAAAACTATAAATAATTTCAAGATGACATAAACTAGTGATTTTGAGTACTTTGTTCCTACCTTGGAACAATATTTTTTAATAATAAATTTTTTTTATTTATATCAATATTTTTTATCTCCTCTGAAAAGTGGTACATAATAAAATTCAATATTTTTAAAGAGTGACAGTCCATTTGACACACAAAACCTTTTTTTTAGAAATAATAATGAAGTAATTCTTTTGGCATTAGATTTGTAACATCAATATCCAAAGGATGCATTTGGTTTGATTTATTTTTGTTTAATTTTGTATAGTTTATGAAGTTTTGAAGTGACACAAATTGTAATTCAGACATACGTTCTATTTGACACAGATAATTTGAAGTCAATTTATCATAAAACTAATTTTTTTTTTAATAGAAAGGTATCTCAATAAGCTAGTTCCTACATATTTTTCAAAAAAAAATTGACCTAATTTACTAATTTTCTCGAGGTGTCGAAGTTGGTTGATGTTTAATTTGTAATGAACTGGTAATGAACCTATAATAAGTTAAACTCATATTTGAAAGTCTTAATGACTAAAATATGTATTACAATAATAGTCATTGGAAAGCTTGCTCTGAGTAGCTGATGGGGTCAAGCCATGTAACAAAATGGACAAAACAGGAAAGGGGAAAATTTTATTTACTATGTAAATATGCTAATAAATTCAGTACAGAGAAAAACACTTGAAAACATGCCCTAATGGCTTACAATAGTATAAATCTGGAGATTATTTCTCCTTTTATTACCTCCTCTCAAACTCCACTCTGAATTACCTTTTACAATGCCAAAAATGTTCTTAAATAGACCCCACAAGGTTAAGGATTAGGAATACATTCTAGAAAGTGCTAGTTGGCATCCACCGACCACATAGAAGGCTCCAAAAGTTGCATTAGAAGTTGGCACAAAATTAGAAGAATTTAGAAATGGTAATTGAACTTCCGGGAGGCATAGCTTTTGAACTGTAGCTCTAATTGATGAACTGTTTACATTTTTGGAAAGCTCTCAAAGCGCTCTATAGCCCTATGGACCAGCTTTTCTCATCCCTCATTTTTTGGCCCTATTTGAGGTCATTTAATGCCCCTAACCTAATTTTGAAGCATTCTTACGATGTCTCCAGAAATTGAAAAATTGTGATAACTTTCAAATCATGGGGCGTTTTGACCTGATTCTTTTTCTAGAATGCTCTAAATTAAAATGACAATCATCCTATCAATTTAATCCTTCTAGTTCACCAAAATGATGGCTCAATTACATACTGCTATTTTTTTGACATTTACACGTATCCCAAGGTGATTAAAAACTCTAACCCAGAACACTAATAGTGGAATTGTGAGAGTTGGAACCTTTATTTGACCCAAATGGGTATCCAGCAATGAAAACACATGAAACATAAACTAAGTCTAAGTACATTTTTTTTTGGGTGACACAGGATTGCCCTTATACCTTTGCATGCTCCTACATCAGTAGCACATTTTGACATTTTTTATTTTACAGTAGGAGATCATTCTCCTACAATTATGGGAGTCAAAAGAGAAAATTTACAACAAAAAAAAAAGGCAAAAGGGTTTTTTTTTTTGTAATTTTATGCTTTCGCGCGAACATGGCGTTCGCACGAACATATAGGGCATGTTCGCGTGAACCCATGTTCACATGAACGTATGAGAAAAATAATCTGGCAGCCTAAATTTTTATTTAACGTGTTCGCACAAACATTTATAATCATTTATGTTCGCACGAATATGCAAAAAGGGAAAATTTATCAAGATCCCAAATGATAAAGTGGAATTTCAATCGCAATATCACCTTTACTAATATGTTCGCACGAACATATTAATAAGGTATGTTCACGCGAACATACCTTATTTAAACTTAACATGTTTAGGCGAACATACCTTGTTAATATGTTCACACGAACATAGTTATCACATTCGGGCGAACATATGTAAAATTCTACGTGCAAAATTTTCATCATTTCGTAATTTCCTTCATCCACCAAAAGTGGTACCCTGTATTGTGGGTTCACCCATAATTCTAAATCTCACAAAAAACATTTAAATAAATATCATTGTATAGTTTTAGATTTGATTAACAAAAGTTATAAATAGAGTAGTCAGCATGTGAAATGAGGTAGTCAGTAGAGTGGGAAGGAAAATATTCACATGAGAGATTGTGTGAGTATCTCTACAATTTAATTTATTTGATTATATTTGTTTAGATCTCTCTGTGTAATTTTTTTAATGTTTATTTTTATTTTGAGTGAATGAATTCCAATGAAAAAAACTAGTTTGATCCTTAGATCTTAGCTGAGGATAGGCTCTTTGCAAGAGGGTGTCATATATCTATGTCAAGACAACTTAGAGCTACAACCATTTCACCTAGATTCTTCAATAGGATGGGCTTGAGAAGATGGCTAGCTACATTTCATTGGGACGCAATGCCATGGAGTTGAAAACATCTAGTGTAAACTATTTGGATGTTATTTTTTGTTTGTGATTTTTGTGTTGTGGATCCTCTACTTTCTTATCATTTTTCCTTTTCAGACATAGAATGGCCAATTGTGATAAGTCTAGATTCACTGTGCATGTAAAGGTCTTCTGTTAAATATTTTGAAAAAAGTTTGCAAGATTTTTTTTTGTAAATTTTGATATCCATTAAAGAGACAAATTAGAAGGGGATTGATACATTGATATATCTTTCTTCTAGGGATGCACAATTAGTATTTCTTTTATGGTCTGTCACTTTCTACTTCTTTAGTATTTGTTTTTAAATGTTTGCCAAAGAAAATGATAAGAAAAATGTATATATTTGGCCATGCTTGTGGTTCAGAAATTTTTTTTTAGTAGGAAAAATGGTTATTGATGATTGAAAATTATAGTTTTTCTCTCTCTTTTTCATCTATCTTTTATTAACAGAATGTTATGATAACTTTTTAAATATAAATAAATCTCATCTATCTTTCACTAAATTTAGAAAGATTGTTTATTTCATTGTAGGTTACAAAGAAGTGAAGGCCAACAAAACAAAAAATTTGTTCTCTTTAGCTTATAAGGAATGTACAAAATTATAAGAAAGTCCATAAAATAAGCATAAGATCTCTTAGCAAAATCACTAAGTGATGATTTAAATTAACTTATGGAGTTGATATAAAAATTAACTTGTATGGAAAATCTCTCCACTAATAATTTTTTTATTAAATGAATATATTATATTTTATTATGTATTCATCCAATTTATGTCATTTTAATCAAATTCAAAATGATTATATGGTTCCATTTTAATGAATAGAGTCATTTGATAATTTTTATGATAAAGAATTTAAATTGAAAGCAATGTTTAAAACATTAAAAGTGAATCTTTTGGTTGGAGGCAAATTATGTTTATATCATATATTATTTTAATACAAACTTTATCTATCTTATTTTATTAATAAATTGGAGTTATGTTTTGAAAGGTTCTTTGAATTCTTTATTAGATTTTTGACATTTTACAATAGTTATTTTTAAATATATTTTTAAGTTATGTGATATCAATAACAATTCCATTATAATGTTAAATCAATATTTTTCTTTTGTGGAT
The DNA here is from genome assembly GCA_028749045.1 of Cupressus sempervirens. NCBI lineage: Eukaryota > Viridiplantae > Streptophyta > Pinopsida > Cupressales > Cupressaceae > Cupressus > Cupressus sempervirens. The sequence goes on from CM053791.1 coordinate 231,807,419, forward strand.
ACAATGAACTTATCTATTTCTTATTCATTATTAATAATTTTGATTTCTTTTGTTTTATATTCTAAAAATTAAATAAGATTAGTTCAAATTTGTGTATAATTGAACATGTTAAATGTCTATTTATTTAAAAGCATAATATTACATGAAGAATATTTATACAAATTAATATATATCAAGGTTTTCCCTATATAAAACATGTGAAAACATATCATCATAACAAATACCTCGAATCTCTATACTTATCTAAAGAAAAAATGACATGTTTTAAAAGAAATAGATGCTTCTAAAATGATATCACTTTTTTTTAACATAAACAATTAAATATAAGTATGATATATGTTGAGTGGAGGCTTGATTATCAATGGAGGAGTGGAGGTTTGATTATCTATTTCATTCATATGTCTTGGATGTTAGTGATAATGTAGAATAAAGTGGAACTATGCAGTTGCTTTCTTTCTCAAACTTTATTAGAACCTCTTTAATGCATTCTTATAATGGTTTTAAAGTCCAATGATTTTTATTTATATATTTAGGGAATTGGGAGATATAAATTGCAAGGTCTTATTAATCATTCACTTATTAATAGAAATAAAATGCGTCTATTTTGTGATGTTTTAGTTTCAATGTCTTTTTCAATGGAAATTTTATATAACTAATTTTTAGATGTGTTGTATGTGATGACATCTTTATTTAAGTTGTTAAGAATATTTTAATCATTATTTTTGAAATTAGTCGATATTTTTTTTCATTTTATGCATTACAATGACACTATACTCATAAGGGGAAGAAAAGATACTTCACTTTTTTCTTTTTCAATTATGTAGTTCTCATTTTTACTATTCTTCTCTAAATAAAAATAATCCCAAATAATGTTATTAAATTTTTCTTCATTTTTATGCTCACATTTTACTTTTTTCATTAATGGAATTGTTGATTTTTACTCATCATGTATCCCATTACAAATAAACAATTAGAGACACTTTTCATGGGATAAATTGTGCAATTCTAGGCCAAATATAGTTTTGTAGTTTCTAGCATTCTTGGGTGCATGAAAATATTGTGTAATTTCATGCATAAAAAAAGCTACATCAAATGATAGAAATATCAAAACACATTTTTCGTCTCATTTGACATTCGCAGGTTGAAAACTGTCATGCATTTTTGTGCCTTTGTAGGATCACATGATTGTTTGAAGTGAAGGGACTCCTTGTTACAATCTCAAGATGTTGTGTAGATTTGTGCATCAAAGGAGCTTCATTAAATGAGTTGTCCCATCAAAGGAATATTTTTTTTCTCACTTGACATAGCAAACTTGTAACGTTGCAACCTTGTGATGTTGCAATGTCATGATCTTGCAAAGCATTATATTGCAGGGTCATTTTTTACTAGATGTTTTTGGTTTTTTATCTTACTATATATGATTTTTTTGTAATTCTAATTCAATGGTGCAAACGGAACTTAAGGCTATAATGTTGCATTATAGTGTATTTTCCTATTGTGTGACATGAGAAGATCTTTCCAAATGAGTTTGGCTTATCATAGGAATCCCTTTTTTCTCATTTGATGTTGTGATATTATGTAGGCTAAAACTGTATCATATTTTCATGCATATGTGGCATTGTCGGTCATTTGTGTAGGAAGAGATTACATGTTGTTGTTGATCTCAGATTGGTTTTGACAATCGAGTGTCAATATAGTTAATCATTTACTTAGTTTTTGCCAAGTACAACATATAAATATAGACAATGTTGAGTTGCAATGAGTGTCGAGTCACTCATGTGCCAAGTCAATCAAGTGCCAAGAAGACAAACCATGCTAAGTGATTCAAGTGTTGAGAAAGATAGTTGATGCCAAGCAGTTCAAGTGCCGATCATCAGTAACATCAAGTGTTGAGTAATGCAAAATGAACATAGTTGTTTATAATGGCACAAAAAACTATATAAACCATTTTAATGCCAACTCATATATAGCTCTCAATATTTTGGAGATAAGGATGAATTTACTTGTATTCCCTATATAATTACATGAAACCTATTACAAAATAGGAATATTTATGCAAAAAATCGATGAATCTCAATTTTAGAATCATACCTAATCCTAAGCCACCAAAGTCTTTATAAGGAAGATGATGCTCGAATTTTTTTTAATAAAGAGAGAAAAATGATAGAAGGAAGATATCTAGGGGTGAATGACCAAATTCTTTAGAGAGCATTCAAGGTGACTTAGTAGTGTGAAAGAATTACAAACTTAGTTAAGTGTTGAATAGAGGATTGAGGACACAACATTGTTATATCATATTAGAGAGGATCAAGGACTTAATTATGATCTAAAATCTACAAAATAAGGTTGTAAGTTGTATTAGATCATAGCTCTACTATTACTTTCTAACAATTGTATCAATTAAGGTAAAATCGCTTGGACTAAGTTTGATTTAATAGTCACTGGTAAATCCTTTAATAGGGTGACATTCCAAGTGAGTAATCTAATGTCCTTTAACTAGATGCACTTCTAACAGTGTGTTAAAATCCTCTCACAAGGTGGGACTTAATAGTATTTGTAAGCCTTTAATAGGGAAAGCCTTTCATAGGGAAGATCATGTTTCGTGGTCAACCTATTGTAACCTTAATTGGCTAAACTTTATTAATTTAAGAGTAAAGATTTGTGGGTGTCATCCCTGCCCTAGTTTTACCTTCTTATTTGGAGGGCTTCTAGGTAATCATATCAGGGGTCAAGTGTGTATGTGTGATTACATGTTTTAGATGCATTTTATTTACATGCTATTTCAATTTATTTATTGCATCTAATGAATGGTGAAAGTTTTAATTGCTGAATTTTGAACTTTTGATTCATCCCACCCCCCTCTTAGAAGTATATATTTCTCATTTATAATTCCAACAATTGGTATTAGAGTTGAGTTATCAGAAGGAGAAGCTTTGCAGCTTAGAGAAAAGATCTTAAAATAGAAGTCTACAAATAGGGAAAGATTATTGAGAACCAAGGAATTGAGATACAACTCATTTGACATTCACTAGATGAGGCTAGAAAGGAGTTAAGGAAATCCTTAAAGAGAAGGAAATAGATAGCCATTGTAGAGAATGACACACAATACAAATAGATCGACACCACCAAGCTATTTGCAAATGGAGACTCCAATGAGTTGGATGCAACAATTGCAAATCTAATGGAAAAGAATAGAGTACAAGCTAAGGAGATCATAAATCTCAAGCTAGAATAAGAATCTCAAGCCATGATGCTATGTGAGGAAACTGGAGTAAAGAAGATATCTATAGAAAACAAGTTCATGATTGAAGAAGACAAGAGAATTTTACCAAAAAAACTAGAAGAGAACTCAACTAAGGTTACAAAAATCTCCAATGTATGCAATTGGATACCCTAAGCTAGATGATGAATAGTCATCATGAGTTGAAGGTCAAAGATATTGAGATAACTACATTGAAGTTGCAAAATGAAAAAATACAAAATGATCTAAGAAGAGAAAGTGAGATTGTTGAAAATTTCAACAAGCCAAATGAAGCCATCAAGTATTTTAAGCAATTACTAAAATCTCCTAGATCCAACAATGATACATTACAATCAGGCTACACAAGCACTGAAGAAGGAGAATAATCCAATGTTGCTAAAGAAAGGAATGACAAAGGTAAGAAGTCCAAACCCACTTGTCATTATTGTGGCAAGAAAGAACATACTACTAATGTGTGCAGGAGCAAGAATGCAAATCAACATGTCAAACCTAAGAACACAATTCACTATCATAAGTGCAATAAGTAAGCTCATCAGGCACATGAATGCAGAATCAAAACTATGCATGCACCAATATTTGAAGGTTACTACTACAATTGTTAGAAATATGGACTTAGAGCCTTTGAATGTAGATCCATATCCATATGGTGACCAATAAGTCAGTAGGAGATAGAATCCATGGACACTTCTATAATTGGGATTAAAATACAAGACAAATCCATCACTATAGTAAAAAATATGGATATATTATTGACAACTACATTAGGACACACTTTAGTGGTAACTATAACAGATGGTTAAGTCAAACTACATGCTTTAGCTATTTAAAGACTAGTCACATCAACAAACATTGTCCAAAAATGTCAAAGGCACCAAGGTGTGAACTTGACAAAGGAAAAGGAAAGACAAATGTTGACCGCATCAGAGGAGAGATGAACAAGACATGGAAAACGAGATATGGATGCAACACATCAAATAGATAGATCACTTCACCTAAGAGATCAAGTGGTCACGCCTCATCAAACTAAGCAACAAGAGGTTTGTGGGACTAATATTTAAACAATTATATCATACATTAGTTCCAAAAGAAGTTAGTACTAAAAGGACTACATTAGCATGAATAAAGATGTGAAAATTTTAAGGTTAAATCTTCAAGTTTCATGTTGCTGGAAAGCATGAAAATGTTTCTTGTTGATGTTGAGTGAAATGCTAGTTAGTGTCAAGCTATCAGTCAAAGTTAGTTGTTGTCAAGTCCATAGTTGCTGCTGAGTGTGGGTAATATCAATAGATGTCGAGTAGAATAGAAATCATGTTGATGTCAAGTTTACAGTTGTACAAGCATTAAGCATAATGTAGAATTTGGAAGGGTATATGATCAATTTTCACCCATTTTTTGTCATTACAAATTCAAGTGATAGAAATTATATATAAAGGTGACTCAAGAATATAATCAAAGCATTTTGAAAATGATCATAGCAACATTTATAATCTAGTTAATCAAATTTACAAGGTATTCCTCATTAGTCGAGTTACATAGTTTGAAATTTTTTAAAATCTAGCTTGTCAAATGGTGTCTAGTTCAAAGAATGTGAAAGAGAAAGAAGTTCTTGATGTTCAATTAGTTAGTAATGAGGTTAAACAATTGACTTTCAAACCTATCCTAGACATAGCATACAAACAATACCCGTTAGGTGCACTTTCCATGATACCCCTAAAAGTAATAATAGTCCAAGATGTTAGAAATTGTTATAACTATAAGATAGGAGGGATAGGTGGTATGGAAATTAGGATAGCATATTCTAGGTTATCCAAGAATAGAGTTTTGAAAGAAGAATTTAAGATTGTTGAAAGGAAGGGTTTGACCTATATTGCCCTAGATTTTCCCACAGTGTTCAAAATGGAATGGATAAGGATAATATTAAGTAGAATTCATGATGGATTCTTGTAGCTAGAAGGTGGACCAATCAAAATTCCAAAGATAATAGTTCATATGGTAATTGGTTATCCAAACCTAGATCAGCCCAAGACTCTACAAAGTGACTCCAAGGAGGTCATTGAGAAGAACATCAGAGCGAAATAGAACAAAAGAGGAATGACTATAGAAACAATAAAAAACCCATTACTTGACTTTGCTATTAGAGTAATTTCTCATAAATTTTACCAATCCAAAAGGTTAAATAGTACACCTTGCATTACATTAGATGTTGGCTATATAATTCTTAAGAAATATCACACTTATGATCTTGCCATGCTTCAATTATAGTAGTTAATGGAAAACCTTGGAGTAGTCAAAAAACCTACAAGTGCATAGTGTAAGTTTGGAGAAATACTTGTTTGTATATTTTCCTATGTTTGGAACACATTCCCATACTTTGGTATAGTTGGTTGGAAGACAAATAGATCAATTTTAGTACAGATCAATGATTACATTGAGAAAATGGGAGAGAACTTTGAGACTATCATGACCAGCTATTTTGAAGACTTCAAAAAGTCTATGAAACAAAGAATGAGGACATTGGTTTCTTTCATTGAAAAATACTACAATGATATATGCTTCCTTGTAGATATTGACTATACATACATATAAGCTACATCACCTAGCATAAGATGGTTAAGACCTCTAGGATATGAAATAAATATTGATGAAACATCTACAACAATAACAATACTTCTAGCTAAAGAAGTTGAAAAATGTGCAAAGATATTTCAAAAATATGATGTTATGAAATCAAAAGTTGAGATGGAGTTAAAGACAACCTCCATACTGAAGAAGAAAGAAAAAATAGTGAGGAAATTAAAGGCCGAATTTGATGGAGTAGGTGAAGAAGAAGAAGAAGATAAAGAAGATGAAGAGGAAGAGCAAGAACAAGAACAAGCCCAAGAACCTCTTACAATTACCCAAGGCATGGGTGAGGACAAAGAAGAAGAAGGTGTTGAGGAAGAGGAAACCAAAGAAGCACTAGTACAAGAAGAATCAAAGAAGAGAAAGGTCATGGCACAGCCTGTGGCCAAAATAAAGGGAGAGAAGATTGCTAAGTCAAGCCCAACAAAGCCAACAAAATCAACAACCAGGGAAAGCGCATGGGCCACTACACAAAAGGCCAAGAAGCAAGCCAAAGAAAAGGCTAAGGCAACAAAAAAAAAAGGCCTAGTGCAAAAGAAACAAAGAAGAAAATGCATTGCACAACCAGAAACTAATGATGAGGGAAGAAAATTAGAGGATACAAGACAATTTAGAGTGGTCAGTCATTGACCAAAACTGAATCTTGAAAATATTTGTGAAAATATTAGAAATAATGTAGATCTAACTGGTTTGAAAATTATTGACTTTGAAAAACTTGAAAGAGAGAAGAAGAACCAAGAAGAAGAGTCAATATATGAAATGATGTCTAAATTCAAGAACACTCTAGACACTTGAATCAGATAATACTATGGCACAAAAATTATATACTATTGTTGAAAATAACTGGCATTATTGTTTAAACCTAGAGAAACAAATTAGAGAATCCAAATTAGCCTAGGTGATGCTAGAATTGAAAAAAGGGTAGATTACCAAGGCCAACAACAAATATGGTTGAATGTTTGCTTCAGAATACAGTGAATTCAACATTCATTAGAATAACATGGAAGATGTTGTCAAGAAATCCACTCAAATGTGGAAATTAATTTATGGATTGAAAATTGTCAAAGAAGGAGAGGAAGATCCCTTTTAGGGTAGAAATAATGAAGATGGAGATGAATACAAGGAGGAAGAAATAGAAAAGGACAACATTATTGTGGAGGAGATACAAAAAAGAAACATATGACATGGGTATAGCTGAAGAGTAGTGAGAAGAAGAGAGTGTGAAAGACACACAAATGCCAAGTATGAGCCATCCACATGACACAAGTATACCTCCAATAACTATGACTATTAAGGATGTTCCTAATAGTTCAACTCAGAACATCAATCATTTAATTGTAGATGATCTGAAGAAGATACTAGACCAATCAACACTTCAAGCAATATTATGTAAAAATCTAGAATTGGTCAGTGTAGATGAACTTTAGAAGGCAATAGCTAAAATCACTAGGGATAAGGTGAATACACAAGAACCATCTTCTAGCATCACTTCAGCTACTAGTGCTCAATCTTTGATTCAAAAATCAATAGACTCATCCACGAATGTTAACACAATTGTTAAAGTTGATTTGGTTGGATAGAGATAAAGTGCAATAGAAGAGAAAGAAATAACAAATAATCAACCTAATGCACAAATACAAGGTGCAAGTCAAATCACTGTGATTGATCAGAACATATTTGAAAAAAGTAAGGAAACACCAAAGGAGAATGAGAAAGAGGTGATTCAAGCATTGGTAACTCTACCAACATTAGGCATTCCTACAAAAGTCCTTCAGAAACTGAGAACGAGAGATGTACCCTTGCAAATTTCATCACTAGGCCTAAGCTCGTCTAAGGTTGAAAAGGTAAGACACTATGGAGATCATGTAACTTTAGATGAAGAGATAGTGATACCTAAGTATGATTATGCAAGTAAAACACTAGTACAAATAGGTATTATGCAACAAGCATTAGAAAATAAGAAAAATTAGGAAATACTCAGGAAGGAGTATAGATAGAAGCATAAACTAAAAGAAATTAAACAAATCTTCTTAGATGCATTCAATTTACCAACATTTGGAGAGACAAAGACACTATTGGGTATGTGTAGGATCATGGTCAACCAAACTATGCTTTTAAATGACAATAAAAAATTAGAAAATCAGGGTTATGTCAACTTGAAGTGTAACTTCATGCTAGTTATTAAATTTATATCAAAAAGTTGAGGGAAAAGAATCTCTAAAAATTTGAATTTAGTTTCTAAACTACTAGGAATTATCTCAAAAAAAATAAAATTGATTGGTCAAAATTTTGAATTTTAATGAAATATTACAAAAATTTCAAAACAAAAATAATTAGTAGAGGTATGTCTGACCACCTTAATCAAAATCAAATGATAACATTTTTAAATAATATTCTAGATATAAGGAGTAGACTCATTCTTGGATGTGAAACATATTTTTGGGTATTTTTATTCTAAATAAATAATAATTAATTAATTTTTGATTTTAGTATTTTTGGAACAAAAAAACTCTCACGTCTGACAACCTTAACTAATTCGAAACTCTGTAAAATTCAATTTTTCATTTTTTTCCCTTATAGTAGAAGAAACATAGAATGTAATACATCTTTTGAATTTAAAAATGTTGTACCATTTGAAATTTATATTTTTTTTTCATGTAGTGTGTTAGTCAACACTTTACACATAACTCAGCTAGAAAATAAGTAATAATTACTTACTAAACTCGTAATTTGACAAACCTTAAATTTATGGAAAGATAAGAGAATTCTTAAGAAACCCTTTTTATCTCATTGAATTTTGGTGACTAAAAAAGTCGTCAGCTAGATGTTTGAAGTAAAAATCACTTAAAAATAGGTCAAAAGCACATTTTTAGGATATTTTTTAAGTTGACCATGTAGATTTGGTATCAAAAGATATAGTAAACCTTATAAAGATATTAATTGTTTTCATTTAGTATCAGGATGAGTGGGAAAAAGGTTAGAATAAATTTTGAAATAGTTTGAGATATTTCATAACTATAGATTTTTTAGATCTCCACTTTTTAGCACAACATGATCATGCACATGCCCTATTGGAACAGTTGTTAGAAATTGTGGAACATGGGAACAGTGAAGACCAAGACACAAATGCCAAACTTTTGGAATGGTTTGAAAGAAAATTTCAAGAGAAAATAAATGAGAACATATCTACTGACATAGCATTGACAACAAAGATTGAGAAAGTAAAGAAGGTACTTGAGAACATATTCTCATTGTACACCAAACTGTGTGATCCTAGCCTCTTCACTCAAGACACAATTGATAGAATTTTGATTCTAGAGAGGAATTTAAAAATATCATGTATGAAACTACCTCAAAACCTAGCTTAAAGTGAGAAGAATTTTCACACATTGCTTCAGTTACAAAATTAGCTAGCTATGTTAACAACATAAGAGGCTAATATAAGAACCAAGTTGACAACTATTCAAGCCTCCCTTAACCCCCATATGGAAATACTCCATAAGGAACTAGGATATACATAAAATTTTCTAAAGAAAGATCCTAATATTTCTACATTAGATGGACTAGTCCATGTTGCAGTAGAGCTAGCTATCCAAATAAAGTCATTGGATGTTCCATGTGACAACTGGGATGCTTCTCTAAAAATAATCATGGAAGTTCATAAATCTTTCTTGGACAAATATAATCTAAGTATATAGCCTATTTGACATAAGTGTCAAAAATCAGGGAGAGGAATGAAAGAGTAAAGGGGGAGATAAACCAAAGGGGAGAGAAAGATAGCAACAAGAGAATAGTGAAAGAGGGAGAAAACAAAATAAACAAAGGAGGAGAGTAGCTTAGAATAGGAAAAGAGAAGAAAATAGAGCATATTAGATGAAAGAGTATAAGTGCATTAAAATCAAACAATATTAGCGAGAAAAAAATCTTCTCAAAATGGAGAATAGATTTTGGAAACAAAATAGGCACATTAACTTACAAGGAGTTACAAATTTCGAAGTATATAGGTTATTGCAAATTTTTGAATTTTTGAATTTTTGTATATATGTCCAGTAAGAGTAGGATAATCAATAAGAGTAGGATAATTATGTACATTTAAGTGTTTTTGAAACTCATGCCAAAGGGGGAGCTTGTTGATCTCAGATTAGTTTTGACAATTGAGTGTCAATACATTTAATCATTTACTCAGTTCATGCTGAGTAAAACATATGAATATAGACTATGTTGAGTTACAATGAGTGCCAAGTCACTCAAATTTTGAGTAGACAAACCATGTTGAGTGATTCAAGTGACAAGCAAGACAGTTGATATTGAGTAGTTCAGGTGCTGAGCAGCAATAATCTCAAGTGTTGACTAACACAAAATGGACATAGTTGTTTGTAATGGCACAAACAACTATGTAAACCAATTTTATGCCAATTCATAGATAGATCTCAATATTTTGTAGATAAGGATGAATCTATTTGTATTCCCTATACAATTACATGCAGACAATCAAAAAATAGGAAGAGTTAAGCAACAAAATGGATGAATCTTAGCAATAGATTCATACCTAACCCTAAGCCACCAAAGTCTTTATAAGGAAGAGAATGCCCCACACATTTTTTATAAAGAGAGAGCAATGATAGGAAGATATCAATGGATGAATGATTGAATTGTTCAAAGAGCATTCAAGTTGACTTATTAGTGTGAAAGAATTGCAAAATCAATTAATTATAGAATAGAGGATTGAAGATAGAAAATTGTTATATCATATCAGAGAGGATCAATAAGGACTGAATTATGATCTAAAATTTGCAAGATAAAGTTGTAAGTTGGATAAGATCAAAGTTATATTGTTACTTTCTAACAACTGTATCAGTTAGGCCAAAATACTTTGGACTAAGGTTGACTCAGAGAGCTAGAAAGTAAAAGAAAGAACATCTCCCTAAACAAAGAAATAAACAGAAGTAAAGCTAGGTAGAGATGCAAAAAGACCAGGGAAGCCCACAAAAGGTTGGGAATCTTAGATGATGTCTCTTAGCATTTCAACTACATTGATCTCTAGCTCTGACAGCTTGCTTGCTACCTCCTTCCTCAAAACACTCATGGTTTGGGGCTATGGGTTCCTTTTTCCTAGTGCTAGATCCAGTTTGCTTCCTTGTGCCTTCATCAAGAATCTTATCCTTTAAGAAATGGGTGTCAAGGTCCTACTCCTTGGTGATGCTTTGATCATCTACATAATGAATGAACTCGATGTTCTCATTGTCCTTGAGGATTCTTAAACTCTACTCAACTATACCTTTCATTGTCTTGTCCATCACATGAGTTCTATTGTTGACTTACTCCACTCTTCTATCCATTATTTTTTCATCCTCATTGACCCTATTCTTTAAGAAATAGGTCCCCCTTTCTAGAGTGCTCATTCTATGTTTGAGGTAAAGGATTTTGTGGAATAGCCACTTAGTGGTAATGAAGCTATCCACCACGCTATTTTTTGAACATTTAAGGACATCAATGACCTAGTTCTCCTTAGCAATGTCACTAAGGATGAAAAGAGTTAGATCGATCAACTCTTCTAGCTAGATTTTTCCCTCTTCATTTTCTTTGACTTGGGTTCCAATTAGCTCCCTTTTGATGCCCATATTAGCTAAAGAAGAGTCAAAGTTCCTCCATATCATGATCCTATCCTTCTGAATGATCAAACACTTATAAGTGGTTGTGCCAAAATTCTTGAAGCCTTGTTCAGGTCCCTCTGTATCAATGGGGTCCCCTTTCACCTTCTCACTCTCCTCCCCTATTTGTCCTTGTTGTCATCTAGGGTTTTCCTTTTGCAATTCCTTGATAGCATGGCCTCCTTCTCTTTTCTTGTCAACACTTTTATAATGATGGTTCTCTTATTCTTCTTTCATTCCTTACCATCCCCTTTCCTAAATTTATCCCCTACCTCTACACTATCTTCTCCTACATCCATCCCTTCAACCCATTCATTATAACCCCTATCTAAAGAAGTGTCAATGACTTGTGTGGGCTTGGGGAAAACATTTTTCTCCTTGTTGTCAATTTTGAGGGTTTTTATCCCTAAGCCTTGCTATAGGATCTTAGAGTCCTCTGAATCTATGTACACCTCAAGACTTTCCTCCATATTTGAAGGTGAATATATCTCATCAGACTCATCTAAATCCTTCTTAATTTTCTTGCCCTCTTTCCTATCTTTGATTTATTTACTAATAGTCCTAGCTTTGAAGTATTCATATATTAATAGCAATAGCTCCTCATGGAGTGTTGGATTCCTAGTTTTCTTTTCTTGATACTCATTAATATTATCATTCATGGAAGAGTAAAGGTAGAAGGGGATATATTTTTTCATCTTGTTCCTAAAATGGTTGAGTAGCATAAAATGGTAAGTGCATATGTGATCAAACTTGGTGTTGAGAGCAATATATTTGATGATGGGTGCCTTACTTCACGAATGCCTATTTCTCCTCTTGGTTCCTAGTAAAATCTACCATAGCTTACCCTAAAATTTTTTGGTCTCTGTAAAATTCCATGCCAATAATAGGGATGCTAGTGATCTGGGAGATAATTTCTTCCATAATAGAGAACTCCACCCCATCAATTTTGACTATGCCTTCGTTCTAGTATCTAACCATAGTTTTTGTTACAAAGGGTTTCCATTCATGAAGGCATTCAATATAGTTCATAATTTCTCCTTTCTTCAAGATGTTCCACACCTTATTTCTTCTTCTCCACTTCTAAGTTTCATCCTTTGGTAACCTCTTGTCTCTTTCCCCAACCATGGTGTTCTTCGTAATGCAAACTCTATAGTTAGTATCCTTTAGAACCTACAAGCCTTCGGCTCTCCTCATTTTCTTACACCTTTTTTTCTCCTTATGAATTTTCTTCCCACCACAGTACTTGGCATAGGTTGATGGATATTGTACATATGGGAAGTAGGAGAAGTATCATACTTCCACCTCACAACTTTGCATATTCTCCATAAAACATTGATTATCATAATAAGTTCAGACACATTATTACTAACCACATCCCACAATCTACTAACTTTCATTATGGAATTTAATTAGACCCAATCTACCTAGGATATGATCCCTTTTGATGATCTCATTAAATTTTAAGAGGATTTCATGTCCATCCATCCATTTAGCCACCTCTTTATACTTGATAGCCCAATTTCCTGACCTTTCCACCAAATTTTTGGCCTTGTAATACTCATGTGCCACATAGGTTTCTTTAAAGGTTTGAAGGTTTTGGATGCATTGATCAATAATATTTTTAGTAGTCCAAGTAGGCTTGTTCCTCCCATTAAGCCAATCAATAATATTTTTAGAGTCTTCTTCCAGCCAAAGGAATTTCACTCCAATTTATTTAGCTAACTTGATTGTTTGATGTGCCACAATGGCCTCTCCATACATAGGTCAAAACTGTAATGTATTTTCATTTTTGCACAACATTGGAAGTCATTTTTCCATGAAGGGATTTCACAACATTGGATCAAGATATTCTCTCCCCAAACCCACTTGCAATCATGCGAAAAGTCAAAAATATATAATCTCTATGTGCAATCATGTCAAATGAGTAAAAAATTCTTTCCATGATAAGTTGAACTCATTTGATGTGAACAAACAATATGTTTGAGTGCATGGAAACAATTTTGACCTATGATCATGTTGAAGGAGTAATTAAATCTTCATATGATAAGACACTCCTACAATCTTGAAACATGCAATTAAGCTAATAATTTTAAAATGATAAAATAATAATAATATAAAATAATAGTAATTTAAAAAAATAATAAAAAAATAATTTTAAAAGAAGGATTATCTTTCAAAACTAAATTATGGATTCCCCATGTGATGAATTTCCATCCATGTATTCTCCATTTACTCTATTTGATATGTCAAAGATGGATGGTATGTATGCATAATGCTAGCTTTTTTTAGTTCAGATGAATGATTCATCAAGAGAATAGTTGTGTCCTTATTATTCATCCTTTAAAATAAAAATAAAGATTGCTCTCCAACATACCTATACATTGAAGTAATTTGGTTGATTATCTTACTAAGAAAATAACACATTATAATACCTAATATTCAATTTCCCCTCTGTCTTTAGAATATTTTAATCACATATATGAGAAGAAAATTGATACCACATATTTGACATATCATATAGTTAAAATAGATAAGAATTCTACAATATGTATATGTCTATCTAATTAGTAAATAACAAGGCTTAGTCCAAAGATCTCTCATCCTCCACCACTAATGCATCACTATCTTTTGTGGTGACATTAGACTATTCAAGAAGCCTTTATAAGCCCCTCCATTCAACTCTTCTCTATGTGTAAGCACTTCCATTTAGAAAAAAACCACCATTTGTGGTGAATGTTAGCGAATCTAGCTAAAACTTTAGGAAAATCTTAAGCCACAATATTAAAAATATCTAGATAAGGCAGTAGACTATGCCATATAATATATGCCAAAAATAGATGGCTTAAAAATCACACACTAAACTTAATTTCTAGACTAAAAGTGTTAAATAGTGTGTGATGCTTAAGGATGGCCATTTAACAAGGAGAATGCTATGAAAAGATGTCATAGGTTGAAAATTTAATTCCTATCGCTATCAACATAAAGAATGGTTGCCACGAACATAACTACTACATTTGAATTCAACTTGGACTTTAAATCTATAATAAACAAGTGAAATACACAGAAAAATGGTGCATATAAGTTGCACCAAAGACTGCTCCATCAGTAAGGCTAGCGAAATCCTTCCCTACAATCCCAAGGATAGACATAATACCTAAGCCATATTTCATAAGCATGATCTTTCCTAGACATAGAACAATAATGGCACCCCAAAAATGTGATGCACAAAGAAGAATGATTGTATGATCTAATCATCTCAAACTTCAATGAAAGCTTGTCAGTTTAACATGTGTTGAATTTTTTAGACTATCAAATAAAAAATTGTCACTTGTGTTAAATAGTGTTGAGAATTGTATCTCAACCTTGCAAGCTCTTTCTAGAAAACTCTAGAAAATTTTAGCACAAAAAAATCTAGATTTTTTTAGAAATATTCTAGAATTTTCTTGTGGTACTTTTCCACATGCTTATGAGTTGGAAAGGGGTGTATGAGCTATTAAAAATTTGTCTAGTCTCTAAAACAATGTAGAAGGGATATTATGAGAATGTAAACAACTCATTATATGACTTTTATGAGGGTCTAAACTAGAGTACAAAATTATGGATGAAAATGGCATTCTTGCAGTCACAAATTACAAGTGGGTACCATGTGGAATGGTTGTTTTGCATATGGTTTTGGCCCATGATTTTGTAAAACCACACATGGTTTCCAAGTGCCAAATCACTATAAAAAGAGGACTTGGGGAGGTGTTTTAATCATCAAGTTTAGTTTGCAAGACTGGTGCTAGAAGGAGTCTCTCTAAGTCAAAGTCCAAGTTCGATTTGTGATAATGCACTCCTTTAATAAATTACATTGCAAGTGTATTGTAATCCTCCAGATTTGAGAATACATTGTGCAGTTTTGGAGGGTGCAATTTTTCCCCTAGAAGGGTTTCTTCATGGTAATCATTGTGTTATGAGTTCATTGTTATTTTGATTATTTTATTATGCATTTTTTATATTTCGTAATAGTTAGTTAAATTTGCATAATTGTCCTCTAAAAGATTAGTGGAGGAAGCCTTTTCATGCACCTTTGCTTCCTTATAAGTGTTATCAAAGTTTGGCTAATTTTGGTCATATTTTTTGGGTACAGGGTTTTTTGAGCTAATCAAGGTTTGAGTAGGAGCATCTGCAAAGGTTTTTTAATTTCTATATTGCAGGATTACAAAGATGGAAAGAACATAGGGATGATTGATGTAGAGAAGTTTTATAGCACAAAATTTGAAATATTGAAGTTGAAAATGGATGATCTATTGATTGATTGGGATCCATGGGATACAATCAATCAAAAGAAGCTAAGGCCAATAGATCCAACTTTAGCCACAAAGTATGATCTGAGAGGAAAAAAATCTAAAAGTCATATCAAATTGTGTTGTGTAGAATCTATACTAATTAATGTCAATGAAGAACCTACCACAAAGAGGCTTTGGAAGAAGCTAACTAAGATCTATCAAGCGTAATCACTTTTGAAAAAAAAATTCTTAAGGAAGAAGTTGTATTCCTTGAGAACAGAAGAAGATGGATAGATTTTTGAGCATCTTGAAAGTTTTGATATGTTGGTGACTATGTTGACCTCAGTTGGGGTGTGGATGGATGAAGAAGAAAGCTGCCATATATTGCTATGTTCATTGCTAACTCATGGGACATCCTTTTCATGGCCATAGGGAGCACTTTAGTCATCTTGAAGATGGAGGAAATTATTGGTTCTCTACTTTTTGAAGAGATAAGAAGGAAGCTCTCTCTAAATGCCAAAGAGGCTTTGAGTGTTAGAGGAAGACTAAAGGAAAGAGGTAACAATTTGAAGTAGCATGGCCATTCTAAGTCAAGGAATAAGGGGAAATCAAAATCTCATGGTAAGTCCAGGATAATTTTTTGGAATTGTGGCAAACCTAGACACTTCCAAAAGGACTACAAAGAGGAAAAGAAATAGAAGAAGAACAAAGATTCTAAGTCTGAGTTTGAGAAGGAAGATGGAGATGCTTTCATCGCATCTTTGGCCACTCATGTAGGTGACAATGCATGGTTGATAGACTTGGGTGCATCTTTTCATGTGACTCGTAATAAAAATTGGTTTAAAGCTATGTGTAGGATCATGGTCAACAAAACTATGCTCTTAAGTGGCAATAAAAAATCAAATAATTATGGTTATGTCAATTTGATGTGCAATTTTCTACTTCTTATGAACTTTATATCATAAAATTAAGAGAAAAGAATCTCTAGCAAATTGAATCTAGTTTCTAAACTAGTAGGATTTATCTTTAAAAAAAAAAAATATTAGCCAAATTTTTTAATTTTAATGCAATATTACAAAAAATTTAGAGTTAAAATAAGTAGACACATGTCTAACCATCTTAATCAAAATCAAATGATATTATTTTTTCAATAATATTTTAGATATAACTAGTAGATTCATGCCTGGATGTGAAACATATTTTTGGGTATTTTTTATTATAAATAAATAATAATTAATTAATTTTTAACTTTAATATTTTTGGAATAAAAATACTCTTTTTTCTGACCACCTTAACTAATTCAAAACTCTGCAAAATTCATTTTTTCATTTTTTTTCCCTTATAGTAGAAGAAACATAGAATGTGATCTATCTTTTGGATTTAAAAATTGTCACGCCATTTGAAAGTTATAGTTGTTTTTCAATTAGTGTGTTAGTCAGCACTTTATACGTAAATCTATTAGAAAATAAGTAATAATTACTTACTAAACTCATAATTTGACAAACCTTAAATTTATGAAAATAT
This sequence comes from Cupressus sempervirens, assembly GCA_028749045.1. Lineage (NCBI taxonomy): Eukaryota > Viridiplantae > Streptophyta > Pinopsida > Cupressales > Cupressaceae > Cupressus > Cupressus sempervirens. Next base: position 231,824,746 of record CM053791.1, read on the forward strand.
AAGAACATTCTTAAGAAACCCTTTTCATTTCATCAAATTTTGGTGGAAAAAAAGTTGTCAACTACATGTTTGAAGTAAAAAACAAATAAAAATAGGCCAAAAGCACATTTCTAGGATGTTTTTAAAGTTGACCATATAGGTTTGGTATCAAAAGATATAGTAGATCTTACAAATATTTTAATTGTTTTCATTTAGTATCAGCAAGGGTGGGAAAAATGTTGGAATTGATTTTGAAATGCTTTGAGATATTTTATAATTACAATTTTTTTAGATCGCCACTTTTTGGCACACCATCATCTTGCACATACTCTTAGTAAATATAAAAAGTTTGATGGTGTTAAGGTGTATTTGGGTGATAACTCAGTTCTTGATATTGTTGGTAGTGGAAGTATTCATGTAAAAAAATTTGATGGTAGAATTATAAGATTTGATGGTGTCTTGCATATCTCGGGACTAGCGAGAATTTTTTTATTTGTTAGCAAACTAATAGATGTGGGTGTGCATGTATAGTTTTTTGAAGTAGGTGTGAAAATGGTGAGAGATGCTATGGTAATAGCAAGAGGAAGTAGATTGGATACATTGTACGAACTTGATGCATGCACAGTTGAGTGCAATAGTACTTATGTTAATATTGTGAAGAAGACTACTTTGTTAGTGAAGGAGAGTTTTCCTCTTTCAATAGATGGTTGTGGATTTTGGGTACCAAAGGTTGCTCTATCCACGAAATCAAAGTTACCTATAGAAAAGACTATGTTATGGCACCGAAGACTTGACCACATAATAGAATAAAAACCTTGTTGATAGGTTAAATGATTGCAATCTTGATTTTGATTTTTGTGAGCATTGTATACATGGTAAAAAAATTGTATTCATTTTTACTCAAGTTCTCATAAGTCCTCATGTATTTTGGATCTAATCTATGCAGATGTATTTGGTCTAGTTGTTGTTCCTTCTATTGGTAGATTAGTTTATTATGTTTCTTTCATTAATAATTTTAGTAGAAGAACATGGCTTTAGTTTCTTAGAAGTAAAGCTAAATTTTCCAGTCATTTTAATGAATTTAAAGCAATGGTTGAGTTGCAAACAAAAAAGAAGATAAAGAATTTTAGAACTGATAATGGTGGTGAATATTGCTCCAATGTTTTTGACACATTTAATAAAGATTGTGCTATTAAAAGAGAGAAGACAACTCCTTATTCTTCATAGCAGAATGGAATTACAAAAAGAATGAACAAGACCTTGATGGAGAAGGCTAGGAGTATGCTAAGTGGAGCTAGACTAGAACAAAATTTTGGGCCAAAGTTGTAGCCACTACTTGCTACCTGATAAATAGGTCTCCTACATCAGCTCTTGTTAATAAGACACCAATGAAAGCATGGTCAAGCCTTCACTTCGACATCTTAGAGTTTTTGGTTGTGAGGAATATGCTCATGTGCCAAATGAGAAGTGGACAAAATTGGAGAACAAAGTTGGTATTTTACTCCAAAAGTGTTATTTTTAGAGAAACTAAGCCTTCTTTTGCTACAATGTAGCCAAAAAAAATAAAAGAAAAGAAAGATGTGATTCAACTTTCTACTACACTTGAGAAAGTTGAATCGAGGCCCTTAGAAAGATAAGTTTTTGAGGAGATCTCTACAAGTTCTGAATCATCATAGGAAGAGGGAGAAGCTGATCATGAACTTGAACCTAAGCCATATCTTGTTCAAAGGTCTAGTAGACAGAGGAAAGCACTAGAAAGGTATGGATATTATCCTAATGATTAGAGGTGTATATTTTCTTTGAATGCTAATATTGATGAACTAAAATCTATAGAAGAGGTTCTTGGTATGAATGATTTAGAGTCCTAGAAGATAGCCATAGAAGAAGAGATGGTAGCTCTTAAGAGGAATGGCACATGGGACCTTGTACCATTTCTTGAAGGATGGAATCTTGTTGGTTGTAAATGGGTGTTCAAAAGGAAGATGGGTTTAGATGGAAGCATTGAGAAGTCTAAAGCATGTTTGGCTACAAAAGGTGAATCATGAAGTGCTCTCATAATAATACACTTCATCTTTGATCCTGGGACTAAGAATATCCTATTCTTTTACATAATCAATTCATCCACAACTATATACCTAGTATCAACAACTATCCCATCAACAATCTTGGATGCCCATGAATCTTTAACATACTCAAGAATGATCAAGTGCTTCCAATCCTCTGATATCTAAATCATAGCACTGAGATGTGGTCTATGTGACAATGCATTTGCTACCATATTCTGAGTCCCTTTCACATAGGAGATGTCAAAATCATAAGCCTACAATTTATTAACCCACTTTTGCTACCTGTCATTAAGATCTCTCTATCCAAGGAAATGTCTCAAACTATTGTGGTTAGTTTTAATGCAAAACTTACCACCCACTAGATACTACTTGAACTTAGCCAATGATGCATGCATAATAGCAAACATCTCCTTGTCATATATACCAAATGTTCTTTTTGGCCCACAAAGCTTCCTACTCTCAAATGTAATGGGGTGCTTGTACTGCATTAGAATAGCACCAATACCCTCTCTAGATGCATTACACTAAAGCTCAAATGGCTTCAAGAAGTCAAGAAATGCTAACATAGGGCATGTAGTCATGATCTCCTTAAATATCTTAAAGCAAGCCTATGCCTCAAGTGATAAATCTATGGTAGAAACCACACAACCCAAGAAACCCTCTCAATCGTGTTAGGTTCTTTGGAGTAGGCCAATCCACAATAGCACAGATCTTATTAAAATCCATCCTTACTCCCTCTACACTAATGATGTGCCCAATATACAATAGCTCTGTCATGCCCAAATCACATTTGAAATCCTTGGCATACAAGGACTTCGAATGCAAGATCACCAAAACTTTCTCCAAATCCTCTAGGTGCTCCTGCCAAGTCCAACTATAAATCAAAATATCATCAAAGAAGACCAACATCTATTTCTTTAGCTAGTGACAAAATACCATGTTCATAGTGGATTGAAAAGTAGTTGGTGCATTGGTCATCAAAAATGGCATGACCACAAACTCAAAGTACCCACAATGACATATAAAGGAAGTCTTCACAATATCCTACTCTCTAACACTGATTTGATGGTAGCCAAATCTCAAATCAATCTTCCTAAAGTAATATGCACTATGAAGCTCATAAATCAACTCATCAATCCATGGGATGGGGTGCCTATTCCTAATTTTCCTTTTGTTCAACACCCTATAATCAATGCACATCCTCAATGTACCATCCTTCTTCACCAACACAACCAAAGAAGCAAAAGGAGACTTGTTAGGCCTAAAGTCAATTATTGCAAGAAGCTCATTGATGGTTTTCTTGATCTCATCCTTGATCCTCTTAGGATTCTTGTCTGGTGTAACCATCAAGGGTTTAGCACCCTCCTCCAACTCAATGATCTGCTCAATACCTTTTTCTTGTGGTTTGCCAAGTGGGATGTCACTGAAGGCTCTACCATACTTCACTCTCAATCTTTGTATGTTAGGATGATACTCTATCTTATGATGTCCTTCTTGTGTAGGCATGAGAATACATATAGTTGTCCACTCAATGTAATCATGTTTGGCTAACCTCTCTAACCATTTGAAGGAAATAGTCTTGATGTCTCCACTCTCAATGGCTCTCAAAACATGTTGCTTCCCATCCACCTCAAACTTAATCTCCATATCCTTGAATCTAAAGGTTACCTCTTCCAAGAGTGCAACCACTTCATCCCAAGAACAATATCAAGATCACCTGTGTTGACAACATAGTAGTCTACTTTGAACTCGTAGTTGTTCAGGCATAAGGGAAAATTTCTAACCATCATGTTACACTTAAGAGTGTAGCCATCAGCAACCTATACTCATAGTCCCCCAAAATCCTCTATCATAATACCATGGAATTCAAGAAAACATGCATCAATAAAATTGTGTGTAGCACTTGTATCAACCAAAGTAATAACTCTCTACTCAGCTAGAACACCAAACAGTGTAAAAGATCCCTCTTGAATGCCTCTTGTAAGTGCAACTTGAGCTCCTTCTTAGTCTCTGGAGCTTCTACTTTTGCCTTGGGCTTTGCATCACTATGATCATCCTCATGTCCAAAACTATTAGAATTTGAACCCTCGTAGTAAGCCTACATAACCTTGTTGGCCTTCCCCTTAGGCCTCATAGGAAAATCATGATCTTTTCATAGGGACCCTTGCAGTAGAAACATAGCTTTTTCCTGTCCAAGTCATTCAGTGTTTCCATATCAAGAGATGTAGATGACTTTCCCTCGGTGTCATCCTTTTTTCCCTTATTTTGATCAAACTTCTTATTGTCCTTGAATGAAGAAGTGTTCTTGGAGGTGAACTTGTTGGTGGGGGCTATGAGCTCCATTCTCCATGCCTTCCTCATAGCCTCCTACAATGAAGGGAGATTGAATGCCTTGATCCACCCTTTTAGAGGTTTAGATAACCCCTCAATGAATAGTATAACCAACATTATCTCAAACACATCATGTACCATCATTGATAATCTCTGAAACTCACTGATGTAGCCCTCCAAAGTGTCTATCTATCTTAGTTATGCAACATCATGAAAGAAGACCTTTGGGTCTTTCTTATCAATGCAGTCTACCAATCTATCCATGAAATCCTGATAGGATGTCACCTGATTATGCTACAATGTAACTAGACCATGTGACCACCAATCATGTGCTATGCCTTCCAAATGAAAAGTGGCATCCTTGATAGCATATGTTTCTAACATAGGCCTTAATGCTAGGAATGTATCTAACTTATGGATCTAGGCCTATGTTGTCATCTGTCCACTATCATTGAAAGATGGTCAGGTGAGCTTACTAGCAGCTTGTTGTAACTCACTGTCTTGACCTCCTCTAGGCCTCATGTTCTACCTGCTACTTCTCATGTGTTGTCTTCTCTGACTCAGGTAGCAATCAAAATTCAACATCTCATGAATATGTGGAGGTAGTGCCTACTATTCGAAATTTGCATCTTGAAGATCATCCTGAAAGTTCTCTGGCATATCATTCTCAACTGCCCCTTGGGTCACCTCTCTAAGGAATGTAGGATGTGTAGGCCTATTTGTAGTCCATGACTTGTGCCTAGGAGAACCCTATGAACCTACTATACTCCTATTATCCTCTTGTTCCTGATTCCATCTATCTTGTTGATTCATGTGCTCCACCATAGTGGTGAGTGTCTGCAAAGTATCTGCCATTCTCACTTGTCCTATAACCATTTCTTTGTAAAATTCTCTTTGATCTTCATCCCTATTTTCCCTTGATGGGCTATGCTTGTGCTTGTCACCCATGGTGTCTTGCTATTATGACTACTAAACCCTTAGGATGGTAGGATTTAGCTTTGATACCACTGTAATGACCCTTGTAAATAGGCCACTAAAAATTCACTAATACTGGACTTGACATGCAAACATAATAGATTACTAAAAGTATAATGATGAACAAAGGAAATTGTTGTGCAACAGATTTACCCAAATAATTGATGTAAAATAGTGCCAATAAATTCATTCAATGATAACCAAATGGATTAACATATGATATGCAATTTTTAACTAAAAGTATTACAACATGGCACATTACAAACAAACCCTAACTAGCTAAATACAACTAAGAATTTCTTACAACCACAAACTTAAATGAAAGAACCTAGATTGAGCAAATGCTGGAGACTAAATACTGAAGATGGAGTGATGCAAAATGTAACTCAAATCTACCCTCAAATTTGCTTATTGTATGGCCTATAGATACAACCATACATGTACAGATTGGTACGACACCTGGAAAAAATAAATGTTTGGCTAAAAGGTCTCAAAAATGGTATAGAAAAAATCATCAAGCTCCAAGGAAAATTCTCCCAAAAAATAAAAATCAAACTCCTAGCCAATAGTGAGATATGAGTGGAAATGTATGTATCAAACCTTGTTGGAAATGTCTAAAAACCAAATAAGCCCATCTTGAAGTAGCTGAATATGACTTCCAAAGTGCAACCCTTCAAATGATACTTCACCTCTTTAGTTATGCCAATCCTTAGGATACTCCATTCCTAATGAACTAATGATAATTCTAAACCAAGATGGCACCACAAATTCTCAAGAGAAAAGTAGTGTAAACTCAAGTCATTGTGATGTCCAAATGAGGGGCCAAGTAGTCTATTTATTCACTTTCCTATGAATCTACTAGGAACTTCTAGAAGTATCCATAAAATATTCTTATGAAATCCCTTATAATGCACTTTTATATAAAAAGTAACTTTATAAAAAGTGCAACTCAACCTAAAATTATAATATTTTGGCCCCGCATAACAAACTAAATAGAATATAATAAACAACATCTCTCTCCAAGAGAAAATAAGACCATCCAATCCCCAAATAATCGTTAGAATGACTCTCTCACCAAAATCATCTGACTATGAGAGTCCATGATAGGAAAATTCACTAAAAAATAACATGTCACTAAAAAGGGTACATGAAAATTTGAGACATAATTTGATGACTATATTATCTCTCATATTATCCCCTTCTGACTCATCTTTGTGTTGAGGTTGTCTTTTCCTACTTTCTAAAACAAGGACCTCAAATTTGTAGGAACCCATAGTTCACATCTAAAATAGCTTATCTCACTATCTTGTAATATCTATATTCAAATTTACATTCAATAAAAATTTTCCTATTTTACGTAGGAACTTTTGTGTTACAATGTTGATGGAAAGACTAAGTAAATGTGTTCTAAATAGGAAAGCATGTAGAGGATTATTTTATTATCCTCAATTATCAATGTTGCCTTGGTTGGGTTACCTTCTTTGTGATTTCATCTTAGTCAAATAATCTTATATAGTATTAAATTTCCTTGGGCTTATAGCTAGGAGCTTAACTTGTTATAGCTCCTTTGTTTACCAAGTATCCATAAAATATTTTAAATTATTTTATGCCTACTTCTTATAGATTTCAAGTCCTCAACATAGAAGAGAAAGAGATAGATCTATGCATATGAGTTTAAAAGTAAATCAAATTTTCAAGATGAATTATATTTACCTTATCTAGCAATAAGAATGTGTTTTATACTCACAATGGCTCTTTACAACCCTTTCTTTTCTAGAGATACCTAAACATGTAATTTCTACTTATAGTAATTGAAAGGTATATTCTTCACCCTCCAATAATCAAAAGATATGATGCTGACATTTCAGCTATTTGTAATTGGGGTACATTATGGGAAAATGATGGGAAGATAGAACTAGAGCATGTATGAACACTTGAGCAGTAAGTTTTGACCCTCATGGGTCGAATCATTGATTGTGTAAGGGTCTAATGGGACCCCAATGATGATCATTAATCTAACTAGGAGGAGGTCTCACAGATTAGAGAATCATACCTATGTCTTTTTTTAGGCTTCTAGGAGGAATATCATTTGTTGGGGGAGGACTGAATTCACCTCTAGTTAGACTTATGAATTTGATACTTTAGTCTTGCTTTAAGATATGATCTATCAAGATGATACTCTATTGGTTATTTTTTAGCTATAGTTATGGATGTTCCTTACTCTTAGATATGTTCATTGCTTTCCTTTCTAATTTTGATGGTTTTATTATAATAATAACTTTGACCTTATTATCTAGTTTTATTGCATAGACAATGATTTCTAATATGTTGGATTAAATGAGTGCAATTATTCTGAATTTTATTTTATTAGCATTTAGATTTCCTAACTTGCATATTAGTATGAATATAGTTGATCATGATACAAATAATACTCAACTTATGTATAATCTACATATCTATATATTTTGGTTGCACTTTTTGATGCAAGTATAGGTACTAGGAACATGGAATACATTTCCCTTGGTGGAAAAATTTGTTGTTGAAGGAGTTGCTCACCACACCTAGAATTCAATTTTTTCATATGTGTCATTCCATTTTATGGTTAACCTTGATCATTCATTTTGAAAGTTTTGTTGTTTCCATATTCACCTTTCTTGTTTCCCAAGTGAAAGAAAATAAAATCTAGTTAAAAATAAATTTGATTTAAATATTAAATTATGATAAGAATTGTAAAGGTCAATTTTTTTTTTTGACTAAGGTAAATGATGACCATGATTATATATCCATATATGTATGTATAGGTATATGTATATATGTATGTATATGTGTGTGTGTGTGTATATATATATATATATATATATATATATATATGTATGTATGTATGTATGTATGTATGTATGTATGTATGTATGTATGTATGTATGTATGTATGTATATGTATATATTTATCTATGTATATATGTGTGTATATATATACAAAACAATATTGATATAAATAAAGGTTTAATGGGGACATTAATAACAATGTCAATTTTTGTGATAAATGTTAAGCTTTAAATGAACAATAAAACTATAGTAATGTGGTAGCACTAATACTACCAAGGTTATGGTAATACCAAATAAATATGTTCACTATTTCTATTATTTAAGTAATGACAAATATGAAGCCATATTTAACCAATGGGGTTAATATTAGAGAAGATATTGTATTTTTACATGACAATGACATATATGTTCATTGGAAAAATGATCTTGTACAAATAGTATTATTATGAAAAAAGTCATTATCATCACTTCAAATGTGTATTTATATCATGGTTTTAAATGTAACTTTCTTAATAATGATAATACATCTATATGATATTCATAAGACTATTAAAGAGTTCCATGTCTCATATTTTCTTAACCTTGGGAATAATCTTTCTTGTTAATTCTTCTCATTCTAGCATTGTTGTATTTTATGTACTACACATTGATAGAAGTTTTCAATAGGTAGTAAAAGCCATGGAGAGATTTTAAAGGCCAATTTTGAACCGATGCTCAATGTATGAGTAGGAAGTCACATCATGTATTTAGATAGAATTTATGACAGATTGGGAATGTTGGCATGATAAGTGCCAAAAAGGAAATCAATAGGTGATGGGCACCAATAGAGTACAAATGTCTCCTATGCATTTCAAAGATGGCATCTAACCACTTGTTTAGTAGAAACATTGAATATGTAGGTTGAATGCTCCCCCTCCTTGAACATCATGGGATATAGTGTGAAGAAGGATGGAAGGATATCATAGAGGAATGGCCATGTTTTTTTTTTTGTTGTTACAAGTATTTATAAACTTAGAGAGTTGGCTTTTGGAAATGACTTATTCTTGACTTATAAGAAATTTATGCTATAGTGAAGCAGTGAGGTTCTGATGGTTTTGGTAGTAATATATTGTAATCCTTATGTCAAAACTAAACTTGGAGAGCTAATAATGAATATTGTGAATTTTAGTAAGTGAGAGCATGGGGAGTAGTTGTGCAAGCTTTAGAAGAAGGGAATTTCTATAAAGGATGTTGGATTAAGAATAACTATACTTGAGTCACATTGTTTAGAAGAGTATAAAGATGTGGGACTTGGTGACATAATATTGAGAGTTATGGATTCATTTTATTCTCCATTATATAATAAACCACCCATATCAAGATAGGTTTAGTATGCATTATTATGCACCAAGGATAATTTTAATAAATGTATAACATGAGGAAAATTCTAGATGAAATTAAAGAAATCAATTTGAATAAATTTATTAAATATTATCATTATTATTTAATATATAATATTGAATGACTATTAATACAAAGATACTATTAAAATATGTTCTTCCAAATAAAATAAAGTTTGAGTTGAACATAGGATTATCAGAGGCAATATTTAAATAAATAATTAAAATAAAATAAAAATATACTTTTGAGATCCATATAATTTACTTTAACCCTTGTATACCCTTTTCTATGTATCACTCCATACATTACCAAGGATTGTTCTGAGGACATCTACTTATGATAATGTTGTTGATCACCAATGGTAGTTCTAGAAGTGAATTTTGGTTTTTTCTTCATTTTCCTTTCTTCTTATTTAAGGGATTTGATTGTGTGCACTTTGTTTTAACCTTTCATTATGTTTTTAAAATATACTTTGGGAATATTGATTTTGATTGTACTCTTACACACCCCTTCTTATTTTGGTTATACTTCTTGGTTCTACTTGTAGACTACCATTTTCATACTTCTCTAAAGGAGGGGATGCATGACCTTTGTTCTAAAATTTTGAAAGAATTAATTTGATTCTATTGATATTTTGTGGAAGAGATTATCTAGGTGCATTGGTGGAGGATGCCTCACATGGGGGAAAGAGTACAAAGTGGTGTATTTTTTACTAAGTTAAAACTCAATTAAATTTTGTGTTTGATTTCCATGTTAATATAAGATAATCATTCCTCTCTCATTCCTAGAGTTGCATGCATTTTTTTGTCAGGATGGGTTAAGATGGTTTGGTTGTCCCTAGGCATTGATTTGGAATTTCTTATAGGATTTGATGACAAACAAAGTGACAGATGTTGGATATCCTACATGCAAATAATATGTTACAAGGAAGAAAGAAAATAGAGAGAGAAGGGTTTTCTCAACAAACAACAAAATTATATTTGCTTGTGCCAAAAAACATGAATGAAATTACAATTGATCAGTCCTTATGAAGGAGATTGAAAACCTTAAAAGGGTAACCTAAAAGCTAAGTGACAATTAATAATTACTAATTAATTATTAAATGTTAAGGTATAAGTGCCAAAAATGAAATATTAAGAAGGGAGAAAAGGTAATTTAATAAATGAAATGAAATTAACCTTTTTATCTACCACTCCCCATTAATATGAGAAAAAATACAAGGAAACTACAATGTTGAAAGAAAATTTGGGTCCTGACAAGAAGGCATGATAAGGTACCCAATCAAAATCAAATCTCTACAAAGTAGAGAAATGGAGAAACCTAGTAGGAAAAACCCAACTCTAAAAAGAGATAGAAAAGGATGTACAAATGAAACATCTCAAGAGAATCTCTCAAGACCATAAGTACAATGAAATCCTCCATGATGTTATATTGAGACTTCATAGCCCCCCTAGAATGGCTAGATTCCTATGTCGATGAATGTACTAATGTGGCTCCAATCTTAAGGAAACAAAGGTAGTGGACAAGCATGTTAAAACCCATGTTTGTAAGGTGCAGCTAGAAGTCCTAGATAATCATCAAAGGGGAAAGCATAAGAATCTTGAAATGGAATCTCCAATGAAGGTGAGATAATAGGTGTATTTAATCTATCATGTATGTGGAAATGTGTGTCCTCTAATATATCCTCAAGCATTGCAATATGTGGTTCGATTATTGGAGCTACAATAGTAGGAAAATTTGAAGAGTAATCATTTGCAAGAGAAATAATATGAATAGGAGGTGGAGGTGCAGAAGTCACAACACTAGTCTTATGAACAACTCATAAGTTCAAGTGACCCAACTTCACCTTAGGAGACTCTCATGACAAAAGAGAGTGAGGATCTAGTAGTGGAGATGGTGCACCAAAATGTGAGGAGGAATATAGGAAGGAAGCATGATCAATAGTCCTTGTAGCAGTAATATTGCCTATGCCACTATCTTTGATATGTACTGAATTTTGTGCAATATCAACTATCTTCCTTGTCCCACTGTGTGTGATCTGATAAATAGAGAAAAGGTTAGAGGACAAAAATGGAACACAAGGTACATCATGAAATGTATCATCATCAATGTCAATATAACCTTCCCCATAGACAATCATAACAATGTTGTTCCCCATCAAAATGTGTGGAGTAGCAGAAACCTATGAATAAGAGAAAAAATCCTAAGAAGATGCCATGTACTGTGAAGTTCCTGAATCCAATAACTATCTAGAAGAGGGTGGAGTAGTAGTTCCACATAGTGCATGATCCTTTCCTATATCTTCACCCTATGGCTGAAATGATGATGATGATGAAGATCTATGAAAATTAGAAGGAATATCAATGTTGCTCTTTTAAAGTAGGGTTATTAAATCTAAAACCTGTTTGGCACAGCCATCTAACTTCTTCTCATAGAAATGTGACATATCATGATTAGTCTTATTAAAATAGTCACGCTTCGATCTTTCTGGTTTTGGTTCACTCCCCTTAGGAGGAGATGGCCATGATGAACTATAAGGGCTAGAATCAATCTGAAACTCTATAGAATGAGCTTTATGTATTTTCTCCTTCATCCCAGAAGATGCATAACAAACCAATGCATAAGTTTGTGAGCTTATGATAGAATCCAATTGAGAGAGCTTAGATTTCTCTCAAGTCAAAGCATCTTTGGTGGAATAGAAGGTTGAAGAAAAATTCTGAAACTTTCCATGAATCTTAGAAAGAATTAGGTGGATGCACTCAATATCAGCCTTGGTTTTTCCAAAACCATGCAATAAAGATATTTTTTGTTTGAACTTCATCAAAAAAATCCTCAATGGATGAAAAAAATTTAATACAAGAGAGATAAGCTCTTCCTCAATCTAAAGTGTCCTTAACTCATTCACTATACCAAAAAAACCATCAAGCTTGGTCCACATATCTAGAGGAGTACTGGACCCATCAAGATGAAACTTTCGATTGTCAAATAAAGTAGCTGAGGGTAAAAGCACAAACCTATGTCATCTTTTATAAAGAAACAAGATATTAGAATGCGACAGTTCAACATTAATGACAAAAAAAATGGTATTTGCGTTTAGAATATGAAGATGATATAAACTGATAAAATGTGTAGAATTGGATAAATTTTATGCTTATAATTTTTATATTTTTTTGAGTAAGAATTTATTCATTTTATTTTATTTTGAAGTCCCTTTTTAAATATGAAAAATATAGGGTGTAGTTTCTATCAAACAAGCATACACAAATCATCCTTTTTTGTTCTGATTTGAAAACATCTTATAGATGACATAGCTAGGGAACAAAACTTCTTGTTATAAGTACTCAAGTTTAACCTTATTAGAATCCAATAATTTTTTCCTCCCATCAAAACTTCCCTATCAAATCTATACCTTCTTGAAAAATAATTACATATTCATGAAGAGGATTCTCTCCTCTAGAGATAAATATGATTTTAAATGTTTGTTCATATGATTTACTACTTTTCTTTTTCTTTTTGAGGGAGCATCTTCTAAAATGTTGAAAATTTGTACTTATAATATTTTGAGGTTATAAGATATTATAACTAATCAAAACACTCAAAAATTTATATAATGATGATATTGAATCTGACATCTATAAAAGGGTATTTTTAGTTTTTGAAAAAAAATTAATTTTCATAGAGAAATGAGATTTGACCAAAATAGGTTGTGGTATCGTCAATGGTGACATAGATATGTGCTTTTATAAAGCAATTAACCTCTTTCCTCATCCATCTTCTTCCTATGTTGCATGGCCTCAAAAGGCCTTTGTAAAACTAGTTGTTTGAGATTTAAACAAGATCACAACCCTTTTGAATTGAGAAGCTATGTCATCAAGTTCATTCATGTGTGATAGTTATAAGGGGTCAAAAGTTCTAAACAAGAAGAGGGCTCGACCATTGTTTTAAAAGGTGTTGGATTATTTTTTATAGGCCAAAAAATGACCAAATGCTGAAAGGACCTTTTTCACCCAATATTACTACAAAATTATACTAGATCTAGAAAGTAGACCAAAAATTAGGCACTTCAAAAAAAATAACATCTGAATATGTGTCCATATGAGCCTGAGAAAGCCTTTGGAGTTGCAAAAATTGAGATATCAATTTTCATAAAAATTCAAGAATATAGATTAAAAACAACATGCAACAATGTATAGAGAATGAAATTATACTCAAAAATAGACACAATTGCTTGAAAAAAGGAGTCCATATGAGTGAGATATTGTTGTTTGAAACTAACCTCTATATATTTTTTTCTAAATATAGATTCAAAAATATAGTATTTTCTAATTATATAAGCTTTTAAATTATGAAAATTCTTGTAAATTTTTTTAAAAATCTTGCTATGAATTGCTAATGACAACATCATGGAACCTTAGAGAATTTAATAGTGGCATTTTCTTTTCATCAATAGTTAAATTTTAATTATATATATATAGCACTAGATTTATGTATTTTCTTCTAGGTCCACTTGGAACATTACATGGTATGCTGAGCTGGTGAAATGTTCAATTTTTTTATTACAAGAACCTTTTCATTTAGTAGAATATTACAAGACATGTATGTTGAACAACATTATAGATAAATAATATTATATCTTTTAAATTTAAATGATCTTTTATTCTATGAACTCAATTGTTGTAATAAATACATACTTTACCATCTGGTAGTTATCAGGATGTGATTAGTTTGTTCTAGTTCATGAAGATTGTTTCTCTACATTTCAAGATTGTTTCTCTACATTACAAAAATATTGTAAGATAATTCAAGAAGATGGTTGGGATTCCAAAATGTAACGTTTTCTAATGGTATACACTTTTAAATTACAATAATTCTTGTAAACAAGTTTTCTTTTAATATTCTTGTACATTGTTAATGACAACATCATGAAACCTTAGAGGAATTTAATAATTACTTATACATATATATATATATATATATATATATATATATATCACTATATTTATATATTTCCATCTGGGTCTACTGAGGAACATTACATGGTATGTCAAACTGGTCTGGTTTTTAATTTTGTTTTTATAATAACTTTCACTTAATATAATATAACTTTTAGTATAAAACGAATCATATATATTGAACTACATTATAAATGAAGAAAATTAGATATTGTAAATTTAAATGATCAAGTTCATTCTATATACTCAAATGTTGAATTAAATACAAACTTTAGCATCTAGTAATTTAATTTAGGAGATGATTGTTACTCAATATTTGTAAAAGATTATTTCTCGATGATCTCTTATAATTAATGATTGATAAATTATTCTAGTATTATTTTTATGTGCTTGAGAATCATCACTTAGATAGCAACTCTCGTATCTCAGTTTGTTTTCAATAAAATGTATTTCCACCTTTCTTGCATTATGATTCTTCCAAAGCAGAAAATAAAACAATGATTTGGAGAATACATTAGAAGTAATAAATGCACATAGTTTTATTCATAAAAGATTCAATTACATCTTTTATTAAATGGAAAGGAAATAGTGAATAAGAACGCATCCAATTTTATTTGATATGGAAAGGGAATAGTTAACAAAAGAGTATATATAAGATTTTAGTGGTTGTCTTCATTCCAATCAGAATTCAATGTAACACCTTTCACAATAGGATGGAGATTCACACATGCCTTGTTCAATAGGTGATCTGATGAAGCAACTTCTTTGGGGACTGATGGCATGTTGGAATATGTGTATTGTGGCACTTGGCCAAATTTTAGTACATGTGCGTAATTCTCCTCTGATATAAAATCCATTCCAGAGGTCTTTTCAAGGCATGAAGCCTCACATTTGGCTGAGACATGGATGATAGCTAGTGTTACCATCATGATGATAGCCAATACTCTTCTCACCTTAATTTGCACCAAACTCTCCATATTTTTTGTAATAACTAAATAGGAACTTCATACGTGAAGATTGATATGATTCACTCCCTCATGAGACCACTTTCGTATTCAATAAATACTCCTAGGAAATATTTTGTCAAATTGTCCTTCAAAGTCATGGGCCGTAATAGAGATGAAACTATGTACAATCTATTCAAATTAGATAGTTTCACTACATCTTAGGAATAGAAAAAATAATATGTTGCCCATTTTAAATTTCTTTAATTTAATAGATATTTAAACATATGTTTATCTTGATTTTTTGTATTACTAATGGATTTTGAGTAATGTATGGAAATGTTGAATATTACATGTAGCCTAGCTAAGGTTCAAAATTGTGCATGCTTACAATTTACTATAGTAGAAGATACATTTCTTGGTCATTCTACTATGGTCAAGATCTACACACAATTGACTCAGCAGATACAAACAATGCTTTCTTTTTATCTACTTGTAAGTGGTAGGACTAATCTTAGTTGTTCTATGTTGGATCATACTTTACGTTTGAATAAAACTAGTATTGGTTAGATGATTGGGAAGTAACCTCCAACTGATCCCTTAGCCTTTTTTTACTTCAAGGTCAACCTCTCATCCTTTTGGCTTCTATCTAATCATTCTAAAAAAATTAAGACTACCAAGATTATGTTAATATCAAATAAATAATAGTATTTCTATTATTTTAATAATGATGAATATGAACCCATATTTGACTGATGGGGTTAATATTAGAGTAGATATTGTATTTTTACATGATAATGACATATAATTTCATTGGAACAATGATCTTGTACAAATAACATCATTTTGAAAAAGCCATTGTCATCACTTTAGACATGTATTTATATCATGGTTTTAAATATAACCTTCTTAATAATGATAATACCTCTATATGATATTTATAAGACTATTAAAGAATTTCATCTCTCATATTATTTTTACCCTAGGAAGGATCTCTCTAGTTAACACTTCTCATTCTAGCATTGTTATATTTTATGTACTACACATTGATAGAAGTTTTCAATGGGTAGTAAAAGCCATAAAGAGTTTAGAGGCCAATGTTGAAGGAGTGCTCGATGAATCAGTAGGAGGTCACATGATCTATTTCGATATAATTCATTAGGAATTGGGAATGTTATTGTGATAACTGCCAAAAGGGGAATCAATAGGTGATGGGCACCAAGAGAGTAAAAATATCTTCTATGCATTTCAAAGATGGCTTGTTAACACTCATTTCTAAAATTTTTTAATATGGATGTCAAATGCTTCCCCTCCTTGAACATCATGGGACACAATGTGAAGAAGGATGGAAGGATATGGTAGGGGAATGACCATGTTGGTATTTTTTGGTTATCAGTATTTATAAACTTAGAGAGTTATCTTTTGGAAATGACTTATTCTTGTCTTATAAGAAATTTATCCTATAGTGAAGCAGGGAGGTTTTGATGGTTTGGGCAGTAATATTATAATCCTTAGGTCAAAACTAAACTTTGAGAGCTAGTAAGGAAGATTGTGAGTTTTAGTACGTGAGAGTGAGGGTTGTTGGCTTAAAAATATCTTTTCCTGAGTAGTATTGTTTAGGGGCACTCTAAGTATAAAGATTTGGAAGTTCGAGACATAATATTGAGAGGTATGGATACATTTTCTTCTTCATTATAGAATAAACCCCTCATATCTAGATAGGTTTAGTATGCATTATTTTGCATGAAGGATAATTTTAATAAATGTATAACATGAGGAAAATTCTATATGAAAGTAATGAGATCAATCTGGTAAAATTTATTAAATATTAACATTATGATCTAAGCTATAATATTGAATGATTATTAATACAAAGCGACTATTAAAATCTATTCTTCTAAATAATATTAGATTTAAGTTGAACATAGGATTATGGGAGGCAATATTTAAATAAATCTTTAAAATAAAGTGAAAATATGCTATTCAAATCCATATAATATACTTTAACCCTTGTATACCCTTGTCAAAGTATTACTCTATACATTACCAAGGATTGTTTCAAGGACATGTACTGATGATAATGTTGTTGATCACTAATGGTAGTTCTCAAAGTGAATTTTAGGTTTTTCTTCATTTTCCTTTCTTCTTGTTTAAGAGATTTGGTTTTGTACACTTTGTTTTTACCTTTCATTATGTTGTTTGAGATCCACTTTGGGAATATTGATTTGGATACTTATCTCCAGGAGGGGATGCATGACCATTGTTCTCAAATGTTGAAAGAATTAATTTGATTCTATTGATATTTTTTGGGAATGGATTATCTAGGTACATATGTGGAGGCTATCTTACAATGGGGGAAATAGTACAAAGTAGCTAGTCCAAGGTATCTCATTGTGGAATTGTTACTAATTTGAGACTTTATTAAATTTTGGGTTTGGTTTTCATGTTAATATAAAATAATTGTTCCTCTTTCATGCCTAGAGTTGCATTCACTCTTTTGTTGGGATGGGTTAAGATGGTTTGGTTGCCCTTGGTGTGTTGATTTGTCATTTGTGACACCTTAATATGTGGTGAAGTTGTAATTTCCAAATGATGTCCACATAAGCCCAATGTGTGGAAAGGATATGGGTGTCACTAGCATGGAATCATTTGATGATCGGCTTTAATATGTAACTTGTGATCATGTTACTATTTTATGGTAATAAGCTCAAAGATGTTATGAAGTTGATTTATATTATATTACAAAAATCTTGTAAGATTATGTAAAATGATGATTGGGATTCCAAAATGTAATATTTTCTACTTGTACAAGCTTTTAAATTATGATAATTCTTATAAACCTTTTTTTTCAATCATGTTGTAAATTTCTAATGACAACATCGTGGAACCTTAAAGGAATTTAATAGTGGCATTTTCTTTTCATCAGTATTTAAATTTAAAAAATATATATAGCACTAAATATATGTATTTCTTTCGGGTCTACTAGGGACGTGACATGGTCTGTTGAGTTGGTCAAGTGTTCAATTTTGTTTTTACAAGAACTTTTTTGTTTAATAGAATATTACTAGTCATGTATATTGAACAACATTATAAATAAAGAATATTATATATTATAAATTTAATTGATCTTTTATTCTATGAACTCAATTGTTGTATTAAACACATACATTAGCATCTGATAATTTTCAAGATGTGATTATTTTGTTCTAGTTCAAGAAGATTGTTTCTCTGCATTTCAAGATCTTATAATAAAATATTGATAAATTATTCCAGCAATATTTTAATGTGCTTGAGAATCATCACATAAATAGAAACTCTCACATCTTAGTTTGGTTTCAATCAAATGTATTTCTAACTTTCTTGCATTATGATTCTTCCAAAGAAAAAAATAAAACAAAGATTTGGAGAATGCATCAACAGTAATAAATGCACATGGCTTTATTCATAAGAGATTAAATTACTTATTTGATTAAATGGAAACCAAATAGTGAATAAGAATGAATCCATTTTTATTTGATTAAATGGAAACCAAATAGTGAAGAAGAATGGATCCAATTTTATTTGACGAAAGAGTATATTATATAAGATTTTAGAGGTTGTCTTCATTGCTAGAATTTGATGTAACACCTTTCACAGTAGGATGTAGATTCACATGATCTCATAAAGCATCTTCTTTGAGGATTGATGTGGAGCTAGAATATGTTCAGCAGGTGATCTGATGAAGCAACTTCTTTGGGGACTAATGGGGCATTGGAATATGTGTATTGTGGTGCTTGGCCAAATTGTAGCACATGTGCCAGATTCCAGAGGTCTTTTCAAGGCATGGAACCTTAATTTGCATCACACTCTCCATATTTTTTGTATTAACTAAATAGGAAATTTGTATGTGAAGATTGATATGCTTCACTCATGACACCAACCTCGTATTGAATAAATACTCGTGGGAAACATTTTGTTAATTTTCCATTCAAAGTCGTTGGCCGTAATGGAGGAAGATCTATGTAGAAGCTATTCAAATTAGAAGGTTCAACTACATCTTAGGAACGAAACAAATAATATCTAGTAAAGGTCATTCTAGAAATAGGAAATCATTGGTAGTCCATTTTAAATTTCTTTGATTATATTGCAATTTTAATTGATTTTTAAACATCTGTTAATATTTATTTTCTCTATTAGTAATGGATTTTGAGCAATGAATGGATATCTTGAATATTACATGTAGCCTAGATAAGGTTCAAAATTGTGCATTCTTATAATCTATTATACTACAAGATATATTTCTTGGTCATTTTA
Source organism: Cupressus sempervirens (assembly GCA_028749045.1). Classification (NCBI taxonomy): domain Eukaryota; kingdom Viridiplantae; phylum Streptophyta; class Pinopsida; order Cupressales; family Cupressaceae; genus Cupressus; species Cupressus sempervirens. Next base: position 231,844,492 of record CM053791.1, read on the forward strand.
CTATGGTCTAGATCTACAGACAATCGACCAAGTAGATACAAACAATGAACATAAGTATATCACAAAGTGGCCAATGTTCATAGAAGAGGTCTGTCCCACTTGAAAATACATGTCTACACTAATCAAATGGAAAAAAATTCAAAATAACCCCCAACTAAGATTTGACTATTGTGAATAGGTCACAAATGAGACATGTTAACAATAGGCTATATATCAAGCAACTTTATTTACACCAACACCCACTATAAAGTGAAATTTAGTAGGAACTTGAATAAAAATGATGAGTCATGGTTACTAGCCTTGTTAGATAGCTATGTACATAAGGATCTTCCATAAACAAGAGTGAGAAAGAAAGACCAATGAGGAAAAACATTCCTTGAAAATAATAGATTATAAATAAATGAGATGAGATATATATTATAAATAGTATCAAAGGTGACTATGATTGTCCTTAATAGAATCATCAATTTTTTAATTTGATGATTCTTTGAAAGTTTTCATGATAGATAATGAAATTTCAATTATAAATATTGGTGAGCATACAATGAAAGAATAATTAGTTGGAGCAAAATCTCTAAAATTATACAAAATTGAAATATCATAAGAGAGGTCCATAGATTTTTGGATTGCGTTAGTACCTGCTACAAAACCCATCTCTAAGGAAATTTATAGGATGGCCACTTAAGAGTTGAGTGAGCTAAAACTAAAATTAGAGGAGCTTTTGGAGAAAGCCTTTATCCACCCTAATATATCTCATGGGTGAGTCAAAATTATCTTGATGAAGAAGAAGGATGGATCACTATGGTTATTTATTGATTATAGATCGCTAAATAAGCCTAATATTAAAATAGTTATAGATTGATAAGTGGAGATATTTTGTCTTGGGGACACAAGTTCTAGCTTCATAATAACCTTTATAACTTGCTAAAAATATTCATTCAATTCAATGCAAATGTCAAACATCTTTGGATAAAAATTTTATGTGAATATCACTATGACATAAATGACATCTGAGGAAGGAATAATGTGGTTTCATATGCCTTGAGTAGGTTAAGTTATATAGTTTCAATAGTTATCATCAATGTCAATTTGAGAGGTAGAAAATTGAAAGATCTTTTATTACATGCATTTTATTAGAAACTAAAGGAAAATATAGAGTAAAGAATATCCTTGGGAAGTAGATATGTTAGTTTCACCCTCAAGATTTATGGACCTCTACACCATTTTAATATTTTCTTGTTTCATCCATGAGAGGTTTTATGTAACTCAATTTTAACTAAATCCCATCAAGCAATGTTCTGAATACATCTAGGAGTAAAGAATATGCCAACAAATATTCAAAAATTTTACTATTGGTCAGGTATGAAGAGGGACATTGTAGATTTTTTATCTTGTTTCTTGGATTGATAGAGAGTCATGGTATAACATTAGAATCTTACAAAATTTTCACACCCAAATTTTGTCCCTGAATGGAAATTAGGAATTATATCCATTGATTTTATTGAATTTGCAAGTCTCTTGTCAGAGACATGATGCAATCATGGTAACCATGGATTACTTGGCCAAAGTGGCACACATTTTTCTATTAAGGTCTTCTTAGCTAGCCTTGATGGTGGCACACATCATTATGGAGAATATCATATGTCTCCATGTTATTCCTAGGAAAATTATTTGAGATTAAGATCTAACCATAACAATGCATTTCTAGGCATCTCTTCACTTCGATTTAGGAACAAAAAGAAAATTTAATTTTGCATATCATCTAGAGATAGATGGATAGAATAAGAGAGTTAGAATTTTTTTAGAAGATATGTTGTACATGTTCATCCTAGAATAAAAGTATAGATAGGAGTATTATTCATTCCTAGTTGAATTTTCTTATAACAATGGATACTATACTTTGATTGCAATGACAACTTTTCAGGGCATGTATGGTCTCTTATCTCATTCACTCTTGATTTGTATAATCTAGAGGGTCATGTGCTTTTAGGTATAGATGTACTTAACAAAAAATTGAAACATTTAGAGAGAATTAAAGAGTATTTGACTCTAACATGGGATAGACAAAAGAAGTATGTAGATGCTTATAAGATGAATCATCAACATGAAAGAGGAGATCCCATATTTTGGACAGTGCAAGCATTAAAATTATGATCTGTCATGATAAGGGATCTAGGTTGTCACATGTTTTTATTAACCCCTTTGAGATCCTTGAGAATATTTATATGTTTTCCTATTTCTTTTCATTTTCACACAACTTATCATGTGTTGATGATGTTTTCCATGTGTCTACTCTTAGTAGGTATAATCTTGACATTTCAGATATTTCTTATTGGACTACATTATACAAAAGGAATAGGAAGATACATCTAGAGCTTGTACAGATAATATAATAGTGGACTTTTATCATCATGGGTAAAACTATTGATTATGTAAGATTTTAATGGTACCCCAATGATGATTATTCATCTACCTAAGAGGAGGCATCATAGATAAAAGAATCATACACCTATGTCTTTTTATAGACTTCTAGTAGAAATCCCATTTCTAGGAGGGGTATAATGCCCCTCTACTTAGACTTATCCATTTTATTCCTTAGTTTTGTTTTAAGATATAATATCAAGATGATACTCTTTTTGTTATTTTGTAGCTACAGTTATGGATTTTTCATACTCTTAGATATGTTGGTTAATTTCCTTTCGAGTTGCGATGATTTTATTTTGATGAGGCACATGATTATTGTTGGAATTACAAATGGAAAACATCTACTTCTTGGGTTTGGGGGGCGCGGTGAGGGGGGGCATTGAATTAGGAGTATTAAACTTTCAACAATAAAACTTTTAACTAATACATGCATAAAACATATTGAAATAACATGTAAAGTGAATGCATCCACACAAACACTTGACACTAGATATGATCACCTAGAAACCCTCCAAATAAGAATGTAAAACTAGGGTGATGATGACAGCCACAATCCTTCATTACTACAGCACTAAAGTGTTCACTTGTTAAGGTTACAAAGTGTTGACCATTCTCATGATCTACCCTATGAAAGATTTTCCCTATTAGAGGATTACAAAGGACTATTAGATCCTATCCTATCCATCTTGATCCTTTTTTATCTAACATTAAAATGTGGTATCACTAATTCTCTTTTTTGCAAACTGATTATGCAATTCTCTCCTTCTAAGTCACCTTGAATGCCCTTGAATTAATTCACCCTTTTTCTCCCTTCTATTCTTCACTTGCATACATCACATTCAATCTCTAAATTTTGTGGCTTTAACTTCCTTATATATATTTTTGTGACTTAGGGTTAGGTATATATCTATGGCTAAGATTCATTCTTTTTATTGTATAACCTTTTTAATTTTCAGATTGGTTGCATGTTGATTGCATAGGAAAACTAAATAGATTTGATCTTATCTTCTAAGCTTCAATATCTATCCATTAGTTGGTAAAAAAATAGTTTAAATAGTTGTCATCACAAATAACTAGGTCCATTTTGTGTTACTCGGCACTTGATAATACTAATGCACAACACTTACCATAATTCCGGTTGACTTGACACTTGAACTTGCTTGGCATTAACTGTTCACTCAACACATGAACTTTCTCGACACTTGATTGATTCAACACATGAGTGACTCAACACTTATTGCAACTTGGCATCTATACATATTATACTCAACATATATGATGAGCTCGACATAAACTTAGTAAATATATTTTAGTCTGTTGACACTCAATTGTGAAAACCAATTTGAGATCAACAATATCCCCCTTTTAGATGACTATCAAAAACACTTAACTATACATAACAAATCTAATCTTCTCAAGTATAATGTATTTATCATATATACAAAATTTTCAAAATGATTTAAAATTCTATAATAGACTATGTACCTCAAAATTTTGTATCTCCCCTTGAGTTAATGTGCCTTTACTATATCCAAAATCTCTTCTCTTCTGAGTAGATTTGCCTCTTGCTGAAACTATTTATCTATCTGATATACTCTATTTTTTCTCTTTTTTTCTATTTACTCCTGCTTTGTTTTCTTTTCTCTTTTTCATATTTATCACCTGCTTTCATATTTTTCTCCCCTTTTTTGACACTTATGTCAAAGGGTCTATACATTGATTGTGTATTTGTCCAAAAGAATTTTTTTGATTTCCATTATAATCTTTACAGAAACATCCAAGTTGTCTATTGAAATATCTAAGGATTTTATTTTGATGACTGTCTCTGCTGCAAGATGAACTAGTCTTTCCAAAGTTGAAAGATTATGACCTTTCTTTAACACAATTTCTAAATAGATTAGTTCTTTTTGGAGTATTCCCATATGAGGGCTAAGGGAATCTTGAATGTTGACCAACTTGGTTCTTATTTTAGCCTCTTCTCCGATCAACACAGCTAGTTCCTTTTGTGTATGAAGCACTATATGGAAATGCTTCTTGCTCTAAGTTGGGTTTTATGGAAATTGTATACCTAATATTTTCAAGTTTCTTTCAAGACTCAGAACAATTTCATGTGTGAGAGTTCTATTTGGCTTGATATTTTTTCATTAACTTTGCCTTGAAATTTCTTTTCAAACCATTCCATAAGTTTTGTATTAGTATCATAGTCTTCATTTGTCACTTGTTACACAATTTCTACCAGTTTTTCTAATATGGGCTTGGATTCATCAAGTGTTTGCAAGTTGAAAGCATCTAAAAATATGTCTTTGATCTCATGTAGTGTTTGCCTTTGTTTGTACTCTTTCTTGAGTATTTATTGATTCTTCTTTCTCTCCAATGCCTATTGCATTGTATTTATCTGTTCTAATGTTATAGTTGCCTTGTCATATTTGGTTATCATTATTTCTTCGTCTAGAAGTGCATCACTATAGTGGAGTATCTTTGCAACCTTTATTGATTTTGAGCTTGGTGTATAAACTTGAAGTGGTATTGCATCAGTGCTCAACTTCTAAAGCACTTTAGTAGGAGTGCCAATTTTTGCTAAATTTACAAATGTTTGTATGGCTTCTTTTAATCATTGATGTCCTTGTCTTCATCGGATCAACCTTGATCAATCACAATTATTTGAGTTGCACCTTGAGTTTGTGCATTAGGTACAATAACACATGTTTGTCTTGTTTGTTCACTTGTATGCTCTCTTACTTATGCAATCTGAGTTTTTTGTCCAACCATGTCAACTTTTATTGTAGTCTCAACCTTTTTAGATGTATTATCTGATGTTTGCACTAGAGGTTGACCACTAGTGTCTATAGGGATGGCGGAAGGTGGTTCCTGTGTGTTCACATTATTGCTAGTAATGTTAGCTATTTCTTTTTGTAGTTCATCCACACTGACCAATATAGGATTATTGCACAATCTAGCTTGTTGTGTGGATTGGTCAAGGATCTTCATTAGATCCTCCACAGTTAATGGATTGATATTTTGAGGTGAGCTATCAGGAATATATTTTACTATTATGGTGTCTATAAGTGTGTTTGTGTCATGTGGAGGGCTCATGCTTGTTAGTTATGTGTTTTCCAGACTCTTGTATGTGTGTTGTTCAACAACTATTTCCATTTTATCTTTCTTCTATTGTGTCTTCTACATAGTTGTTTCTTCCTTTTCTTTTTTTTCCTTAATCTTCCTTGTCCTCATCCACTTCCTCATTATTTATTCCCTCAAAAGGATCCTTTTGTCCTTCTTTAACTATCATCAATCCATATATTAACTTCCACATTTGAGTGGATTTCTTGACAAAATCCTCAATCTTGTTCAACAGAATGCTAAATGCCTTGTATTTAGGTGCAAATATCCTACCATACTTTTTGTTTTCCTTGGTAATTTTTTGTTTTGACAATTCTGGCATCACTTGTGCAAGAGTTGATTCCCTTATTTTCTTCTCGAGATTCAAACAATAATGCCACTTGTTCTCAACAATTGTATATAATTCTTTAGGAAAACTATATTATCCAATTCATGAGGAGTGTTCTTGAATTTTTCCATCATGGAAAATACTAAATTCAATGTTTCTCAATCCCGTTAAATCTGCATTATCCCTAACAATATCACAAATGTTTTCAAGATCAGATTTGGGAGCATGACTTACCACATTGAACTAGCTTGTGTCCTCTACTTTTGTCTTTTCGTCATCTATCTCTAGTTGTGCAATGTATTTTCTTCTTGGTTTCCTTTGAACTAGATCTTTCTATTCAATAGCCTTTTTCTTCTACTTTGCCTACTCTCTGGCATTTTGAGTGATTGCTCTTGTACTAGCTTTTGTTATTGGAGTTCTAGGCTTTATTGTACTTGGTTTTACTATTTTCTTTCCCTGTAGTTGTGCAACAAGTTGTGTCTTATACTTCCTCTTCTTAAGTCTTGATTTCACTAATGCTTCCTCGGCTTCTACTTCCTTGACATCTTCTTCTTCTTGATCTTCATCCATACCTGGGGTTAAAGAAAGAGGTTCTTGTCCTTGCACCTCTTCTTCCTCTTCATCTTCTTCATCATCATCTTTATCATTGTCTCCTACACCTTCTTTGAACTAAACCTTTGATTTTACAACATCATATTTAAGAAAAACTTTGGCACATTTTTCTATTTCCTTACCAAGAAGTGCAGTGATAGCAATTGAAGCTTCAACAATGTTGATTTCATATCCTAGAGGTCTTACCCATCTAACTCTAAGTACTGCATCCTGGATGTAAGTGTAGTCAATGTATACAAGGAAACAAATATCATTTGTTGTTCTAATAGGGAAACAAGAATTGTTAACCTCTATTTCATGGACTTCTAGAAATCTTTAAAATAACTAGTCATTACAGACTCATAATTGTCTCCCATTTGTTTGATATACTCATTGATCCGCACAACTATGGATATATTTGTCTTCCATCCTATCTTTCCAAAAGATGGGAACTCATTTTGCATATATAAATATATACATACCAATATTGAACCAAACTTACATTGAGCACTTATAAACTTTCTTATTACTCCTAGGTTCTCCATTATTTGTTGCATTTGAAGTTTTGCATGATCATAAGTGTGATCTTTCTTAACAATCTTATAGCCTATATCTACTACTATACATGGAACACTATTCATTCTACTTCATTGATAGAATTTATGTGAAATGACCCTAATGGAAAAGTTAAGAAGAGGGTTTGTGATGCTGTCAATGGCCATTCTACACTTGTTCCATTTAGCTCCTATGTTTTTCTCAATCACCTCTTTAGAATTTCTCCTTAGTGTCTTGGGCCGATGTAGGGTTGGGTAACCAATAACCCTATGTACAATTTTCTTTGTGATTTTGATAGGTCCACCCTCTAGCTATAAGCATCCATCATGTACTTTGCTAAGGACTATTTTGATCAACTCTATTTTGAATACAGTGGGTAATTCTAAGGCATGAGTCAATCCCTTTCTCTCTACAATTTTGAATTCTTCCTTGAATATCCCATTTTAACACAATTTTTCATATGCCTGATTTATGTCTATGTCTCCAATCCCTCCTACCATACAGTTATAGAATTTCCTTACATCTTGAACTAGTACGACCTTTAGTAGAATCATAGACAGTGTGCTTGAAGGATCCTATTTGTAGGAAATCTCTAGTATGGCCTTGAAATTAGGTTGTCTCACCTCGTTGCTGACTAATTTAACTTCAAAAGTCTCTTTGTGCTTCACATTTTTTGAGGTAGCTTCCATATTGTGAACTAGGGTTTTAACAAAATGAAACTATCATATTGTGAATACTCTTGTATGTTTGTTGTTCAATAGCTATTGCCATTTCTTCTTTCTTCTATTGTGTCTCCTACATAGTTGTTTCTTCCTTCTCTTTTTTTCCTTCATCTTCCTTTTCCTCATTATTTATTCCCTCAAAAGGATCCCTTTCTCCTTCTTTAACTGTCATCAATCCATATATTAACTTCCACATTTGAGTGGATTTTTTGACCACATCCTCAATCTTGTTCCACAGAATGCTAAATGCCTTGTATTTAGGTGCAAATCTCCTACCATACTTCTTGTTTGCCTTTGTAAATTTTCCTTTTGACAATTCTGGCATCACCTATGTAAGCCTTGATTCCCTTATTTGCTTCTCGAGATTCAAACAATAATGACACTTGTTTTCAATAATTGTATATAATTCTTTAGGCATTGTATTATCCAATTGAAGAGGAGTGTTCTTCACTTTTTCCATCATGGCATATACTGACTCTTCTAACATGATTTGGTCTTCTCTACCAAGTTTTTCAAATTCAATGTTTCTCAATCCCATTAAATCTACATTATCCCTAACATTATCACAAATGTTTTCAAGATCAGATTTGGGAGCATGACTTACCACTTTGAACTAGCTTGTTTCCTCTAATTTTGTCTTTTCATCATCTATCTCTGGTTTTGCAATGTATTTTCTTCTTTGTTTCTTTTGAACAAGACCTTTCTATTCAGTAGCCTTTTTCTTCTACTTTTCCTGCTCTTTTGCATTTTTAGTGGTTGCCCTGGTATTGGCTCTTGTTATTGGAACTGTAGGCTTTTTTGTGCTTGGTTTTGCTATTTTCTTTCCATGTGGTTGTGCAACAAGCTATGTCTTATCCTTCCTCTTCTTAAGTCTTGGTTTGGCTCGTGCTTCCTCAGCTTCTACATCCTTGACATCTTCTTCTTCCTAATCTTCATCCATGCCTTGGGTTAAAGCAAGAGGTTCTTGTCCTTGGACCTCTTCTTCCTCTTCATCCTCTTCATCATCATCTTCATCATTGTCTCCTCCATCTTCTCTGAACTTAACCTTTGATTTTACAACATCATATTTACCAAAAAATTTGACACTTTTTTCTATTTCCTCAGGACGAAGTTCAATGATAGCAACTGAAGCTTCAACAATGTTGATTTCATATCCTAGAGGCCTTAACCATGTAACCCTAGGTACTGCATCTTGGATTTAAGTTTAGTCAATGTCTACAAGGAAACAAATATCATTTGTTTTTCTAATAGGGAAACAATAATTCTTAACCTCTATTTCATGGACTTCTAGAAATCCTTAAAATAAATAGTTATTATTGACTCAAAATTGTCTCCCATTTATTCGATATACTCATTGATTTGCACAACTATGGATCTATTTTTCTTCCATCCTATCTTGCCAAAATATGGGAACTCATTTTGCACAAAGAAATATATACATACCAATATTGAACCAAACTTGCATTGAGCACTTATAAACTTTCTTATTGGTCCTAAGTTCTCCATTATTTGTTGCATTTGAAGTTCTACAAGATCATAAGTGTGATCCTTCTTAACAATCTTATAGACTATATCTACTACTATACATGGAACACTATTCATTCTACTTCACTGATAGAATTTATGTGAAATGACCCTAATGGAAAAGTTAAGAAGAGGGTCTATGATGCTGTCAATGGTCATTCTACACTTGTTCCATTTAGCTCCTATGTTTTTCTCAATCACCTCTTTAGAATTGCTCCTTAGAGTCTTGGGCTGATCTAGGGTTGGGTAACTAGTAACCCTATTTTAAATTTTCTTTTTGATTTTGATGGGTCCACCGTCTAGGTATAAGCATGCATCATGTACTTTGCTAAGGACTATTTTGATCAAGTATGTTTTGAATATAGTGGGGAATTCTAGGGCATGAGTCAATCCCTTTCTCTCTATAATTTTGAATTCTTCCTTGAATATCCCATTTTAACACAATTTTTCATAAGTCTAATGTATTTATATGTCTCCAATTCCTCCTACCTTACAGTTATAGCATTTCCTTACATCTTGCACCATTACGACCTTTAGTAGAATCATAGACAATGAGCTTGAAGGATCCTATTTGTAGGAAATCTCTAGTATGGCCTTGAAATTAGGTTGTCTCACCTCATTGCTAACTAATTTAACTTCAAAAGTCTCCTTGTGCTTCACATTTTTTGAGGTAGCTGCCATATTGTGAACTAGGGTTTTAACAAAATGAAACTATCATATTGTGAACACATAAAGAATACCTTTAAGATTAATGAACTAATGCTTGATCTCAACTATGATCCTTGTAAATGCTTTAGACTAGTTCATAGATCTCTTCATTTCTCTGCTCACTCTTGCTCTAAATTTGAAATGAAAAAAATGGGCAAAAATTAGTCTTATACCTTTCAAACATTGCATTTATTGCATGATGCATGTATAGTTGTAAACTCAACTCTAAAACAATTTCTATTTTACTCGGAATCAATAGAAATTTTACTCTCACTTAGAAGCTATTGATTTTATCTTTACTTAGCAGCTACTACTCACTTGGATCCAGTTGGCTTTGGCTGAAAATTTAGCATTAACTAGTGTTTTACTTAGCATCTAAGAAGAACTTTTCACACTCAACAATAATGTGAAAACTTGAAAATTTGACCCCAGATTTTTCTTGTTGACTTCCATCTTTTATTCATATTAATTTATCCTTTTCAGCATCAATTTATCTTGGAACTAATGTATGATAAATTATTTAAATATCAGTCCTACATACCTTTTTTTTCTTAGTTTGATGTGGTGTGACAACTTGACCTATTAGGTGAAGTGATCCCTCCATTTGATGTGCTACTTCCATCTCTCTTCTTCCATGTTTTGTTCATCTCTCCTCTAATTTGTTCAACATCTACTTTTCCTTTTCCTTTGTTGAACTCAGAATTGGGTGCCCTTGATCTTGTTGGACAATGGTTGCTGATATGACTAGTCTTTAAATATCTAAAGCATATTCTAGTCAAAGTGTTCATGACTTCTTGCCTTTACTAGTTTTTTTGGTAACCACATGGGCTTAGATTTGCACTCGAAGGCTCTATGTCTATAATTCTGATAGTTGTAGTAGTAACCTTCAAATCCTAGTGCATTCTTGGTTCTTGTCTTGCATTCACATGCTTGATGACCTTGTTTATTGCACTTATGACATTGACACATGTTTTTAGGTTTGTCATGCTGATTTGCATTCTTGTTCCTACACACATTTGTAGTATGTCTCTTCTTACCACAAAATTGACAAGTAGGTTTAGAGGTCTTACCTTTGTCATTTCTTTCTTTAGTAGTCTTGGATGATTCTCCTTCTTTAGTGCTGCTATAGTCTAGTCTAGTAGTATCATTAATGGATCTTGGAGATTTTAGTAGTTTCTCAAAGTACTTGATGGCTTCATTTGGCTTGTTGAAGCTCTCAACAATCTCTCTTTCTCTTCTTAGATCATTTTGCAATTGTTCATTCTGTAGCTTTAGTGTGGTGATCTTAATGTCTTTGAAATTTAACTCATGATGAGCATTCATCATCTTACTTAGGGTATTCATCATATTACTTAGGCTATCCTTTCTGATATGATATGAAAATGATGTATCATTCATCCTTTCTTTTGCAAACTGATTATGTGATTCTCTTCTTCTTCTAAGTAACCTTGAATGCCTTTGAATTAATTCAACATTTTTCTCCCTTATATTCTTCACTCACATACATCACATTCAATCTATGAATTATGGGGTTTTAAATTCCTTATAAATATTTTTGTGGCTTAGGGTTAGGTATGAATCTACATATGGGATTCATCCTTTTTGCCATTTAACCTTCCTAATTTTCTAATTGGTTGCATGTTGATTGCATATGAAAAATAAATAGATTAAATCTTATCTTATAAGCTTTGAGAACTATCCATTAGTTGGCAAAAAAATGGTTTACATAGTTTTTTGTGCCTTCACTAATAACTAGGTCCATACTATGTTACATAGCACTTGAACTTGCTCAGCATCAACTATTCAGTCAAAAACTGAACTAGTTTAGCACTTGATTGACTTGACATATGAGTGACTCGACACTTATTGTAACTCAGCATCTATATATATTATACTCAAGATATATGTTTAGCTTGACATGACCTTCTGATGCAACCATGATTACTATGAACATAGGATACATCTCCCTTCATGGAAAAACAAACTTTTGAAGGAGATGTTTATCATGCTTATTGAACTTTCATTTTGCATGATGTTGAATGACATAAATCCTTTTGGATCTCTCTCATGAAAAGATGATCATGGATGAAATCTAAGATTCCAGGTGGGTTTTTCAACATATTGCATAACTCAATTGAAGATAATTGTGTATGTTCACGAGGAGGCCTTTGATAGTTCTAACTAGACTGCACAATCTATTGTTGTTTGAGATATAACCACAATGGAGATATATTTTTTGTATTTTTTGTTGTATGTTGAATACATTTTATTGATGGAACTATATGAATTTCTATTTTATGCTGGTGTTTGAAAAGAAAATAACATAGATGGAGTAACAAGAGATTTAAAAGTTGAGGATTTTACCTTGGATATTCATTATTGACTTGCATCTTTTATTCATGCTAATTTATCATTTTTAGTACTAACTTATCTTGAAACTGATGTATGATAAAGAATTTAAATATCATTCCCACATACCTTTTTCTACTTAGTTTGATGAGGTGTGACCACTTGGCCTATTAGGTGAAGTGATCCCTCCATTTGATGTGCTACTTCCATATCTCTTCTTCCATGTTTTGTTCATCTCTCCTTTCATTTGTTCAACATCTACTTTTCCTTTTCCTTTGTCGAACTCAAAATTAGGTTTCGTTGACCTTGTTGGAAATGCTTATTGATATGACAAGTCTTTAAAAATCTAAAGCATGTGGTTTGACTCAAACATCTATTGTAGGTACCATTGAAATGTGTTCTTATGTAGTTCTCAAGGATGTGCCCATACTCCTAATAGTACTGACAACTTTGCCTCATATTCTACTCCCAATTATAGAAGTGTCGATGACTTCTTGGCTTTACTAGTTTGTTTGATGACCACATGGACTTAGATCTACACTTGAAGGTTCTATTTCCATACTTCTGATAGTTGTAGCAGTAACCTTCAAATCTTGGTTCATGCTTGGTTCTTGTCTTGCATTCATATACCTGATGAATTTGTTTATTACACTTATGACAATAACCCATGTTTTTAGGTTTTTCATGCTGATTTTCATTCTTGCTCCTACACACATTAGTAGTATGTCTCTTCTTACCACAAAAATGACAAGTGGGTGTAGAGTTATTAAATTTGTCATTCCTTTCTTTAGCAGTCTTGGATGATTCTCTTTCTCCAATGCTGGTATAGCCTAGTCCAGTAGTATCATTATTGGATCTTGAAGATTTTAGTAGCTTCTCAAAGTATTTGATGGCTTAATTTGTCTTGTTGAAGCTCTCAATAATATCTCTTTCTCTTCTTAGATAATTTTGCAGTTGTTCATTCTGCAACTTCAGTTTGGTGATCTCAATGTCTTTGACATTCAACTCATGATGAGCATTCATCATCTAACTCAGTGTATCCAATTGCATGTTGGAGATTCTGGCAAGCTCAATTAACTTCTCTCCCAATCTGTTGGCTAGGTTTCTCTTATCTTCTTCTATTGTGACTTTATCGTCTATGGATCTTTACTTTTGTTTAGTCACTTCACACAAAATCGTGGCTTGTGACTCTTGTTCCATCTTTAGATTTCTAATCTCTTCTACTTGTACTGTATTCTTCTGCATTAGGACTATAATTGTTGCATCAAAATATTTTGAGTCTCCATTTGAAAATACTTTGGTGGTGTCAATTTCTTTGTAATGTGTATCATTTTTTGTAATGGTAGTTTATTTTTTTCTCTTTTAGGATTTCCTCAATTCCTCCCTAGCTTCTTCCAATGAATGCAAAATGAGATATATTTCAATCTCCTAACTCTCTATAATTTTTCAAGTTTGTAGACCTCCATCTCAAGATATTTTCTCTAAGTTTTGGGGCTTCTCTTGATAAGAACTTTGTTCTTATACAAATTGTCGCAATTACAAATTGGAAACATATACTTCTGAGAGGGGGAGGTGAATCAGAAGTATTAAACTTTCACCAATAAACTTTTAACTCATACATGCATAAAATAGATTGAAATAACATGTATAGTAAATGCATCCAAACAAATAATTGAGACCAGATATGATCACCCAGAAACCCTCCAAATGAGAAGGTAAAACTGTGTTGAGGATGACACCGACAATCCTTCACTACTACAGCAATTAAGTGTTCACCTGTTGACCATTCTCATGATCTACCCTGTGAAAGGGCTACCTTGCTAAAGGCTCACAAAGAACAGCTAGATCATACCCTATTAAAGGATTTTAACACCCTATTAGAAGTCTGCATAGTTAAAGGACTTCTAAAAATTCACTTGGAATGTCACCATGTTAAAGGAGTTCACAATGACTATTAAGTCAACCTTAGTCAAAAGGATTTCACCCTACTGATACACTTATTACAAAGTAACATTATAATGTTTTGATATTGCAACTTACAATCTTGTATTTCTGATTTCAAATCTTTATTTTTTCTATCTTGATCCTTTCTAATCTGATATGAAAATGCTACATCCCTAATCATTTGTTCTGCAAACTGATTCTACAATTCTATCCTTCTAAATCACCTTTAATGCCTTTGAATTAATTCACCCTTTTTCTCCCTTTTATTCTTCACTCTCATGCATCACATTTGATCTATCAATTATGGGGTTTTAACATCCTTACAAATATTTTTGTGACTTAGGGTTAGATATGAATCTATAGCTAAGATCCATCATTTTTACAATTTAACCTTTCCAATTTTTGGATTGGTTGCATGTTGATTGTACATGAAAAAAAGATAGATTCAATCTTATCTTATAAGCTTCAAGATCTATCCATTAGTTGGAAAAAAAAGGGTTTACATAGTTTTTTGTACCATTACAAACAACTAAGTCCAGTCTATGTTACTCAACACTTGATAATACTGATGCTTGGCACTTACGATAATTCTAGCTGACTTAGCACTTGAACTTGCTCAAAATGAACTATTCACTCAACACTTGAATTTTCTCTACAATTTATTGACTCAACATATGAGTGACTCGACACTTATTGCAAATCAATATCTATACATATTATACTCGGCATATATCACTAGCTCAACATGAACTTAGTAAATATCTTTAAGTGTGTTGACACTCAATTGTCAAATCAATCTGAGATCAACAATTATGAATATATTATATAAATTTATTGCATATATGGTGAATTCAAATTTGATAGTTTAAATGAGTGTAATAATTCTGAATTGGATTTTATTGGTATTTAGATTTCCTAACTTGCATATTAATAAAAAAATTACTTTATCATGATACTAATAATATTCACCTTATGTATTATCTACATATCTCTATATGTATATATTTTTTTTGGACCTTGTGATGCATCTATGATTACTATGAACATAGGATACATCTCCCTTCATGGAAAAACAAATTGTTCAAGGAGATGTACATCATGCTTGTTGAACTTTCATTTTACATGATGTTGAATGACATAAATCCTTTCGGATCTCTCTCTTGAAAAGATGATCATGGACCAAATCCAAGGTTCTGGGTGGGTTTTTCAACCAACTAGGTAACTCAATTGAAGATAAATGTGTATGTTCATGGGGAGGCCTTTGCTAGTTCTAACTAACCTGCACAATCTATTGCTATTTGAAATATAACCAGAAAAGAGATTTATTTTTTTAATTTTTTGTTGTATGTTGAATACAATTTTTTGATGCAACTATATGAATTCCTATTTTAAGCTAGTGTTTGAAAAGAAAATAACAAAGATAGAGTAATAGGAGATTTAAAGAAAATAACTAAAAGGGAAATTCCTAACAAACATAATTCAAGGAAACAAGATGTCTAAAAATTAAATTTTTAAAAGGATCTAGGTAGGCAACCAATGAAATTATGAGAAATGCTTCCTCAACTTCACTAATGCAATCATCGATGGTAACTTCCATAAAAACCAAAAGGTTCTTTACATTTCATCAAATCACAAGTCCATGGAAAGTTTTCTCACATAAGATAAAGTGTTATGTAAAAACAAAGATGGTCCTTTCTCCAATTCATCACAACAATGGAATTCATGAGCACAAGGAAAACACTAGAACTAAAAGATTGCACAATTATAACAACACTATAAAACCAATTGCTCCATTATTATTTATGAACATTCAGAAAAATAACATACTCTGGCAAGAATAACTAATCTTAAGATGAGACCACCAATAGCATATATTATTGCATCAAAATAAAGGCTAGGAGTAGATATTATAGCCATATATTTATAATAATATCATCCCTTTGTGTTAGGAGTGAGAGCTCTTGAAATGAAAAATTATGCTAAAAACTAAATAAACAAATCTAATTATATACAAATTAATTCTCTAAATGGTGCTAATTACGTCTCCACCCTTGTTTATATTTAATAATGGGTTCATGAGACTTTACATGACACAAAAGAATGAAAGAATAACAATATAAGAAGAAAGTAGTTGTGAGGTGACTTATAAGTCTATAGAAGATCTAAAAATGAAAGCTTAGCCTTCTTTAAGTGTTTATGAGAATTTCAAATTACTATCAAAATGTGTTTCCAGTGCATGGAATGCTCTAAATTAGGAACCAAAAATTCATGTTAAGTGCACTATTTCTTCTTCTAAACTATTGGTGCACCTCTATAAAAAGTGTGCATGTGCATCTTGGTGATAGGCTATAAAAAGTGTACATGTGCGCATGTAAATCTAAAGCCTCACACTTACTCTTTACTATTTGTCAGTAGTTCTTGACTTCTATATGAGTCTCTGCAAAATCCTCAAGCTTGGTGTCTAGTTCTAACAATTTCTCTTTAGTTCTAAATACTTGTTTGACATCATTTTCTAATGAATCATCTTCAAAAGTTCCTTTGAATTGTTGAACTACTAATGGCACCACAAAAAGCTCAATTTTTTACTCATTCTTAAAAATCTCAAACCTAGTGGAGTTATAATACTTTTCCACTTCCAAAAATTACTCTTGAGCTTTGCCTTTTATCCATTAGATTCCCTCATGTAATCCCTTGATAAATTTTTAACTACCAATATCTTCCCTATCCAGTCATCAAGCTTATCCAACTCCTCTATAGCATATACTTCCATTAGCATCTAATACTTCTGACCTAGGCATGTAGCTCATTAATTATCAAAAAACCTTGGTTCACTTTAGAAACCAACATATCAACATTTGATTGGATGGTGTACAACAATTTTAAATTATCTTATGTCATCTGTACTCCACTCTCCTAAATACTGTCATGCCATTACTGGCATGATTCCAAAAATGTGTTGTATTTGCAGCCCTACCTTTTTTCCTCCTAGTGCAACTCCAAGAGAGAACTGTAGATTTTCTAGGTCAATAGGTCCAACTAATTCATTTAGGTAACCTCTAAGTAGCTCATTTTTCTTTCATAGCGTTATCAATTCTAATTCATCTTGATCCATGTGTTGAAATACCTCCTCTAGGCCCATGGTAATCAACACTTTGGACATGTCCACTATGGACTTTTCTAGCATGACTTCATTTATGTGGTAATCTTTAAGAGTTAGTTCTTTGGTGTCAACATGAGGAGGAGGAATGGAAATATGAACTAGAAGGCCTTGATCTTAATTCTTCATGATGAAGGAAAGTATTATAGTATCACTGTTAGGTGGCTCAAGATTTTTTTTTCTTTTATTAATTCCTTCATTCCCTCCTCTTCTATAAGATCTAATTTATTATTTGGTCAAAATATAACCTCCCCTTTTAGCCATGATGGTGTAGTTCACATGGGTGACATCTAAATGGCTGAAAAATTTGGTCTTAAATTAGGCTCCTTTCTCATATTACTCCACTTTGGATTCTTCTCATACCAAAGAATATCTTTAAAAGGTGTTTATGTTCTCTATTGGGCTAAGGATCTAGCCTCTATATCTAGGATATTGTATTGAGTCTCTTCTAATATTTTCCCCTCCTTTGATACTTCATCAAGATGAAGTTGTTGGTACTCTCCCTCCTCAATTTTTTGACCTTATACTTCTACTTGTGTAGCTCGAGGAGGTGGAGTTACTAACCCTTTATCCAAAATGGTGGTCATATCTTGTTATAGTGGTGATGGAGTGCCCACAGGTCCTTGAGGAAGAGGAGGCAATTGATTCCAATTCTCTCCTGATGGATCACTTGTGGGAGTACCTCCTATCTTCTCACTCACCATCTCATTTCCTAGTAGAAAGAAGTCAATGTTTGAGAGGTCAAGGAGATGATTTCCTTCACTCTCCATCTCCACCATCCACTTCTTTTGTTCATATTTTGAAGTTTATAGTTGGATAGGCTCTCCTGGAGTAGATGGAGGTGTTTGAATAGAAGTTCTTCTCTCTTCCTCCTTGGTTTTACTCGAACAGGTTCTTTATCTCAAAGGAACAAATTCTATCTATTCCACATCTTCCTCATCATCTTCTTCATGGATGGTCTCTGGAACCTATGGAGAGGCATCATTTTTCTTATTCAATCTCCTCCTCAGAGAACCCACCTTGTTAGAGTGCCTTAGCCTTTTTATTAGGTTATTTTATTTTATGTTGTTTTAGTGCTTTGGCTTTTTTGCAGAGGTATGTACATGCACACCTCTTGGATATATTTTTACCTTACATGCATGTGTGTTTAGGGGATGTGGACTTGCATGGCTGTAGAGGGTGACAAGTTTGGCAAGCACCGTGTTTGACTAGAGGTGAAAGTGAAGTGAGGAAAAGTAAGAAGGTGGGAGTGGGTTTATATAGGCCTAGGGGGGAAATCCTTATGCACACCTCCATAGGGAAGGTGTGGGAATACACATGTTTGCATCCCCAAAGCAAGGTAAAGTGTGCATGTGTGCACTTAGCACACATGTACATGTGTGCACTTAAAAACAAATAGTCAATATATTGAGCTTTTTTTCCTTTTTTTTCTTTTTTTTTTCCTTAATTTGTTTCCTAGGAAAAATCTTGTCTACTCTCAACATTGATTGGATACCATGTAAAAATTACTACAGTAATAATTAATTATTAATCTCCCATCTTAAAGAAATATTTTAATGCTAAAAGTTAATTCATAGCTAATAATAAAAAAATAACACAACTACAACATCACCAAAAATACTAAAAGAAATCAACAATACAAAGACACAATATTTTCAGGGGCAATCATCCCTAGAAAAGCCCCTAAGGTAAAAATAGGTCTACAGATAAAGAATTATATTAAATTCAAAAAATCAAGAGATACAAAATTCCTCCCCCCTTGCTGACACTTATCTGACAACCTCCTAATTTCTCCTATTAATATTCCTTCACTACTATCCCTAATGCTATCACTATTCCCTTTCCAACATTGCAAGATTATTTGATAACAATTTAATTCTTCTCCAACTCATGTTCTCCAAATGTCCCATGGACCCCCTTATATACTACTCTCATAGAAAAATAAATGACTAAGACTGATTCTCAATTGATAGTGTAGATAAAAAAACAAACCAATAACCCATAACAAAATTAGTTCCTTGTTTCTTCTAAAAGGAGTCTAATTTTTTTAAAAAATTTTCCCTACTCTAACTAATTAGTTAGTAAAACCACTATTTTCTAAATATTTACATAAGGATAAACAACTATAAAAATCTACTATAACTAATAGTTCTCATCAAGTAATTTGCATCAAAATCACCATATTTTTAAAGTCAAACATACATGAAATATTTTGTATATTAATTGAATAGGATCCTTTTAGGTGAAGACCAATATAAATTAGAGGGAAACGATGTGATTCACTCATGAGACCACCCTCATGTTCAATAAATACTAGTGGGAAAGTTTTTGTTGATTACATCTTCAAATTTGTGGGTTGTAATGGAGATGGAACCATTTAGAATTTATTCAAATAAGAAGGTTTGACTACATCTTAAGAAATAAACATCTAGTAAAGCTCATGCCAAAGTTGGGAAACCATTTGTAGTCCATTTACAACATTTAAGAAAAACTATATTGATATTTAAAACATATGTTTATAATTTTTTTATTTATATTGAATTTTGAATAATGTATGGAAGTTTTTAACATTACAATATAGTTTAGCTAAGGATAAAAAGTGTGCATGCTTTCAATTTATCATTTTACTAGAAATGGTACCTTATTATGCAATGGATAGGCAGAATAAATATGAAAAGGCATTAAAAAAAATATCCATAGTTTTAAAATTTCTTTTGATCTAAGTTATTTTTTTTAATTCTAAATAGTCTCATTTAATATATGTGTGTATGTATTTACATCTCTTAGCATGTCAATTATAAATAGAACTGATTGCTAGTTTATTTATACATAATCACACTGTAAGGCCCTAAATGAACTCCATTAAAAAAGGTAGATTACTATCTAAGTGAATATCACGCATGTGACCAACATCTTTTTTTCCTAGATAGATGGCAGAAGACTGCTTTTTTAATAGTGACATCATTGGTAGATAAAAGTTTCATATTATTGTGGCCTAAGAGTGTGAATAGAGAAAAAAGTTAAATATAAAGAACAACAAAAAATGTTTGAATCCAATCTTATAAACTTCTAATTATTTTTTGAATAATGAAAACTTGTCTATCAATATTTTTAGTGTTATATTCATTAAATTATATATTAATAAATATTAAATAATTATTATTATTATTTCTCACAATTAAATTTTATTTCTATTTGAAAATATTACATTATTTTCTTACTTTGTATTACTATCTTCTTGTCTTATATTTTGACAACTTTCATTAGAATGAATTATACTGCTTCTTACAATTTAAAGAGGTTTATTTGGGTTTTTCTTAGCTAAACTAGAACTTATGCCTTTGTGATCCTATATAGTATGCAATTGGAAATGCATTTCCCTTATGCATGGAGGTAGTTTTCTTAAGCTTCCAAACTATGTGTGTGTGTGTGTGTGTGTGTGTGTGTGTGTGTGTGTGTGTGTGTGTGTGTGTGTGTGTGTGTGTGTGTGTGTGTGTGTGTATGTGTGTGTGTGCGCGCGCGCACGCGTGCGCGTACGTGTGTGCGTGTGTGCATGTGCGCATGCGTGTGCGTGCGTGCGTGCGTGTGCGTGTGCGTGTGCGTGTGCGTGTGCATGTGCATGTGTGTGTGTGTGTGTGTGTGTGTGTGTGTGTGTGTGTGTGTGTGTGTGTGTGTGTGTGTGTGTGTGTGTGTGTGTGTGTGTGTGTGTGTGTGTGTGTGTGTGTGTGTGTGTGTGTGTGTGTTATCAACATTGTAGTCATGGAGGTAGTTTTCTTAAGCTTCCAAACTGTGTGTGTGTGTGTGTGTGCGCGCGTGCGCGCGTGTGCGTGTGTGCATGCGTGTGTGTGTGTGTGTGTGTGTGTGTGTGTGTCTGCGCGCGCGTGTGCACGTGTGTGTGTGTTATCAACATTGTAGTCTTATAATTGTAATGTGTCTTCTAGTCTTTTCTTTGATCGATAAATATTTGTTATATTATGAATCTAGAAGAAAGAATGAATTACCCACAACCTCATTTAATGATAGTTTTACCACATTATTATATTTGTAATAGGCTATACTATATCAATCACTTGTCCTCAATTAGTGACTAATATTTTTTGATTTCAACAAATAAGATGCAAATTTTTTATTTTTTTATTATCACTCTATATTATTCTAAAGCATATATGTGAATTTTTAAATTTTTTTAATCATTTATATTATTTTAATGCAAGTAGATTGGCTAATATATTCTGGTGTTATAAGAGAAAATTTTGAAAAAGCACTACATGTACCCATATTACTAGGCAATATTCTAAAAATCTCCTATATATTAAAATATATGTAAAGTTCAACTTTCTAAGGTTAACTATCTCACTTCTAACTCTTGGTTCTAGTCATCGTAAATAATATGTAACTAATTCATTCAATTTGGACTCTAAAAATGTTTTTCTACAACTAATATTCCACACACTACTTCATCAATTTTTCCATAGTTATATTTTATTTATATATAAGATGTACAGAAATATTTTAAATACTATTATACATTACTTTTATACTATTTTTTAAAAAAAAATTTTAAAATATTATTTGACCATTTCATTTAAGTGAATTCTTGTTATCAAACTTTTATTACCTATATTCCACTTATATTTATTTAATTTAGTTCATAAATTTTAAGTTATAAAAATTACTTATTTTTCTTCCATCAACCCTTTTTAAACCTAGAACAAAATGGTGTAGACATTATTATGTTATAATATAAATATCAAATATTTAGCGTTAAAAGTTTAGACCACTACCTGGAACTTGTTAATTTTTTAATTGTGCTATCTTTTTTTTACCATTAAGTTTTCAAGAAAAAATCAAGTAGTTAAGAAATACTTAACATCTTCAATACATTATTATTTCAACTCTTTTGTGAATCACTAGAATTGGAAGAATTTTTTTTAATAATTAATTCAACAAATATTTAATCATATTTTGTTTTCATGTTTCAACTCATTAAAATCTTAAAATAAATTTGATGTAATGGGGACCCTATGATTATATTTTCTTAATCGACTTTCTTAATTGCCAATTTTGGGTTTGGAAATTAAAGTGGATTGCTTAGGATGTCATTATGTGTTTCTAGGAATGTTATCTTTTCTAGGTGATGATGTGGAGATTTTTCTACAAGTTCTTTCCTCCACGAGTGCTTTTTGAACTTCAATTTATATATATATATATATATATATATATATATATATATATATATATGATATAATACATATATAATAAAGTGTTGCAATTTTTTATTTTTTTTACATCTTACGAAAAATACAAGCCACTCTATGACACTTGCTAATTTTATAATTGTGCCAACATTTTTGTCACTAAGTTTTAGAGGAACATATCAAATACATTTATGAAATATTTATAATCTTCTACACATTATGATTTCAACTTTTTTATCAATAACTATAAGTAGAAAATAATAAAAAATATAGAAAATTATTTCTATAAATATTTAATGATATTTTATTTTAATTTTTTAAATAATAAGAATCTTAAAATAAGATGCATAAAACAATTTTTAAAATTACAATTGTGCCAACATTTTTCCATTAAGTCTTAGAGGGACATATCAATTACATTTAAATGATATTTAGCATCTTCAATATGTTATGATCTCAACTTATTTTTCTTTTTTGTAAATCACTACAGGTGGAAAAAAATTAAAATATAGGAAATTATTTCTATTACTATTTAATCATATTTTCTTTTCATATTTTAAATAATTAGAATCTTAAAATAAGGTGCATATAATAATTTTTAATGTTCATATATTTAAAATTGAAATCAGAATCATCCCATTTTTTTAGATGAAAAGAGTTTTAATTAAAATTTCAGATAAATTGATTACCACAACTTTAATTTTCCAAAAAAAGCACCCTATTTATATTTCAAATCTATCCATATCATTGTATAACTCTCATCTCATCTCTCAAAAGCTCCCACCCATTTCTTTATTTGAAGAAAAAATGTTCTAAATCTAGTCATTTTCTTATGCTTAACCTAGAACTCATGATCTCCATTTGTACAATCAAAAGTATATTGGCACTCAATCCAACATGAGCTAGGCATTCTAACACAAGTGATTCAAGAAATTGTAGTGAAGATAATTCAAGTAGAGGAATTAATTTCTTTGGACTTGCATTCCCTAAATGATCTTCTAAAAAATTATGGCCTAATCATCTTGCTAAGATAAAGTTATCAAAAAATGATAACAGAACCATGTTACATCTTCCCAATCCATTCTTTACACAACTACTACTCAATAATGTTTGTCCAACACAAGCCATTATTTCCATTCTCATGAATTGCCCATCTCTTGTAGAAATTAGTGCATGATTCTCAAATTTAAAGTAAATATGGAATTTTGATACACCATGTCTCAAATCTTTTTGCATTATAAATAATGAGTACTTCATGATGCCCACAACAATTTTGGTAGAGAAAAGCCACTACTTTTCTATCACAAAATTATGGGAACAATTTTATTATCAATTTACTTGTTGATAACATTGTATATGAATTAGAGGAGATGAAAGAAGGGCCTATTTAACTTGGCCAGTTTGATGGAACTTCAGATGGTTTGGCCAAATGTTTGAATGTTGTTCAACCAACAGTGATTGGGAAATTTATGAAAAAAAAAAACATAGATGTAGCATGTTGTGTGTTGAGTGTTGTAAAATATTAGAATTAATTCTATGCTACAATTCAATCCTACAAATAAAAAATGAAATACTCTACACAAGCTCCCACATGAACCTTGATTAGCTCAAAAACTCTTGTATCTAAGAAATAGAACCAAAACTGGCCATACTCTGATACCACTTATAGGACGCAAAGTTACATAGAAACACCACCTATTATAATCTTGAGACAATGACTATGCAACTTTTAGATTAAATATCACAAAAGATCTCAAGTAATGCATTAATAAGAAATCAAAATAATAATGAACACATAAAAATTTATTTACTATCAGGAAACCACTTATAGGAGAAAAACCCCACCGTTAGAAACTTGCATAATACGTTATCAAATCAATAGAATTATAATACACTTGCAATGCAAGTCCTTATAGAAGCATCAAAACTTCAAACTTGAAGAGATGCCTTTTAGAACCTAGCCTTGCAAACAAAACTTAGTGACAAAAACAACTCCCCAAGCCCTACTTATATAATAATTTTACATATCGGTAACCACTTGTGGTTTCACAAAACAATGGGAAAAACTACAAGGCCTCATGTTGCCCATAATTGACATTTCTAATTCCAAGATAGGAAAAACAACCAAGTTAAAATGTAAATGACATTTATAATTCCAAGATGGGAAAAACAACCAAGTTAAAATATAAATATTGTCCATAGTTTTGTCTCCTAGTTTAGACCCTCATAGAAGTCATATAATGAGTCATCTATGCTCCTAAAATGGCCTTCCTATATTTTGTGATGGACAAGGCACATTTCTAACAACTCATACACCCTTTTCCAATGCATAAACATGTAGAAATCTGCAAAAAAAAAAAAAAAATTTGTAGTTTTCTGGTAAAATCCTATAAGGTTAAGATAGTTATATCTCAACACATTTACCACAACAAAATCAATATACATTATTTATCAATGAGATTACATTTAAATATATTTGTATCAGCTTATTATCCTCCCACCAATAGTGATTATGAAAAATGAGATTCTTTAATTTAATAAATGAAACATATTGGTTTATATTTAAATTTCTATAAATAATATAGAATGATAAAAATGTAGTATCCTCAATTTTGTATTTGCATACACAAATATAATACAACATGTGTTTACTCAAAATATTCACAATTCAAATATATAGCCTAAATATTACTAATGCATTAACGAATTACACATTGAGGGAAAATAGATGCTATGCATCCTTGTTTGATACCATTCTAATAGAAGATTTTTAGATTTTTTTTTAAAAAAATATCTATCATCAATTTTTTATCAAAAGAATGTGTCAAATGCTATTGATATTTCACAAAGCACCCTACTATTGAAATTTCTAAATGTCACATTATAATGCCCCCATCAATAAACATAAGAGGATATTTGTAAATCAACATGGGGTCCATGGTGTTCCTCTCATGCTACACATTTCATCCTAGAAACTCTAGAATGAACAATTAACACATCCAATGTACTACTTAAGTACTTAAAATCTTTTAGTCAAAATATTAATTTCTTCAAGCACTACTTCATAATAAAGAACAAATTAAAACTCTTTATTTACTATCTTTGTACTATCTAATTCATCATTATTTAATCATTTCATGAAGAGAAACTTATAAATTGTATTCGCTATGGAATCATGAATGAAATTGGCATCCCTTAATACATGAGCTTTATTTTTACTAGTTTAATCTCATTTATAATGATAAGTAGGTAATTTAGGAATTTGCTGATTTTTTTTTTATAATAATTTTTTTTGATGTATTTTGCATAGCATATTACTTGAAACAATCATATATCACACCATATAAGCCAAATGTTAACTAAATTATAAATAAGATGATAACTTGTAGGATTAAATGGGAAATTCAGCATAGTAGAGGTGATAGTTTCTTTCCATCTTCAATAGTTAATTATTTATCATTTATAAATTATTTCTAGTTATTCAATGTGTGCAAGACACTTCAGTAAGATAGCTCTACTTGCATATAAGATAATTTTATGTTTGGCAAGATTATCAATGAACTATTCTTTAAACATCTGTTTGAAGAATACATGTACAATAGAAGGTACACAATTTTGTTATTAATACAATGAGTTATATCAGAGAAATGAGAATCTAAAATAGATCCTTGTGTTATTGAATACCATTTTGAAGAGTACATTCATGGCACTAGGTGGGTAGATAATTGGGAGGTAATGTCTAGTTTATTCTTCAACCTTTTTGTACTTCTGGGTTAGCCCCCATCTTTTTGGCTCCTATTTAATACTTCAAAAACTTCTAATTGATTTTCAAATAATGAAAAATTGGATATGAAATTTCCATGCTATATTTATTCATTATCTATTAATCAATATTAAAAAAATTAATTTTTGTTTCTCATAATTGATTTTGAATTCTATTTAAAAATATTATATGACTTTCTTACTTGTTATTATTGTCTTCTACTCTTATATTTTAATAGCTTTCATTAGAATGAATTATATTGCTTTATTTTATTTGAAGAGGTGGGTTTGGGTTATTTACTTGCTTAGTTGAATTGGAAATTATGCCGTTGTGCTCCTTTATAGTATGCAGTTAGAAATGCATTTCCCTTGTGCATGACCTAGTTATTTTCTTAAGCTTCCACACCATATACTTTTTAGTGTTTTGAACATTTTAGTCTTATCCTTGTAATGTGGCCTCCAATTTTTTCTTTGATTGATAAGTACTTTTAATTTGATGAATTTAGAAGAAAAAGTTAATTACTTACAACTTTATTTAAAGATAGTTTGATCAATATTATTCTATTTGTCATAGGCTATACTATTTGATCACTTTTCCTTAGTTAGTGGCTAATATATTTTATTTCAACCAATTAGATGCGAATATTCTTTTTCATTATCAATCCATATTTTTCTAAAGCACATATGTGAATTTTTAAATTTCTAAAATCAATAATTCTAGTGCCTACCCCTAGTTCACATTTTTGCTATCATTGCCGAATTCTTTTAGGTAAATTTTATGTATTGATTAGTTTTAGAAATACTGGATTTACAGTATTATGACATTATTTCATGACTTGGATTACAAATATATTAGTTATAATTCCTTAGTTGATTTCATTTCACGTGTTGTTAATGATGTCTTGATAATTCCTAGTTAGTAAATGTGGTTTTTTTCATAGCAATGTTAACACGATGTCTTTAATGATGACTTTGTTTGTCTTGATAGAGATGCATTATTATATTTGAGCATTTGATGTTAGACTTGTGATTTTTATGATACTTACCCCATACTTGCATGTGTATGTTGCACATGTTTATTTTATCTTTCTATCTGATGTGTTTGATGTGGTTAAAGGAGGGATTCATAGTCACCTGCAAGTCAGGATCTACACAATGCACCACTTTTTGCCATTGCTTGTTTAGTTTAGATATATATTATATACATATACATGCTCATATTTTATGTAGGATGCAGGTACCGGGCATCGACTTCCCTAAATTTCTAAGATGAGTGTGCCCAATTAAAAATACTCAAATGGTGAGAATGGAAAGACAATGATCAGGTTCAATCCCATCCAAAGCCTAAAATACTTGTCTTGCAAGGAGGACTCGTAACAAACTATCTACCCTTTTTAAATCTGTATGTCTTTTGTGTGTATGTAGTTATGAGTCTTTAATGAATTTTCTATTAGTTAAGACTAACTAAAAGATTAAATTAATGATTTAATTTAATGGAAAATTATTATGACATTTTCATATTTAATTATATTTGATTAATTAAGAAATTATTAGATAAAATGATTTAAATTTGAAAATAAAAGTTATAAGTTTAAATTTTAGAATGTGATAATATTTATTTAATTTAATCATAATATATATTTAGAGTTCATTTTTAAATAAATGCTAAATATTATTATTATTTAAGTTGACAAATATTTTATCAATTAAGTTTCAAAAATATTTAAAAAGGAGAAAGATATTAAATTATGAAAAAAGTTTTAAGTTTGCATGATGCATGCATGAGATTTAAATATAGGAAATTAATTAAAAAGATAAAATATGTGAACTTAGTAAATATATTTTGATAAAGTGCGCATGAGATTTAAAAGTTAATAAATTAAATAAAAACGAAGTCAAGTGGAAAATTAAATAAAATAATTTAATAATTCATTTAACATGCATGAAAGGAATGATAAAATAATATTTTAGTTAAAAGTAAGATAATTGTTCATGAAATAAATAATTAAATAAAATAATTGTAATTTAGAATTGGTGGAGACAGAAACCCTAAAAGATAATTAGAGTTTATATTAGAGGGTTTTCGGGTTATTATTGCACACACAAATCTCAGGGAACACAAGTTTTGGAAAGCAACTTAGAGGGTTTGGAGAAAAAAGGGAATTTTTTGTGGCTTGAAGGATTTTGCTTAGGAATTTTCATCTAGCTGTCTAGGTTTAGCATCAAAACCAGGTAGGTTCTTGAGTTTTCATTCACCTAGTTAGAATTATTTTATTTAGGTGATCCTGTCTTCTTCATGTTTGTTTAAATCAATTTCTTTGGATTTCGTTGCATGAATCTATCACTTCTTGTTCTGAGTCTAGGATAATTGTATTATATCTTGTATGTATGATACGTCTAAAAGTAAAATAGATGAATCTGGAAAACTTGTATGTAGGTAAAAAAAATATTATTTTAAACAAGGAAGGGTTTTGAGGATTAAAAATAAAATTTAAAATTAGATATTCAAATGGTTTACTATATCTTCTCTATCAAACTATATTAACAAATAATATTAAAAAAAAAAAATTTAAAAATATTGTACTTACTTATTATGGAGAGTTTGTTGTTGATAAATTGTTTATATATATATATTTAAAAGTATATATATAAATTTAATTTTGGAGGGTGATATCCCATACCCCGCTTACCATTTTAACCCCCTGATGCTTTTTCCACGTGTTGCGACTACACATACCTGCAACGTGGGGAGGACTATTAAAGGGGTCGCATGGCCTTTTTATAAGTTGGCAATTGTAATCATCGCAGCAACCCTAATTTTTAAAAATGCCAATGTTAATTGAGTCGTCAGTGCATAGTATGTGATTTTCAAATCACATTGTTAAATGCACATAGGTTTTAATATATAGTATTAAATTGTAATTTTATTAAAAAAATTTAAAAATTATATATTAAAATTTAATAATATTAGATTATTATATGTTTATTTGATATTTATTAATTTAGTAATAACTAAATAAAATTAATATGATTATTAATTAATTTAGTTAAATATGATTTAATTAACTATAATTAATAAATTGAAGTTAATTTAATGGAGTATAAATTTATGGTTAATAAGGCTGATTTTAATAAAGGCTAGTTTGGATTTTCATATGAGACTTATAATTAATTTGTAAATTATTGATTTTAAGAATAGTTAATAATTTAAATATAATTCAGCATGATTTTTAATAAACTTTAATTATAATGCAATACTAATAATTGTAAACGGTCTTTCATTATTATTATTTATTCTTATGGTCAAATTAGTATTGAAATGCAATTGAAGTTATTTTGTAAAAAAAACTTTGAATGTTTTATGTGTTTCATTTGAAGTGTTGTAGTTTATTTTCATGATGGTTCCTCCTATGAGTGTTTAGTAGAACAATCTAGGATGTACACCAGAGGCTTGTGAGATTTCTTTTATGTCATTTATGTGACTAGATGTCATAATATGTCTTGTGATTCAAATTCAAAATTATATTTATGAGGTTTACTTTGTGAAGCATTTATGCGCACTTGGGTTTGAAGAACCAGCTTATTTTCAGGTTGCCTATTAAGGAACTAAGCTTGATCATTATGAGTTTTTTGGTATGGGACACAACTACATTTTATGTTCTTAGGAGAGGTTGTCTAGGTACATGACTTGGTGATTTATGGATGATGTACTTTTGACATGTGGTTCTTGACTTGAGGTGTATATCTTTCATTGACTTTATCTTATGATCTTGGTATTCAATTTATACTTGGTTCATGTATGATGTTTGGTTATGTGGTGTTGGTATTGGATTGAGTGTTCTTTCTTTTTGGATTATCTTATCTTCTTGAGTAGCATGTGTTACCTTTGAGGTAGTTTTGGCTATTAGGAATTCCTTGCTTAGGAATGTTTTATGTTTGATTAGCCATATGTGGATTGTTCATTATGTTCCCTTCACAGTGGGAGTGGAAGCCTGAATAGGTAACCACATGATTGGGAGGTAGTGTCTTCTTACCATTTGGGTCCCCCTCATATTGCCAGGTGATGGATGTTCATTGTAGGAGATATACCTTTATCATTCTTATTTCTTATCTTGAAGACTTCTTTTTAGTTGATGTATATGTGCTATCATGTATTTTGATATATTGTATCTATTCTTGCATACCTTGACACATGTGCAGTGGATGTTATTAACTAGATGTACTTTCATTGTATTAGTTATACTTATGCTTTGCTTATGTGATTATGTATTTTTTATTTCTTTATGATTAGGAGAGATTGTACTTGAAACTTAAACTAATTAATTGAAACTTCATAAATGTGACTCAACATAAAGGAACCCTTGAGGAATTGAAATTGTATCAGTAATTGCCAATGTGTATTTGATGTGTATGTTCATATTGCTTTAGGCATTAATGTTATCTTGATTTTGTTCAAACCTTAAAAAATAGTATAGCAAACATTGTAACATGTTATGTTTACTTCTCTTGGGTTCCCAAGCACGGCGTTACAATAATATTATTTTAATGCAATAATATATTTGGATTTTATAGGAGCAAATTTTGAGGAAGATCTAACTATAACCATATTATGAGGCAATATTCTAGAATTCTCTAGCATGTGTATATATGTATATGTGTGTGTGTGTGTGTGTGTGTGTGTGTGTGTGTGTGTGTGTCTATATATATGTTTGTATACATATGTATATATACATATACGTACGTACATACATATATATATATATATGTAGATGTATATATATATATATGTAGATGTATATATATATGTATGTATATGTATATACATATATATATATATATATATATATATATATATACACATATACATATATATCTATATCTATATATAAAGTTTTTTTTTTTTTTTGAATGTTAACTATCTTACTTCTAGCTCTAGGTTCTAGTCATCTTAAATTACATGTAACTAATTTATTCAATTTGGACTCTAAAATTTTTTTTGCTACAACTAATATTCCTCACACTACTTCATCATTTTTTTCTTCTTTATATTTTATTTATATATTAAATGTACATAAATATTTTAAATACTATTATACATTACTTTTATACTAATGTAATTATTTCAATTTTTTTATTTTAATATTATATGATCATTTCTTTTAAGTTAATTATTTCCATCAAACTTTTACTACTCATATTCTACTTATATTTATTCAATTTATTTCATATATTTCAATAAACATTAAGTTATAATACCTTACTTATATTTTTTCTCCATGAGCCCTTTTTAAACATGGAAAAAATGGCATAAATATTATTATGATATAATATAAATATTAAAGTTTTACCCTGAAAAAAATTTATTACAACTTATGAAATATAGAGGCCACTACATAAGACTTGTTAATTTTGTAATTGTGCCAACATTTTCCCTTAGTTTTAAAGAACATATCAAACAAATTTAAGAAATATTCAAGATCTTCTATACATTATTATTTCAACCCTTTTGTGAACTACTAGATGTGGAACAAATAAAAAAAATTTAAATAGATTTCTACAAATATTTAATCATATTTTATTTTCATGTTTCAAATGATTAGCATCTTAAAATAACTTTGATATAGTGGGGGTTCTATGATCATATTTTTATAATTGGCTTTGTTACCTTGCCATTTTTGGTTTGGGGATTGGAGTAGGTTTCTTCGGATATCATTAGGTCTTGCTAAGAATGTAGTCTTTTTTGTGTGAGGATGTGGAGGTTTTCCTACAAGTTCTTTCATCCACAAGCCCTTTTTAAACTTGATAAAAAATTATGTAAATATTTTTATGATATAATACAAATTTTATGGTTTTGTCAAAAAAAAATTATTACAACTTCAAAAAATATAAGCCACTACATGGCAACTGTTAATTTTGTAATTGTACCAATATTTTTTCCATTAAGTTTTAGAGGAACATATCAAATAGATTTAAGAAATATTTAGAACCTTCTATACATTATTATTTCAACTTTTGTGTGAATCACTAGAACTGGAAAAGTTATAAAACATATAAAATTATTTCTACAAATATCTAATCATATTTTGTTTTCATATTTCAAATAAATAAAATCTTAAAATAACATCCATATATTAATTTCTAAAATTCATATATTTATAACTAAAACTAGAATCATCCCATATTTTTTAGATGAAAAGTGTTTTAATTAGAGGTTAGATAAACTGATTACCATAACTTTAACTTTCCCAAAAAAAAACCTATTTATATTTGAAATGTGTCCATGTCATTGCATAACTCTTACCTCACCTCTCAAGAACCCTCACTCACTTCTTTATTTGAAGAAAAAATGTTCTAAATCTAGACATTTTCTTATCCTTAACCTAGAACTCATGATCTCCATCGATATACTCTAGAATGTCTTGGCGCTCAATCTACTAGAAGCTAGGTATTCTAACACAAGCCATTCCAAAAATAGAAGTGAAGGGAGTTCAAGTAGAAGAATTATTTTATCTAGACTTGCAATGTTTAAATTATCTTCTAACCAATAATGGCCTAATCATTCTGCTAAGATAAAGTTACCAAAAAATGATAAGAGAACTATATTAGATCTACCTAATTTGTTCATTACAGAACTACAACTCAACAATGCATGTCTAAATTGAGCCATTATTTCCATTCTCAGAAATTGCACATCTCTTTTGGAAATTGATGCACGACTCTCAAATTTATACTACACTTGTGATTTTGACACACCAATACTCAGATCTCTTTGTATTACCAATAATGAGTATTTCATGATGCCAACAACAATTTTGGAAGAGAAGAGGCCATTACTTCTCCATCTCTAAATTATGGGAACAATTTCATTATCCATGTGAGAGTTGATAACATTGTATATGGATTAGATAGGATGAAAGAAGGGCCTATTTATCTTAGATAGTTTGATGGAACTTTAGATAATTTGGCTAAATGTTTGAATGTTTTTTGGTCAATTCTGATTGGGGAATTTATCGAAAATGACATAGATGTAGCATGTTGAGTGTTGTAAAATATTAGAAAGAAATATATGCTACAAGTGAATCCCACAAATAAAATATGAAATACTCTCTACAAGCTCCCACTTGAAGCTTGATTAGCTTAGGAAACCTTCTACCTGACAAATAGAACCTAAATTGGCCATACTGTGATACCACTTATAGGAAGAAAATGTATGCAAGAACATCACCTTTGCTAATCTTGAGAGGATGACTATGCAAATTTCAACTTATGTATCAAAAATGATCTCAAGCAATGCATTATATAAAAATCAAAATAACAATGAACACATTACATAGTTGTTACTACAGGGAACCTTATCAGAGAAAAACTCCACACTCCAAAACTTGCATAATGCATTATCAAATCAAGAGAATTACATACACTTGCAATGAAAGTTCTTGTAGGAGCATCACCAAAACTTCAAACTCAAAGAGACACCTCCTAGCACCTAGCCTTGCAAATAAAACTCAATGACACAAACTCCTCCCCAAGCCCTACTTATATAGTGATTTTACAAATTGGTAACCACTCGTGGTTTTACAAAATAATGGGCAAAACTACTATGCCACATGTTTCCTATCTTTGACATTTGTAATTTCGAGATGGGAAAAGTAACTAAGTTAAAATATAAATCCCGTCCATAAAATTTTCTCCAAGCTTAGACCCTCATAGAAGTCATATAATGATTCATCTATGCTCTAATAATGGCCATCCTATATTCTATTATGGAAAAGAGATATTTCTAACAACTCATACACCTTTTTCTAATACATAAACATGTGAAAATCTACTACAAACAATTTTTGTTATTTTATAGTAAAAATTTGCAAGCATAAAATAGTTGTATCTCAACACATTTGCCACAAAAAAATCAATACACATATATCAATGGCATTAACTTTGAAAAAAAATGTATTAGCTTATTATCCTCTCACCAATACAAGTTATGAATAATGAGATTCTTTAATTTAATAAATGAAAGGCATTGTCTTATATTTAAATTTGTTTTCAGCTTACTCAATCTTCCTATCAAGTTCCTGCATGATTTCAACTACTTCATAAGCGCTCTGGATCTCCATGGTCACATGCTCATAGTTCTGATCATTAGAACATTCCATTGGGCTCTTGGTCTCATTCATTTCCCCCTCAGTTAGCTTGGATTCCTCTTTGACCATTTCATCCTTTTTCCCACAAATGCCCATATTTTTCAACGATTCACCTAGGCTATTAATGTTCTCATTGGGAGTGTTCAGAGTGGCAATCGCCTAATTGGAAAGATTTTGATTTGATATCTCCATCTTTTGCACCCTTTTCTCGATCTTAGTAAGATTATCCTCCTGGTCAACTAAAAAACCCTATTTTCTACTCTTCCTTTGGCCTTCCTTCTAGCCCTTTTTCTCCTTAATCTCATCAATCTCATGGAACAACCATTTAATTGAATGAAAGTTGTCCATCATACTATTTTTGGCATTATTGAGTAGGTTGAGGCCTATCTCCCTTGCATATGTGTGTGTGTGTGTGTGTGTGTGTACCAGATTCAAGGGCTCATTAGGGAAAGAATCTAGAGAGAAAACACCAATTCATAACCAATACAAAAGAGAATATCAATATTAATTACATTTACATTGACAAAAGGATTCCTAGGGAGCAGCACAAAGCTCTTTATCTATGTCAATTATGTGTGCTAAATCTAGAAAATCTTTCACATAGATACTTAGTCTTGAGGAATTAAGATCAGTGCCATCAAACCCCCATTTTGCTAAAAGATCAATAGTTGAATTGCCTTCTCTGTAGGTATGTGAAATGAGGTAAGAATCAAACAAGTCAATCAATTACCAAATTTTATACATGATATATTTGATTCTCTAGTTAAGGATTTGTTTCTTGATGCAACCATTAATGATGAGAGTTGAATCACCTTCAATATGAATCACTTTTTATTCCAAGTTCTTGGCCAAAACTAAACCACAAAGTAATCCAAATACCTCTATCATATTGTTTGTGCTTGAGGGAAAAAAGAGACATTTCAATGCAAGAACTTTACCCAAATGATTTTCTAAACACATGCCACAACCAACTTTTTTGAGTTTTCCTTTTGAAGAACCATAAAATGTTTATAATATGTATCCCACCCACACCTTTACTTGCTAGATAATTTGATTTTTCATTTATCTTGTGGAAAATATGAGTAATCCTACTTTCTTCAAACTTGGCAAGGAGCACTACAATGTATTCATGCTTCAAATTTAACATCCAATGGGGTGTTTTCCCTTTCCTCGATGTCTTTATGATAATCTGGAAGTAACTTTCTATAACTAATTTCTTGATTCTTATATTGATAAAAATTTCTAATTTAGCTATGTTATTACGCAAATTTCTTGAATGTTTAGTCTTTTCTACTTGTTGCACCTCCTTTTCTGAGTGGATGACACACATAAGCCTCATCAAGCTCTTAAAAATTTGTTCTTATTCCATGCTTGTGAAGGAGGAATCTATTTACATTCTATTTGAGCTTTGTTATCTCTTTTAGAATGTAAGAGGAAAGGGTGAATCAAGCTAGGAAAATTTTTAGGCATATTAACATGTCAAAGGGAGAATGAGCATTTTGTTTTATGTGTTTTTTATTTTAAAAAAAAGGTTTTTAGGGATCTTGAAACCCAAAATTTTTTACAAGAAAGTTGGCAGCATAATATTAAATAAAGCGCAGACCCAGTAATTCTACCTACATAAGGCCATAACAAAAATAGGCCAGTGGCTAGAAAGGAAAATGGAACATACACAATAGAAAAAAGGGTAGGATAGGAAATAAAACTCGTACTACTCAGTCTTCCTATCAATTTCATGCATGGTTTTAGCTGCTTCATAAGCACTCTAGATCTCCATTGTCACATGCTCCTAGTTTAGATCATTAGAACATTCCACTAGGCTCTTGTTCTCATTCATTCCCCCCTCAGTCAGCTTGGATTCCTCTTTGACCCTTTCATCCTTTTCCTCACCAATGCTTGCATTTTTCAATGATTCACCTAGGCTGTTGATGTTCTGATTGGGAGTGTTCAGAGTGGCAATCACTTGATTGGCAAGATTTTGATTTGATATCTCCATCTTTCGCACCCTTTTCTTAACCTTAGTAAGATGTTCCTCCTAGTTGGCTAAAAAATCCTAGTTTCTACTCTTCCTTTGGTCTTCCTCCTAGCCCTTTTTCTCCTTAAAGTTTTCAATCTCATGTCACAACCACTTAATTGAATGAAAGTTTTCTATCATACTATTTTTGGCACTATTCATTAGGTTGAACCCTATCTCCCTTGCATTGTTTGAAATCACAACCAAAGTTGGGTCTATGAGTTCCTCCAAATAAGCTTTCCCTCCTTGTCTTTAAGAACTTAAGGATTCATTGTCTCTTTGGCGATCCCCATCTTTGCAATTTTAGTATTGGAGTTTCTCCATTACCTCTTCCTTTCTTTCATTACCTCCTCACCAGTATCTTCCACCAAGATCTCCTTTATCTTCCCCTGGGGTGAAGAGAGTGAGGGGGGGTAGGAATCTCAGGTGTCTCATTACTTCTCCTTTCTAGAGGCATATCCTCTTTAGCCTTCCTCTTCTTGGGATTACCAGGAAGAATAGAAATATCCTTCACCTTCTTCTCATCCTCTAACTCCATTTCCTTGTCATCATCATTATACTCATCCTCCCCCTATTCTATAGGCTTGGGGGTTAATTCTCTCAGACTCTTCCTACTTGGAACATTTCTAGTGGAGGGAGAATTTTTTTCACCCCACTTTGGCTTCTTACATGTCAAGGGGGTATTATCCTCTTCTTCTAAGCTAAGACTTTGGATTTCCTCAAAGTCTAAAAAATTTCAGCTTTTTATATCCTTTTAAGCATCCCCAGAGTAGCTTAAGGATTTCCCCTAGTCTGGGTATTGAGGTATTCATAAA
Source organism: Cupressus sempervirens (assembly GCA_028749045.1). NCBI lineage: Eukaryota > Viridiplantae > Streptophyta > Pinopsida > Cupressales > Cupressaceae > Cupressus > Cupressus sempervirens. Next base: position 231,881,847 of record CM053791.1, read on the forward strand.
TTAGGAGGAGCAAACCCACATGAAGAGCTAGGTTTGCACTAGGTTTCTTCTTGTAACCCACAATGTTCTTGCTTAAAGACGTGAACAGATAGAAAGGAAAAGAAATTTTAATTCCATGTCTAAAATGATTTAGCAGAACAAAGTGGTGTGTTCTGACTCTGTCGAATCTAGTATCCAGGGAAATGAATTCGATGATAACCCTTAAAACATACCTCCATAGCTTTTTTATTGAATCCATTTTTTACTATGTCTCAACCTTCACTAACTTCTTACTCTCTTCTACATCCTTTGTGAAATCTTTCCCAACCTTTGCCGATATTTTCTTGTCCCTATAAAAATTTATGCCCTCCTAAGGAATCTCTATGACAAGAGCAATCATTTCCATGCTCACCTAGTGTAAAACCTCATCAATTTTGACTTTTCCATCCTTCCAAGTGTTCACCATGAGCTTAGTAATCTCCTTGTCAAAATCATGGAATTTTTCAATGTACCTCACTATTCTTCCTTTCTTTAGTCTATTCTAGACCTTTTTTCTCCTTCACCCTTTTTCCACCACCTCAGCTGGCTTCTTCATGCTCTTCTCACCAACCATCTTAACCTCTTATAAGAAAACCTTACACCAATTCTTCAACCCTTCTTAATCTTCTACTTTCTAAGTTTTTTCATTCACAAAGTACATTTTGCCTTTAGCATTTTTAATGCAAGACAAAAATGGGACCCATAAAACATGCCACAAATACATGAAATGATGGTATCTCATTACCTTCATATGATTCTCATTAAAACCTTGTCTTTTGTGCCATCTTGCATACCTTGTCATTATTAACTCAATATTACCTTCGTACTTCACTGGATTTTTTCTAGAATTATAATATATTTCATGGCCATTGGAAAGTTGTCTCCACTATGCCATATTATCACCATATTTTTGGTCACTACCTCATTCCCAAACTAGTTCATAGTAGAATTTTCCTCTCTATATGCATGGATGATGTGGATCCTTTTGAATTTTCCCAGTCAAATCAGATCTCCTCCACCATGTTAGCAATGATCCAAGAGGGATGAGAGCATCCTTCTAAACATTTCATTATATTTAAAGTGTCTCCCTCCAACCAAATATTTTCAATCCCAATAGCAAGAGCTAGCTTGACAACATGAAGAGCCACACTAGCATTTGCATAGTGGTTTGTATGAGACCCTAAACGATAGGAAAAGGCTACTACACCAACCCCATGACAATTTCTGATTATTCCCTCACAACTAGCTAGGATAGAGTTCCCTTTGGTTGTGCCATTGAATTTAACTTTATGCCATTCTTTAGGGGGGAAATCCACTTAGCCTCCTATCTTTTCACCTTCCTATCCTTTTTCCTTTCCATACTTTTTCCTTGTTCTTCAATATTTCCCCCTTTCTAATAGCATAGTTTTCTCTCATAGTACTATCTATTTTATTTGCAAGAAAAAAGGTAGAAGCTTCCCTTTCCTTGAAGATATAATTCTTTCTCTCTTTCCATATTCCCTAGTGGAAATGTAAAAGAGTCCAAGAGAAAACGATCTGTGTCTTCACGCCTTTATGAAAACAATCCCATTGGCTAAAGAAATCCTGGATATTGGGCGGTTTACACCAGCTGACCCCATAGCTCTTGGTCATAAGTTTCCAAACCTTTGACGAATAGGGACAAAGAATAAACATGTGGTTAACCATCTCATAATTATCCTTACATAGACTACACTTATTTGGAATATATTCACCTCTCTTAGCCAAGTTGTCTAGTGTGAGAATTTTATCTTGTAACATCAACCAAAAGAAGATATTGATTTTAGGGGTGAGACCAGTCATCCAAGCCATAGCCCAAATGGTTTTTTCCATTTTGTTCCAATAGCCAGAAGCAACTAAGTATAACCCATTGGTATATTCAACCCATAAAATTTCATCCCTCTTGTTATTTAAAATCATAGAATTTAGTATAATAATTAGTGGTTTGAGGTCCTGTGATACTAAGGATAGGTCTTTCCACCTCTCATCTATCTTGTAGTTGCTAAATTTCAATCCAAAACTTCTTATACATGAGTTAGCCCATCTCTCATAATTAGTGAAATCTATGAGAGGCCCCTAAATTAACCAATTATCCTACCAGAAAAGGATGCTTTCACCGTTCCCCACTTTCCACTTTGTCTTTGAATTAGCCAAAGATCTTCCCTTAAGAATCCCATTCTAGATTGTTCTATTCTATGTGTTTCTAAGATTGTTATTCATAACTTCTTCTATAATGCTTGATTCATCTTTTTTGAGGAGGGTTGCACACTCTAATCTTAGATTACACAACATTCTTTTATTTCTCTCCTTTCAAATTTCTCATAGGAAAATGGAGGGTGAGATCTCTCATAGATTGTCATATAGATTACATTTTTGGGCAAGCTACTAAGCAAATCGTGAGTAATTTTATTTTTCATTTTAATTTTCTACATAACAAGTCATATGCTCTAATTGTTTTCATTAGGAACATTACATTATATCTCTCTTTGAGTCATAATTTTAAGACCATATTATCTCTTATATTATCCCCTTGTGACTCATCTTTTCATTGAGTTGATCTTTTTCCACTTTCTTAATCAAGGACATCAGATTTGTCAGAACCTATAGTTCACATGTAAAATAGTTTAACTCAATATCTTGTAATATCTATAGTTAAATTAACAATCAATAAGATTTTCCCTATTATACTAAGGACCTTTTGTGTTATAATGTAGATTGAAAGACTAATTAAATGTGTTTTAAATTGGAAAGCATGTAGAGGATTATTTTATCATCCTCAATTATCAATGTCACATTGGTTGAGTTACTTTCTTTGTGATTTCATCTTAGTCAACTAATCTTATATAGTATTAAATTCTCTTAGTCTTATAGTGAGGATGTTAACTTGTTATAGATCCTTAGTTTTCCAAGTATCCGTAAAATACTTTAAATTTTTTTGTGCCTCCTTTTAACAGATTTCAATCCCTCAACACAGAAAAAGAGAGAAATAGATAGATCTATGAATATGAGTTCAAAAGTAAATCACATTTTTTTAGATAAATTTCATTTACCTTATCCAGCAATAAGAATGTATTTTATACCCATAATGACTCTTTACAACCCTTTCTTTTCAAGAGATAGCTAAACATTTAATTTCCACTTATAGTAATTGAAAGGTATCTACTTTGCCCTTGCAATCATCAAAAGATACAGTCCTGACATTTCAGTTAATTTTTATTGGACTACATTATAGGAAAACAATGGGAACATAGAACTAAAGCATGTATGCACACTTGAGTAGCGGGTTTTGAACATCATGGGTCAAAGTATTGATTATGTAAGGGTGTAATGGGACCTTAATAATGATCATTCATCTACCCATGAGGAGGCCTCATAGGTCAAAGAATCGTACCTATGTCCTTTTCTCAAGATTCTAGGAGGAATTTCATTTCTAGGGGGAAGACAAAATTCCCCTATAGTTAGACTTATCAATTTGATACTTTAGTGTTATTTTTAGATATGATATCAATATCATACTTTTCTAGTTATTTTTTAGCTATAGTTATGGATGTTCCTTCCTCTTAGATATGCTAGTTAATTTCCTTTATAGTTGTGATGGTTTTATTATAATGAGACATGTAACTTCAACATTATTATTTAGTTTGACTGCATAGATGGTGAATTCAAATATAATGGTTAAAATGAGTGTAATTATTCTAAATTTGATTATATTAGCATTAGGATCTCCTAAGTTGCATATAATTAATATAAATATACTTGATCATGATACTAATAATACTCACCTTAGGTATAATCTACATATCTATATATCTATATGTTTTGGTTAACCCTTGTAATGGAAGTGCAAGTACTAGGAATGTGGGATACATCTCTCTTGGTGGAAATTTTATTATTGGAGTTGTTCATCACACCTATAATTAAATCTTTTCATGTATCATTCAATTTATATGTTTAACCTTGATCATTTCCTTCAGAATTTTCTTCTTTCCATCTTCACCTTTTCTATTTCCCAAGTGAAAGAGAATAAAATCTACTTAATATTTTTTTTAATTTAAATATTAAATTATACTAAGAATTTTAAAGGTCAATTTTTTTTTTTTTTTTATCAAGGTCAATGATGACTATAAATTTATTTATGTGTGTGTGTGTGTGTGTGTGTGTGTACATATGCATATATACATATATGTATACATATGCATATATAGATGTGTGTGTATATATATACACACTATATGTATATATGTATGTATGTATATATATGTGTATATATATATCTGTGTGTGTGTATGTATATATATATATATATATATATATATATATATACAAACAATAATATTGATAGTAATAAAGTTTTAATGAGGACATTAATAACAATATAAAATTTAGTGATAAATTCTAAGCTTGAAATGAACATAGAACTGTAGTAATGTGATAACATTACTACAATTTTATTGTAGTAGTTGATAAAATTAGGCTAGAGTAATTGATGAAGGATTTGGTAGACAATCACATTGGGATCTATCAAAAAATTTTAACTCTGGAGGTTTTCTCCACTAAAGTCATGCATTTTCTAGCCACTACCCTCCATTTCTTGTAGGTGAATAGGGATGTGAAATACTTGAGAAAGGAGAGTGAGAGTACCTACTCCTTATACAGATTCTTGGTGGAGGACTGGCTGAAGAATCTTCTTGACAAACCTATCAAAGAGGAGGCCATAGATGTGAATAGGAATGAGCCTAAGGTGAAGAACAGTGAGGAACCTGAGAAGAAGAGGGGTAGTTAGTCCTGTTGTTATCTTTCAATTTTTGTAGCTATGATCTTGATTACTTTGAACTTGATGCCCTATGGGGATATATTTTATATGTAAAAATTTAATTGTTGGATTAATAGTAATAGTATGCTTCCTTACCACTAGAATGCTTTATTTTTTTCTACATGTTAGTGGTGAGACTAATCTTGGTTTTTCTTTGTTGGATCATATTTTATTTTTGAATAAAACTAGTATTGGTTAGAGGAGTGGGAGGTAACATCTAGTTGATCTCCCAACCTTTTTGTACTTCAAGGTTAGCCCCTCATCCTTTTGTCTTCTATCTAATACTTCAAAAAAATTAATACTACCAAGATTATGGTAATATCAAATAAATAAAACTATTTTTATTATTTTGGTAATGATGAATATGAAGCTATAATTAACTGATGAGGTTAATATTAGAGAAGATATTGTATTTTTACATGACAATGGCATATATTTTCATTGGAACAATGATTAAAATTTCAAATAAATTGATTATTATAACTTTAATCTTCCAAAAAAAATACCCTATTTATATTTGAAACCTATCCATATCATTGTATAACTCTTATCTCATCTCTCAAAAACTCTCACTCATTTCATTATTTAAAGAAAAAATGTCCTAAGTCTAGTCAGTTTCTTATCCTTAACTTAGAACTCATGATCTCAATTAGTATAGTCCAAAATATCTTGGCACTCAATCCAATATGAGCTAGGCATTCTAACACAAGTCATTTGAGAAAAGGAAGTGAAGGGAATTCAAGTAGAGGAATTACTTTATCTTGACTTGCAATTCCTAAATGATCTTCTAACAAATTATGGCCTAATCATCTTGCTAAGATAAAGTTACCAGAAAATGATAAGAGGACCATGTTAGATCTTCCCAATCTCTTATTTACACAACTACAACTCAATAATGTGTTTCCAACACAAGCCATTATTAGCATTCTCATGAATTTCTCATCTCTTGTAGAAATCAGTGCATGATTCTCAAATTTAAAGTACATTTGCAATTTTGACACACCAAGTATCAAATCTCTTTGTATTACAAATAATGAGTACTTCATCGTGCCCACAACAATTTTTGTAGAGAAGAGCCACTACTTCTTTGTCTCAAAATTATGGTAACAATTTTATTATTTATGTAGCTATTGATAACATTGTATATGAATGAGACAAGATGAAAGAAGGACCTACTTAGCTTGTCTAGTTTGATGGAACTTTAGATGGTTTGGAAAAAATTTTGGATGTTGTTCAACCAATAGTGATGGAACATGTTGAGTGTTGTAAAATATTAGAAACAATTCTATGCTACAATTCAATCCCACAAATAAAAATGAAATATTCTACACAAGCTCCCACTTGAACTTTGGTTAGCTCAAACTATCTTGTACCTAAAAAATAGAACCAAAATTGGCCATACTATGATAATACTTGAAGGAAGTAAAGGCACATAGAAACACCATGTACTCTAATCTTGAGACAATGACTATACAAGTTTTAGCTTAAGTATCACAAAAGATCTCAAGTTATGCATTAATGAGTAATTAAAATAATAATGAACACATAACACAATGATTACTATGGGGAATCCACTTAGAGGAGAAAAACCCGACCCTCCAAAACCTATGTAATATGTTATCAAATCATGAGAATTACAATACACTTGCAATGCAAGTTCTTACAGCAGCATTACGACAACTTCAAACTTGAAGAGATGCCTTATAGAACCTATTCTTTCAAAAAAAAATTGATGACACAAACTCATCCCCAATCCCTACTTATATAATGATTTTACACATTGGGAACCACTTGTGGTTTTACAAAAAAAGAGGGAAAAACTACCACCCATTGCCCATCCTTGACATTTGTAATTCCAAGATAGGAAAAACAAGTTAAAATATAAATCTCATCCATAATTGTGTCTCCTAGTTTAGACCCTCATAGAAGTCATATAATGAGTCATCTATGCTGTAAAAATGGCCCTCCTATATTCTATTATGGACAAGGCATATTTCTAACAATTCATGCACCATTTTCCAATGCATAAACTTATGGAAATCTACCACAAACAAATTTTGTAATTTTCTATTAAAAAATTACAAGGTCAAGACAATTGTATCTTAACACATTTACCACAAAAAAATTAATATACATTATATATCAATTCCATTACATTTAAAAATATTTATATTAGCTTATTATCCTCCCACCAATAGTAATTTTGAATAATGAGATTCTTTAATTTAATAAATAAAACATATTGTTTTATATTTAGATTTCTGTAGATAACATAGAATGAAAAAAATTTAGTATTGTCAATTTTGTATTTGCATACAAAAATATAATACATGTGTTTACTTAAAATATTCACAATTCAATTATGTAGCCAAAATATATTACTAATACATTAACTAATTCCACATTGAGGGAAAATAGATTCTATGCATCCCTGTTTTATAGTTTTCCATAGAAGATTTTAGAATTTTTTTATAAATATATCTTTAATCAAATTTTTTATCAAAAAATGTGTCAAATTCTATTATAGTTCACAAAACACCCTACTACTAAAATTTCTAAATGTCACATTATAATGCCCCCATCACAAAACCTAAGAGGACATTTCTAAATCAATGCGGGGTTCTTGGGAGAAGCACAACTCTTTAGGAACATGGGAAGTCAGCGTGTTCCTCTCATGCTACACATTTCATCTAGAAATTTTAGAATGAACAGTTAGGACATCCAATTTAGTATTTAAGCACTTAAAATCCTTCAGTCAAAATATCAATTTCTTCAAGCACTACTTCCTAACTAACAAACAACAAACTATAACTCTTTATCTAATAGGTTTATACTATCTATTTCATCATTATTTAGTCATTTCATGAAGATACACTTATAAAACAATTATATTTGCTTAGAAATAATAAATGAAATTGGCATCTCTTAACACATGAGCTTTATTTTTACTAGTTTAATCTCATTTATAATGGTGATTAGGTAATTTAGGAATTTTCTGATTTTTCTTTGATAAGAATTTTGTAATGTATTTTGCATAGCATATTACTTGAAATGGTCATAGATCACAACAAATAAGCTAAATGTTAACTAAACTATAAATAAGTTGTTGACTTGTAGGATTAAATGAGAAATTCAGCATAGAGGAGGTGATAGTTTCTTTCCATCTTCAATATATAATTATTTATTATTTATAAATTATTTCTAGTTATTTAATGTGTGCAAGACACTTCAATAAGACATCTCTGCTTGCATGTAAGATAATTTTATGTTTGGCAAGATGATCAATGAACTATTCTTGAAACATTTGTTTGAAGAATACATGTACAATAGATGGTACATAGTTTTGTTATTAATACAATGAATTATATCAAATAAATGGGAATCTAAAATGGATCCCTAGCTTATTTAATATCATTTTGAAGAATACATCCATGTCACTAGTTGGGTAGATTACTGGGAGGTAACCTCTAGGTGATTCTTCATTCTTTTTGTACTTTCAGGTCAGCCCCCATCTTTTTAGTTGTTATTTAATACTTCATAAACTTTAATTGATTTTCAAATAAAGAGAAATTGTATATCAACTTTCCAATGTTATAATCATTGATTATATATTAATCAATATTAAATAATTTTATTTTTGTTTCTCACAATTAATTTTAAATTCTATTTGAAAATATTATATGATTTTCTTACTTGTTATTATTGTCTTCTACTATTATATTTTGATAGCTTTCATTAGAATGAATTATATTGCTTCCTCTAATCTGATGAGGATGATTTCAATTATTCCCTTGCTTAGCTGAATTGGAACTTATGCCTTTGTGCTCCTTTATAGTATGCAATTGGAAATGTATTTCCCTTGTGCATGATCTGGTTATTTTCTTAAGCTTCCACACCATATTTCTTTTAGTGTTTTGAAAATTATAGTATTATCCTTGTAATGTGCCCTCTAGTTTTTTCTTTGATCAATAAATATTTTTAATTTTATGAATTTAGAAGAAAAAGTTAATTACTTACAACCTCATTTAATGATAGTTTTGTCAATATTATTGCATTTTTCACATGCTATACTATTGCAATCATTTTTCCTTAATTAGTGGCTAATATATTTTATTTCAACCAATTAGATGCAAATATTTTTATTTTTTTATTGTCAATCTATATTTATCTAAAGCATATATGTGAATTTTTAAATTTCTAAAATCATTAATATTGTTTTAATGCAATTTGATTAACTAATATATTTGGGTGTTAGAGGAAAAAAATTTGAGAGAGCACTACTTGTACCCATATTATGAGGCAATATTCTAAAATTCTACTATATATTAAAATATATATAAAGTTTAATTTTATTTTTTTATGTTAACTATCTCACTTCTAGCTCTAAGTTCTAGTCATATTAAATTACATGTAACTAATTTATTCAATTTGGACTCAAGATATTTTTTTAACAACTAATATTTGTCACACTACCTTATCATTTTGTTCATATATAAATTTCATTTATATATAAAATGTATATTAATATTTTAAATACTGTTATACATAATTTTATACTAATTTAATTATTTCAATTTTTCTTTTATTTTAATATTATATGATCATTTGTTTTAAGTCAGTTATTTCCATCAAACTTTTATTACTTATATTCTACTTATATTTATTTAATCTATTTCATATATTTTAATAAACTTTAAGTTATAACAACCAACTTACTTAGTTTTCCTTGAGCCTTTTTTAAAAAATAGAAAAAATGGTGTAAATATTATTATGATATAATATAAATATTAAAGTTTTACCTTATAGAGGCTACTAGATAGCACTTATTAATTTTTTAATTGTGCCAACATTAGAAATATTTAACATCTTATATACATTATTATTTCAACCCTTTCATGAATCACTAGAAGTGGAACAAATAAAAATAAATAAATAATTATTTCTACAAATATTTAATCATATTTTATTTTCATGTTTCAAGTGATTAAAATCTTAAAATAACTTTGATGTAATGGTGGTTCCATGATCATATTTTTATAATTGGCTTTATTACTTTGCGATTTTTGGTTTGGGGATTGGAGTAGGTTTCTTAGGATATCATTAGGTCTTGCTATGAATGTTGTCTTTTGTGTGTGATGATGTGGAGGTTTTCTTAGGCATTCTTTCATCTACAAGCCCCTTTTGAACTTGAAAGAAAATGATGTAAATATTTTGATGATATTATACAAATTTTATGGTTTTACCAACAGAAAAAATTTATTATAATTTATAAAAAAAATATTAGCCACTAGATGACACTTGTTAATTTTGTAATTGTGCCAACATTTTTTCCATTAAGTTTTAGAGGAACATATTAACTTCCTAATAAAGAACAAATTTCAACTCATATCTATTAGCTTTGTACTATGTATTTTGTCGCTAATTTAATCATTTCATGAAGAGAAACTAATAAAACAAGGGGCGCATGTGCCAAAGTTCCTGCCTTCATGCTTTTAAGATTGAGTGATTTGTGTTCTCATATGACTTTGTTTTGGATTGTTTCTTATTTCTCACAGAATTGTTACACCATCGTAGCCTTTGATAAAATTGATACTTTTTATGTATTCGTACCCTTTATTAGCTTTTGATAAAATTGACACTTTATGAAGTAATATAGTTTTAAATGGCAAATTCAGCGTACAACAGGTGATAGTTTCTTTCCATCTTCAATAGTTAATGATTTATCATTTATAAATTATTTCTAGTTATTTATTGTGCGCAAGACACTTCAGTACGATAATTTTATATCTGGCAAGATGATCAATGAATTATTCTGTAAACATCTATTTGAAGAATAATCTACAACAGAAGGTACACAGTTTTATTGATAATACAATGAATTGTATCAAATAAATGCTAATCTAAAATAGATCCCTGTCATATTAAATATCATTTTGAACAATACATCGATGGCACTATGTGGCAAGAGTTGTATAAGTAACGCAATCAACTATATCTATGAGTAGATCAAGTCTTATTCGAGGATAAATTTGATTGAAAGAGGAATGAGTATTGATTTTAGTAGTTGTCTTTATTAACTACCTTGGGGACCAGCGGGGACATGTAATATGTGTTTTGTGGAACTTGGCCATTCTGTACATCCGCCGAGTTCTCTTTTGATAAGGCAGGCATTTCATATGACTTTTGTAGGCATGGAACCTCGCATTTGGCTGAGACATGCACCGCAAATGCTATTAAGAATAGCAGAAGAAACGTTCTCAATTTATTATGCATCAGATGCATCACCATAATTATCAAGTCCAAGACAAATCAAAGATTCAATGTTACAACCGAATTACGACTTTGCAGATGAACGAGATTGATATGAAAGCAAATGCAATTTTGTGATTCATTTATAGAGCCACCCCACTGTTTAATAAATATCACTACGATGCTTCTTTTTCAAATAGGTGTTAAAAAAAGTCGTATGACGTAGTGGAGACGAAACAATTTACTGGCTATTCTAACCACGTCGTTTGAAAATTGCAAACAAACACCAACCAATGCCCCGTAGACATCATTCTAGAAGGCGACAATTCAAATCTATTAAATTTGATTCCTGTTGTTTTTTTTTTTTAAATATTAAATTGTATTTCTTATTAAGATTATTATAACGATTACTATTTAGTATAAATAACTTTTTAATAAATGTGTAAACTACATAAATAGGTATAATTTTAATGACATTTTTTTAATGTTTAACATAATCTAAATGTAGTTAGTTTGAACAAAAATACAATACTAATCTACATTTCAATTAGATGATAGTAAAGTTTATAAGATAACTTTTCAATATAAAATGCTATACAAAGGTATTTTTATTCAATTCATATTAGTACATCTTTTATTTATGATTTCTAATACTATAAATGACCAAGATTCATTTTAACTCACAAGGATGGCCAGTGCCTTATCCATTGGACTATCCTATCTCAAGACACTATTTAAGAGACTTTATCTATATTCATATCCAAATCCCATACTCATCATGTCTTTACTTAAAAGCTTAATGTTCTTTCAATCTTTCATTAAGCATTTGCTTAATCCATTAGATTATTAGCAAAAGTAAGTTAAAATATAATTCAAAGTGAATTAAAACTGAAATTTAATAAGCTTTTCTATCAAAATTTCAAGTAATAGAATACAGAGAAGGAAAGAGATAAGATTTGGAATGAAATCAACTCTCAACAATTGTATTCATTTCTTTATTAGAAGGATAACACAATAGGCCAATAACTATAACTTTTGTATTCAATTTTGGAATTGATTTATAGTATGCATGGACTGACTTGAACTTTATAGAAACTTGTGCAAAATGAAATAAAACTTGGACCATTCTCTAGCCTCGGGAACTTACTTATATAGTGTGAGTAACAACAAGCTTCAAGCCTAGAGGGAAAGGACAATTGTCCTTAGAAAAAAATATTAACAACAAGAAAAATAATTGTCACTATAAATAAAATTCAACAAGAAAATAAAAAACACATTGCTCATTTTCCCTTTAACAACAGAATGACTTCTAAATTGGTTACCTTGTGGTTCAGCTTGTTCTTTAGTAGTAGGTTCTTCTACATCCACTACACCTGATGATTGTTATTGCTTTATTTGTAGTTCCTTAGGTTGTGGGACAACTTGAATTTCATGTGCTATATCATGTTCTGATATTTTGACATTTATTACAATTGGTTGGCCTTCTACCATATCATCAGTTTGGGTGGCCATGTCCACCATTGCAGTTCATTGCTCTTTTTCTTTGTCTTATGTTTCAACTACTTTTTTAGTCAACTATATTCTTTCTAGATCAACTTCTTTTTCCATACTTTCCTCCTTAACTACCATTTGTATTAACCAAGTTGCTAGAGAATAATTTTCCATCCACTTGTCAAAAAGTGTGTCATCTAGCGACTTGAATACCAATATTTCTTGCTCCTGTTTCAAGATATATTTTTCCAAATTTTTTTATTTCAACAAAATCTTTTTTTAAAGAATAAAAAAATATTTGTACTTGCACAAGTTCCTTAGTAGTTCTTGCAAACCATATAAATTTCTCTTTATTTACAACTTTATTTAATGTGATACTGATTGATTCTTTCAACTCATTTTCTCATTCTTCTTTATCTAGTATTTTCTAATTCTTACTAAGGTATCTAGAAAAGCATTGATTTAGTCTTCTCTATAGCACATCGATCAAAATTCAAGAGATCATTGGCCTAATTAGAGGTTTTCACTATTTTATCATCATAGAGATCAATAACTAAGAAAAATAGGGTTGTAATAGTGTCATCCCTACCAATCTAGTTATTCAAAATTGGCCTCAGGGTGGCTTCACTATTAATCAAATTATTCTATATTTCTACCAAACTTGCCAATTCCAAGTAAAGAAGGGGCAACCCTACCCTTTCCACTAGATACAAAATTGTATCTCTGGTCCTATTCTAATGTTGGATGCCTAGTTCAATGTGCAATGATTCGATCTTAGCTTTCTCCTTATTGAGCTCATCATCTAGAGTATTGGTTGCTGAGGAGTGCTTAAAATCACCACAAAGGGAATGGTATTGAAAGGTAGCACTATTGGAGGAAAATTAATTCTAAGCTATTTCTTTTTTACTTCTTGTACTTTTATGTTCAAGTCTAAGCATTTTTTGGACCTCTTTATTGTAGGCTATGATGACTTTCTCATAGTTCCTATCTAACTCATGTCTAGCCCTCTTCTCTTTCCTAGCTATTGCTAAAGTGAGAGTTTTTGTCCCCACATTTAGTTATGTGACCTCATCATTTGGGGTATCCTCCACCCTTTTGACAATCAGATTGCCGATTAACACGTTATCACTAGGCTCAAAAATGCTAGTTCTAGATTCCCTTATCTTAGTCCAAATAAATAGGGCATCATAATCATCACTATACTTAACACCACTTAGTGCTTTATGTCGTTTCTCTTTAGTGTTCAAATCCTTTCTCATAGCATTAGAAACCATGGCATATGCAATATCCCAATTTGGAAGAAGTAGAACTCTAGCTGACTTGATCATCTATGTTCCTTCCTCAAGAGTTACATCATTAAATTCTTGCATCATTTCTTCGTTAAGTTGATTCTATATGACTGACTCTTCTTTCTTATGCTACTTAGTCTTTCTTTTATTGCATCTTTCCTCAAAGTTTGCAATATTTATTCCTCCATCTAAATTAGTAGAAGAACCTTGATTTTATAAAATTCTCATCAAGTAAGAATTCATGGCTAGCCTATTCCATTATAGGGTCTAGCTCATTTCCTTTGAAATCAACCAAAGTCAATTCACTGCTGGACATAGGAGTTTCCTCAAGATTTCCTTCCTCTAGCTCTATTGTGGCAATGAACACTCCATCTTGGGATCCACGTTGCTCAATTTGATCCCTAGTGAGCTATTCTTCTCCTATAGGTAGAGGAGATTGGAATGGTGTATACATTTCATCTTGTCCTACCTATTTCCATTATTATTTCTAACTCTTAGGTATTGACTCTAATGGGCTCTCTTAAAGTTTTTTTGTTAAAGCATTGGTGCTTGACCCAACTTTTACCTTTCTCTTGACACTAACATGCTCCTTGGTCTTGACTATGTTGTAACCAATTTTTGTTTCAATGATCAATTTTCCTAAACCTATAGTAGGGGTAAAAGATAATCATTTCATTACCTTACTTTCTCTATCAGGATAAGTACTAATAAGGGGGGTTTCTTCTCATTCACAATGTTCATGATCTCTAAAAAAGTTATCATTAACTTATTTATCTTGTTGGCTAATGTCTTGGCATCTTTTGATGGACTATACTACTTTTCAAAGAAATTAATGAACTCTAATACCCTAGAGTAGAGAATCCTTTTTTCTTTCTTTATTTCTTGCACTTGTAGATAAAAATCATTTCTCATTATATCTTCTGGGCAATAAAATTCATCTTGTGAGATTTGGCTTTGGCCCTTTGTTTGAAAATCTCAAAAAAAACCCTCAATATCATTGAATCTTAATGGGGGATAGCCATTTTGCATGGGTTCAAAAAATTATACAAAAAGACCCAACCACCCTTTTGTGATTACAAATTGATGGGCCACTATACAAATTTTTAAAATGGAACCCCTTGGTCTGCTAGTTAACCCTAACACTTCCAACCCACCTATTTGCCACAAAATCTCTTCAAAATGTACCTTAAAAGGCACTTGGTAAGGAAAAATATGTGGAGTCCCCCAAAATCCATATACCCTAAAAATATTAGACACTAGATATGGAATGATATTTGCCCAATTATTGGAAACTTTTTAGTTGTTGGGGCAATCCATTGGTCTAATCAAATCCAACAACAATTTAGGTATCCTAGGATTATTGTTTAACAAAATAATCATCAACCTATATGCAAAGTACCTATCAAACCTTACAAAACTTGATTTTTCTACATCCTAAGTATATCTGCACTCCATAGTTGGACTAGTAGAGGCTTTCATTCATGCTTTCTTCTTAATTCTATTTCTCTCTCAAAATACCAAGCTCCCTTGAAAAGAAACATTTGCATCAACATATAATAGAGACCAAAATTTTTATCAAATTTTCCTTTCATAATCCCTATCAATACCACATGGATTTCTTCAGCCAAAAATGAATTATAAAAATGTAGTAATGTGATAACATTGCTACAATTTTATTTTAGTAGTTGATAAAATTAAGCTGGAGCAATCAATGTAGTTGGCAAACAACCACATTGGCATCTATCAAAAATTTGAAACTCTAGCTCAGTT
Source organism: Cupressus sempervirens (assembly GCA_028749045.1). Classification (NCBI taxonomy): domain Eukaryota; kingdom Viridiplantae; phylum Streptophyta; class Pinopsida; order Cupressales; family Cupressaceae; genus Cupressus; species Cupressus sempervirens. Next base: position 231,897,495 of record CM053791.1, read on the forward strand.
TTCTCCACTAAAGTCGAGCATTCCATGGCCACTACCCTCTATTTCTTGCAGGTGCATAGGGATGTGAAAGACTTGGTCAAGGATAGTGAGAGTACCCACTCCTTATACAAATTCTTGGTAGAGGACTTGCTAAAGACTCTCCTAGAAAAACCTATCAAAGAGGAGGGTGTAGATGTGAATAGGGATGAGCCTAAGGTGAAGAATGATGAGGAACCTAAGATGAAGAGGGGAAGTTAGTCTTACTAGTTTTTATTTTATTTTTGTAGCTATGATATCAATTACTTTGAAATTGATGCCATGTGTGGCTTTATTATATATAAATAAGTTTAATTGTTTTATTCATAGTAGTATGTTTCCTTACCCCTAGAATGCTTTCTTTTTATCTACTTGTAAGTGGTAGGACTAATCTTAGTTGTTCTATGTTGGATCATATTTTCTATGTGAATAAAACTAGTAATGGTTAGATGATTGGGAGGTAACCTCCAGCTGATCTCTTTGCCTTTTTGTACTTTGAGGTCAACCTCTCGTCCTTTTGGCTTCTATCTAATACTTCAAAAACATTAATGCTACCAAGATTTTGGTGATATCAAATAAATAACAGTATTTCTATTATTTTAATAATGATAAATATGAAGCCATATTTGACTGATGGGGTTAATATTAGAGAAGATATTGTATTTTTACATGACAATGACATATAATTTCATTGGAACAATGATCTTGTAAAAATCCGTTATCATCACTTTAGACATGTATTTCTATCATGGTTTTAAATATAACCTTCTTAATAATGATAATACCTCTATATGATATTCATAAGACTATTAAAGAATTCCATCTCTCATATTGTTTTTACCCTAGGAAGGATCTCTCTAGTTAACACTTCTCATTCTAGCATTGTTATATTTTATGTACTACACATTGATAGAAGTTTTTAATGGGTAGTAAAAGCCATAGAGAGTTTAGAGGCCCATGTTGAAGGAGTGCTTAATGAATTAGTAGGAGGTCACATGATCTATTTCGATAGAATTCATTAGGGATTGGGAATGTTAGAGCGATAACTACCAAAAAGGAAATCAATAGGTGATGGGCACCAAGAGAGTACAAATATCCCCTATGCATTTCAAAGATGGCTTGTTAACACTTGTTTATGAAAATGTTGAATATGGAGGTTGAATGCTCCCACTCCTTGAACATCATGGGACACGATGTGAAGAAGGATTTAAGGATATGGTAGGGGAATGACCATGTTGGTATTTTTTGGTTATGAGTATTTATAAACATAGAGAGTTATCTTTTGGAAATAAGTTATTCTTGGCTTATAAGAAATTTATCCTACAATTAAGTGGGGAGGTTTTGAGTGTTTGGGTAGTACTATTATAATCCTTAGGTCAAAACTAAACTTGGAGAGCTAGTAAGGAAGATTGTGAGTTTTAGTTGGTGAGAGTGAGGGTTGTTGGTTTAAAAATATCTTTACTTGTGTAGTATTGTTTAGGGGCACTCTGAGTATAAAGATTTGGAACTTGGTGATGTAATATTGAGAGGTATGGATTCATTTTCTTCTTCATTATAGAATAAACCCCCCATATCTAGATATGTTTAGTATGCATTATTCTACACCAAGGATAATTTTAATAAATGTATAACATGAGGAAAATTCTATATGAAAGTAATGAGATCAAATTGGTTAAAGTTATTAAATATTAACATTATTATCTAAGCTATAATACTGAATGACTATTAATACAAAGCTACTATTAAAATCTATTCTTCTAAATAAAATTAGATTTAAGTTGAACATAGGATTATGGGAGGCAATATTTAAATAAATCTTTAAAATAAAGTGAAAATATGCTATTCAAATCCATATAATATACTTTAACCCTTGTATACCCTTGTCAAATTATTACTCTATACATTACCAAGGATTGTTCAAGGACATGTACTGATGATAATGTTCTTGATCACTAATGGTAGTTCTAGAAGCGAATTTTAGGTTTTTCTTCACTTTCCTTTCTTCTTGTTTAAGAGATTTTTTTTTGTACACTTTGTTTTTACCTTTCGTTATGTTGTTTGAAATCTACTTTGGAAATATTGATTTTGATACTTACCTCCAGGAGGGGATGCATGACCATTGTTCTCAAATGTTGAAGGAATTAATTTGATTCTATTGATATTTTTGGGGAATGGATTATCTAGGTGCATATGTGGAGGGTAGCTCACAATGAGGGCAATAGTACAAAGTGGCTAGTCCAAGGTATCTCATTGTGTAATTGTTACTAATTTGAGACTTCATTAAATTTTGGGTTTGGTTTTCATCTCAATATAAGATAATTGTTCCTCTCTCATGCGTAGAGTTGCATTCACTCTTTTGTTAGGATGGGTTAAGAAGGTTTGGTTGCCCTTGGTGTGTTGATTTCACCTTTGTGACACCTCAATATGTGGTGAAGTGGCAATTTCCAGATGATGTCCACATAAGCCCAAAGTGTGGAGAGGATAGGGGTGGCACTAGCATGGAATCATTTGATGACACACTTTAGTATGTAACTTGTGGTCACCTTACTATTTTATGGTAATAAGCTCAAAGATATTATGAAGTTGATTTATATTATATTACAAAAGTCTAGTAAGATTATGTAAAATGATGGTTGGGATTCCAAAATGTAATATTTTCTACTTGTACAAGCTTTTAAATTATGATAATTCTTGTAAACTTTTTTTAAAAAATTGTGTTGTGAATTTCTAATGATGAAATCATGGAACCTTAGAGGAATTTAATAGTGGCATTTTCTTTTCATCAGTATTTAAATTTAAATATATATATATATATATGTATATATGTATTTCTTCTGGGTCTACTGGAGACATGACATGGTATGTCAAGCTGGTTGAGTGTTCAATTTTGTTTTTACAAGAACTTTTTCGTTTAATAGAATATTACTAGTCACGTATATTGAACAACATTATAAATAAAGAATATTATATATTATAAATTTAAATGATCTTTTATTCTATGAATTGAATTGTTGTATTAAACATATACGTTAGCATCTGTTAATTTTTAGGATGTGATTATTTTGTTCTAGTTCAAGAAGATTGTTTCTCTGCATTTCAAGCTCTTATAATAAATGGTTGATAAATTATTCTAGCAGTATTTTAATGTGCTTGAGAATCATCACATAGATAGTAACTCTCGCATCTCAGTTTGTTTTCAATCAAATGTATTTCCAGCTTTCTTGCATTATGATTCTTCCAAAGCAGAAAATAAAACAAGGATTTGGGGAATGCATCAGCAGTAATAAATCACACGGCTTTATTCATAAGAGATTCAATTACACATTTTATTAAATGGAAACCAAATAGTGAATAAGAATGGATCCAGTTTTATTTGACGAAAGAGTATATTATATAAGATTTCAGTGGTTGTCTTCATTGCCAGATTTTGATGAAACACCTTTCATAGCAGGATGTAGATTCACACGATCTGATAAAGCAGCTTCTTTGGGGAGTAAAGTGGCGCTGGAATATGTTCAGTAGGTGATCTGATGAAGCAATTTCTTTGGGGACTAATGGGGCATTGAAATATGTGTATTGTGGTGCTTGGTCGAATTGTAGCACATGTGCTAAATTCTAGAGGTCTTTTCAACGCATGGAACCTTAATTTGCATCACACTCTCCATATTTTTTGTATTAACTGAATAGGAACTTTGTATGTGAAGATTGATATGCTTCACTCATGAGACCACCATTGTATTGAATAAATAGTCATGGGAAACATTTTGTTAATTTGCTCTTCAACGTCGTGGGCCACAATGGAGGCAGAACTATGTAGAAGTTGTTCAAATTAGAAGGTTCAACTACATCTTAGGAACGGAACAAATAATATCTAGTAAAGGTCGTTCTAGAAACAGGAAATCATTGGTAGTCCATTTTAAATTTCTTTGATTATATTACAATTTTAATTGATATTTAAACATCTGTTTATATCTTTAGTAATGTATGGAAATCTTGAATATTACATGTAGCCTAGATAAGGTTCAAAATTGTGCATGGTTATAATCTATTATACTACGAGATATATTTCTTGATCATTTTACTATGGTCTAGATCTATAGACAATTGACTAAGTAGATACAAACAATGAACATAAGTATATCACAAAGTGGCCAATGTTCATAGAAGAGGTGTGTTCCACTTGAGAATACAAGTCTACACTAATTAGATGGAAAAAAATTCAAAATAACACCTAAGTAAGATTTGAATATTGTTACTAGCTTTGTTAGATAGCTATGTACATGAGGATCTTCCATAAACAAGAGTGAGAAAGAAAGACCAATAAGGAAAAAAATTCCTTTAATATGATAGATTATAAAAAAAATGATATGAGATATATATTATAAAGAATATCAAAGGTGACTATAATTGTCCTCAATAGAATCATCAATTTTTTGATGTGATGATTCTTTGAAAGTTTTTGTGATAGAGAATGAAATTTCAATTATAGATATTGGTGAGTGTACCATGAAAGAATAATTAGTTGGGGTAAAGTCTCTAAAATTATACAAAATTGAAATATCATAAGAGAGGTCCATAGATTTTTGGATTGAGTTAGTACCTACTACAAAACTCATCTCTAAGGAACTTTATAGGATGAACACTTAAGAGTTGAATTAGCTAAAATTAAAGTTATAGGAGCTTTTGGAGAAAGCCTTTATCCACCCTAATATATCTCACTGGTGAGTCAAAATTATCTTGATGAAGAAGAAGGATGGATCACTATGGTTATGTATTGATGATAGATTGCTAAATAAGCCTAATATTAAAATAGTTATAGATTGATAAGTGGAGATATTTTGTCTTAGGGAAACAAGTTCTAGCTTCATAATGACCTTTATTACTTGGAAAAAAAAAATCATTCAAGTCAATGTATATGTGAAACAACATATTTGGATAAAAAGTTTTCATGAATATCACTATGATGTAAATGACATTTGAGGAAGGAATAATGTGGTTGCATATGCCTTGAGTAGGCTAAGTTATATAGTTTTAGTGATTACCATCAATGTCAATTTGAGAGGTCAAAACTTGCAAGATCTTTGATTAGATGCATTTTATTAGAAACTAAAGGAAAATATAGAGTAAAGAATATCCTTGGGAAGTAGATATGTTATTTTCACTCTCAAGATTAATGGACTTCTACACCATTTTAATCATTTCCAATTTTGTCCATGAGATGTTTTATATAGCTACATTTTAACTAAAGCCCATCAAGCAATGTTCTCAATACATCTAGGAGTAAAGAATATGCCAACAAATATTCAAAATTTTTACTATTGGTCAGGTATGAAGAGGGACATTGTAGATTTTTTATCTTATTTCTTGGATTAATAGAGAGTCATGGTATAACATTAGAATCTTATAAAATTTCCACACCCAAATTTTGTTCTTGAATGGAAATTAGGTATTATATCGATTGATTTTATTGAATTTACAAGTCTCTTGTCAGAGACATGATGCAATCATGGTAACCATGGATTACTTGGCCAAAGTGGCACACTTTTTTCTATTAAGGTCTTTTTAGCTAGCCTTGATGGTGGTACACATCATTATTGAGAATATCATATGTCTCCATGTTATTCCTAGGAAAATTATTTGAGATTAAGATCTAACCATAACAATGCATTTCTAGACATCTCTTCACTTTGATTTAGGAACAAAAAGAAAATTTAATTTTCCATATCATCTAGAGATAGATTGATAGAATAAGAGAGTTAGAAAATTTTTAGAAGATATGTTGTACATTTTCATCATGGAATAAAAGTATAGATAGGAGTATTATTCATTCCTTGTTGAATTTTCTTATAATAATGGATACTATACTTTGATTGCAATGACACCTTTTCAGGGCATGTATGGTCTCTTATGTTATACACTCTCGATTTGGATAATCTGGAGGGTCATGTACTTTTAGGTCTAGATGTGTTTAACGACAAATTGAAACATGTAGAGAGAATTAAATTGTATTTGACTATAACATGGGATAGACAAAAGAAGTTTGTATATTCTTATAAGATGAATCATCAACATGCAATAGGAGATCCCATATTTTGGAGAGTGCAAGTATTTAAATTATGATGTATCATGATAAGGGATCTAGGTTGTCACATTTTTTTATTAACCCCTTTGAGAACATTTAGAATATTTATATTGTTTCCTATTTCTTTGCATTTTCACCCAACTTATCATGTGTTGATGATGTTTTTCATGTATCTACTCTTACTAGGTATAATCTTGACATTTTAGATATTTCATACTGGACTACATTATACAAAAATGATAGGAAGGTACATCTAGAGCTTGTACACACACTATAACAGTGGGTTTTGATCATCATGGGTCAAACTATTGATTATGTAAGGTTTTAATGGTACCCCAATGATGATTATTCATCTACCTAGGAGGAGGCATCATAGATCAAGGAATCATACACCTATGTCTTTTTATAGACTTCTAGTAGAAATCCCATTTCTAGGACAGGTGTAATGCCCCTCTACTTAGACTTATCCATTTTATACTTTCGTTTTGTTTTAAGATATAATATCAAGATGATACTCTTTTTGTTATTTTGTAGCTACAGTTATGGATTTTTGGTACTCTTAGATATGTTGGTTAATTTCCTTTCGATAAACTTTCACCAATAAAACTTTTAACTAATACATGCATAAAACATATTGAAATAAAATGTCAAGTAAATGCATCCACACAAACACTTGACACTAGATATGATCACCTAGAAACCCTCCAAATAGGAATGTAAAACTGGGGTGAGGATGACACCCACAATCCTTCACTATTGTAGCACTAAAGTGTTCAGTTTCTAAGGTTACAAAGTGTTGACCATTCTCATGATCTACCCTATGAAAGGTTTTCCCTATTAAAGGTTTACAAAGGACTGTTATATCCTATCATGTTAAAGGATTTTAACAACCTATTAGAAGTGTGCCCAGTTAAAGGACTTTTGAACATTCACTTTGAATGTCACCCTCTTAAAGGATTTTCCAATGATTGGTAAGTCAACCTTTGTCCAAAGGATTTCCCTGTTGATACAATTGTTAGAAAGTAACATTAGAATGTTTTGATATGACAACTTACAATATTGTATTTCTGATTTTAGATCTTGATTCTATCCATCTTGATCTTTTTTTATCCGACATGAAAATGGTGTATCACTAATTCTCTATTTTGCAAACTAATTATGCAATTCTCTCCTTCTTCTAAGCCACCTTGAATACCTTTGAATTAATTCACCCTTTTTCTCCCTTCTATTCTTCACTTGCATACATCACATTCAATCTATGAATAATGGAGCTTTAACTTATATATATATTTTGTGACTTAGGGTTAGGTATAAATCTATGGCTAAGATTCATTCTTTCTATTGTACAACCTTTTCAATTTTTTGATTGGTTGCATGTTAATTGCATAGGAAAACTAAATAGATTTAATCTTATCTTCTAATGTTCAATATCTATCCATTAGTTGGTAAAAAAAATAGCTTACATAGTTGTCATCACAAATAACTAGGTCCATTTTGTGTTACTCGGCACATGATAATACTGATGCTCAACACTTACCATAATTCTAGCTGACTTGACACTTGAAATCGCTCGGCATTAACTATTCACTTGGCACATGAACTTGCTCGACACTTGATTGATTTGACACATGAGTGACTCAACACTTATTGCAACTCAACATCTATACATATTATACTCAACATATATGACTAGCTCGACATGAACTTAGTAAATATCTCTTGGTGTTTTGACACTAAATTGTGAAAGCCAATTTGAGATCAACAATATCCCCCTTGTACATGACTGTCAAAAACACTTAACTATACATAATAAATCTAATCTTCTTGAGTATAATATATTTATCATATATACAAAATTTTCAAAATGATTTAAAATTTTTTAATAGACTATGTACCTCAAAATTTTGCATCTCCACCTAAGTTAATGACTATATCCAAAATCTCTTCTCTTTTGAGTAGATTTGCCTCTTGCTGATACTAATTATCTATCTAATATACTCTATTTTTGCTCTTTTTTTCTGTTTACTCCCCCTTTTTTTTATTTTCTCTTTTTCATATTTATCTCCTACTTTCATATTTTTCTCCCCTTTTTTGACACTTATGCCAAAGGGTCTATACATTGATTGTGTATTTGTCCAAAAAATCTTCTTGATTTCCATTATAATATTCAAAGCAACATCCCAGTTGTCTATTGTAACATCTAAGGAATTTACTTGGATGACTATCTCTGTTGCAAGATGAACTAGTCTTTCCAAAGTTGAAAGATTGGGATCTTTCTTTAACATACTTTCTGCATAGGCTAGTTCTTTTTTGAGCATTCCTATATGAGGCCTAAGGGAATCTTGAATGTTGACCAACTTGGTTCTTATGTTAGCCTCTTTTGCTATCAACATGACTAGTTCCTTTTGTGTATGAAGCACTATATGGAAATGCTTCTTTCTCTAAGCTGGGTTTTGTGGAAATTGGATACCTAATATTTTGATGTTTCTTTCAAGACTCAGAATAATATGGCTTGTTTCTTCTGTGAAGAGTGTGGGATTACACAATATTTTGTACATGAGAATATATTCTCAAGTACCTTATTTACTTTTTAAATTTTGGTAGCCAATTCCACTTGTGAGAGTACTATTTGGCTTGATATTTTCTCATTAACTTTGCCTTGAAATTTCTTTTGAGACCATTCAATAAGTTTTGTATTAGTATCCTAGTCTTCATTTGTCACCTGTTGCACAATTTCTACAAATGTTTCTAATATGGGATTGGATATATCAAGTGTTTTCAAGTTGAAAGAATCTAAAAAGATTTATTTGATCTCATGTAGTGTTTTCCTTTGTTTGTACTCTTTTCTAAGTATTTATTGATTCTTCTTTCTCTCTAATGCCTGTTGCATTATATTTATTTGTTCTAATGTTATAGTTGCCAAGTCATATTTGGGTATCACTATTTCTTCATCTAGAAGTGCATCACCATAGTGGAGTATCTTTGCAACCTTTATTGATTTTGAGCTTGGTGTAGAAACTTGAAGTGGTATTGTGTCAGTGCTCAGCTTTTGAGGGACTTTAGTAGGAGTGCTAGTTGTCGGTAAATTTACGAATGTCTATATGGCTTCTTTCTCCTTCTCCTTTTTTATATCCTTATCTTCATCAGATCAACATTGATCAATCACAATTATTTGAGTTGCACCTTGAGTTTGTGCATTAGGTACAAAAACACATGTGTATCATGTTTGTTCACTTGTAGGTTCTCTTATTTCTACGATTTGAGTCTTTTGTTCAACCATCCCAACTTTTATTGTAGTGTCAGCCTTTTTAGATGTATTATCTAATTTTTGCACTAGAGGTTGACCACTAGTATCTATAGGGATGGGAGAAGATGGTTCTTGTGTGTTCACATTATTGCTAGTAATGTCAGCTATTTCTTTCTGTAGTTCATCCACACTGACCAATACAGGATTATTGCACAATCTAGCTTGTTGTATGGATTGGTCAAGGATCTTCTTTAGATCCTCCATAGTTAATGGATTGATGTTTTGACATGAGCTATCAGTAATATCTTTTACTATTATATTGTCTGTAAGGGTGTTTGTGTCATGTGGAGGGCTCATGCTTGGTAGTTATGTGTCTTGCACACTCTTGTATGTTTGTTGTTCAACAACTATTGTCATTTCATCTTTCTTCTATTGTGTCTCTTACATAGTTGTTTCTTCCTTTTCTTTTTTTTCATTCATCTTCCTTGTCCTCATCCACTTCCTCATTATTTATTCCCTCAAAATGATCCTTTTGTCCTTCTTTAACTATCATCAATCCATATATTAACTTCCACATTTGAGTGGATTTCTTGACAACATCCTCAATCTTCTTCCATAGAATGCTAAATGCCTTGTATTTAGGTGCAAATGTCCTACCATACTTCTTGTTTTCCTTGGTAATTTTTTGTTTTTACAATTCTGGCTTCACTTGTGCAAGAGTTGATTCCCTTATTTGCTTCTTGAGATTCAAACAATAATGCCACTTGTTCTCAACAATTGTATATAATTCTTTAGGCATTGTATTATCCAATTGAAGAGGAGTGTTCTTGAATTTTTCCATCATGGAAGATACTGACTCTTCTAACATGTTTTGGTCTTCTCTACCAAGTTTTTCAAATTCAATGTTTCTCAATCCTGTTAAATCTGCATTATCCCTAACAGTATCACAAATGTTTTCAAGATTAGATTTGGGAGCATGACTTACCACTTTGAACTAGCTTTTGTCCTCTACTTTTGTCTTTTCATCATCTATCTCTAGTTGTGCAATGTATTTTCTTCATGGTTTCCTTTGAACAAGATCTTTCTATTTAGTAACCTTTTTCTTCTACTTTTCCTACTTTGGCATTTTGAGTGATTGCTCTTGTACTAGCTCTTGTTATTGGAGTTGTAGGCTATGTTGTTCTTGGTTTTAGTATTTTCTTTCCCTATGGTTGTGCAATAGGCTGTGTCTTATCCTTCGTCTTCTTAAGTCTTGGTTTTGTTGGTGCTTCCTTGGCTTCTACTTTGTTGACATCGTCTTCTTCCTGATCTTCATCCATGCCTTGGGTTAAAGCAAGAGGTTCTTGTCCTTGCACCTCTTCTTCCTCTTCATCTTCTTCATCATCATCTTCATCATTGTCTCCTAAACCTTCTTCGAACTTAACCTTTGATTTTTCAACATCATATTTACCAAAAAAATTGGCACTTTTTTCTATTTCCTCTACAAGAAGTGCAGCGATAGCAACTAAAGATTCAACAATGTTGATTTCATATCCTAGAGGTCTTAACCATCTAATTCTAAGTACTACATCCTAGATGTAAGTGTAGTCAATGTATACAAGGAAACAAATATCATTTGTTGTTCTAATAGGGAAACATGAATTCTTAACCTCTATTCCAATGACTTCTAGAAATCTTTAAAATAACTAGTCATTATAGACTCAAAATTGTCTCCCATTTGTTCGATATACTCATTGATTTGCACAACTATAGATCTATTTGTCACCATGCTATCTTGCCAAAAGATGGGAACTCTTTTTGCGCATAGAAATATATACATACCAATATTGAACCAAAATTACATTGAGCACTTATAAACTTTCTTATTACTCCTAGGTTCTCCATTATTTGTTGCATTTGAAGTTTTGCAAGATCATAAGTGTGATCTTTCTTAACAATTTTATAGCCTATATCTACTGCTATACATGCAACACTATTCATTCTACTTCACTGATAGAATTTATGTGAAATGACCCTAATGGAAAAGTTAAGAAGAGGGTTTGTGATGCTGTCAATGGTCATTCTACACTTGTTCCATTTAGCTCCTATGTTTTTCTCAATCACCTCTTTAGAATTGCTCCGTAGGGTCTTGTGCCGATGTAGCGTTGGGTAACCAATAAACTTATGTACAATTTTCTTTGTGATTTTGATGGATCCACCCTCTAGCTATAAGCATCCATCATGTACTTTGCTAAGGACTATTTTGATCAACTCCATTTTGAATACAATGGGTAATTATAGGGAATGAGTCAATCCCTTTCTCTCTACAATTTTTAATTCTTCCTTGAATATCCCATTTTAACACAATTTTTCATAAGCCTAATGTTTTCTATGTCTCCAATCCCGCCTACCTTACAGTCATAGCATTTCCTTATGTCTTGCACCATTACAACCTTTAGTAGAATCATAGACAATGAGCTTGAAGGATCCTGATTGTAGGCAATCTCTAGTATGGCCTTGAAATTAGGTTGTCTCACCGCGTTGCTAACTAATTGAACTTCAAAACTCTCTTTGTGCTTCACATTTTTTGAGGTAGCTTCCATATTGTGAACTAGGGTGTTAACAAAATGAAACTACCATATTGTGAACAAGTAACGAATACCTTTAGGATCAATGAACTGATGCTTGATCTTAGCTATGATCCTTTCAAATGCTTTAGACTAGTTTAGAGATTGCTTCTTTTCTCTACTTGCTCTTTCTCTAAATTTGAAATGATAAAAATTGGGCAAAAATTAGTCTTATACCTTTCAAAACATCGCATCTATTGCATGATACATGTATAGCTGTAAACTCAACTCTAATACAATTTCTATTTTACTTGGAACCCATAGAAATTTTACTCTCACTTAGAAACTATTGATTTTATCTTTACTTGGTAGCTACTACTCAGTTGGCTCCAGTTGGATTTGGCTGAAAATTCAGCATTAACTAGTGTTTTAGTCGGCATCTAAGGAGAACTTTTCACACTAGAAAAGAATGTAAAAACTTGAAGATTTGACCCTAGATTTTTCTTGTTGACTTGCATCTTTTATTCATGCTAATTTATCCTTTTTAGTACTAACTTATCTTGGAACTGATGCATGATAAAGCATTTAAATATCAGTCCTAGATACCTTTTTTTTCCTAGTTTGATGTGGTGTGACCACTTGACCTATTAGGTGAAGTGATCCCTCCATTTGATGTCCTACTTCCATCTCTCTTCTTCCATGCTTTTTTCATCTCTCCTCTTATGTGTTCAACATTTACTTTGCCCTTTCCTTTGTTGAACTTGGAATTGGGTGCCCTTGATCTTGTTGGACAATGCTTGTTGATATGACCAATCTTTAAACATCTAAAGTATTTGGTTTGACTCAACCATCTATTGTATTTACCATTTAAATGTGTTCTTATGTAGTTCTCAAGGATGTGTCCATACTCCTAACAATTGTAATGTCTTTGCCTTGTATTTTAGTCCCAATTATAGAAGTGTCCATGACTTCTTGCCTTTACTAGTTTTTTTGGTGACCACATCAGCTTAGATTTGCACTCAAAGGTTCTATGTCTATACCTTCAAATCTTAGTACATGCTTGGTTCTTGTCTTTTATTCATGTGCCTAATGACCTTGTTTATTTCACTTATGACATTGACCCATTTTTTTAGGTTTGTCATGCTGATTTGCATTGCTATTCCTACACACATTTGTAGTATGTCTCTTCTTACCACAAAATTGACAAGTAGGTTTAGAGTTCTTACCTTTTTCGTTCCTTTCTTTAGTAGTCTTGGATGATTCTCCTTCTTTAGTGCTGGTATAGCCTAGTCTAGTAGTATCATTAATGGATCTTGGAGATTTCAGTAGTTTCTCAAAGTACTTAACGGCTTCATTTGGCTTGTTGAAGCTCTCAACAATCTCTCTTTCTCTTCTCAAATCATTTTGCAATTGTTCATTTTGTAACTTTAGTGTGGTGATCTCAATATCTTTGACATTCAACTCATGATGAGCATTCATCATCTTACTTATGGTATTCATCATATTACTTAGGGTTTCCTTACTAATCTGATATGAAAATGATGTATCATTGATCCTCTATTTTGTAAACTAATTATGAAATTATCTCCTTCTTCTAAGTCACCTTGAATGCCTTTGAATTAATTCTCCATTTTTCTCCCTTTTATTCTTCACTCACATACATCACATTCAATCTATGAATTATGGCATTTTAACTTATAAATATTTTTGTGGCTTAGGGTTAGGTATGAATCTACATCTGGGATTCATCCTTTTTTCCATTTAACCTTTCTAATTTTCTAATTGGTTGCATGTTGATTGCATATAAAAAATAAATAGATACAATCTTATCTTCTAAGCTTTGAGAACTATCCATTAGTTGGAAAAAAAATGGTTTACATAGTTTTTTGTGCCATCACTAATAACTAGGTCCATTCTATGTTACATAGCACTTGAACTTGGCATCATTTGTTCACTCGACAACTAAACTTTCTTGGCACTTGATTGACTCGACACTTATTGTAACTTAGCATCTATACATATTATACTCAAGATATATGTTTAGCTCAACACAAACTTAGTAAATATTTGTAAGTGTGTTCACACTCAATTGTCAAATCAATTTGGGATCAACAATTATGAAGTTATTACATTAATTTATTGCATATATGGTGAATTCAAATATGACAATTTCAATGAGTGTAATAATTCTAAATTTGATTTTATGTGTATTTAGATTTCTTAACTTGCATATTAATAAAAAAAATACTTCATCATGATAGTAATAATATTCACCTTATGTATTATCTACATATCTCTATATGTATATATTTTGGTTGGACTTTGTCATGCAACTATGATTACTATGAACATGTGATACATCTCTCTTCATGGAAACACAAATTGTTGAAGGAGATGTTCATCATGCTTATTGAACTTTCATTTTGCATGATGTTGAATGACATAAATCCTTTTGGATCACTCTCTTGAAAAGATGATCATGGATCAAATCTAAGGTTCTAGGTGGGTTTCTCAACATATTGCATAACTTAGTTGAAGATAAATGTGTATGTTCATGAGGAGGCCTTTATTAGTTCTATCTAGACTGAACAATCTATTGTTGTTTGAAATATAACCATAATAGAGATATATTTTTTTTATTTTTTGTTGTATGTTGAATACAATTTATTGATGCAACTATATGAATTTCTATTTTAAGCTGATGTTTGATAAGAAAATAACAATGATAAAGTAACAAGATATTTAAAAGTTGAGGATTTGACCTTGGATATTCATTGTTGACTTGCATCTTTTATTCATGCTAATTTATCCTTTTTAGTACTAACTTATCTTGGAACTAGTGTATGATAAAGAATTTAAATACCATTTCGACATACCTTTTTCTGCTTCGTTTGATGAGGTGTGACCACTTAACCTATTGGGTGAAGTGATCCCTCCATTTGCTGTGTTACTTCCATATCTCTTCTTCCATGTTTTGTTCATATCTCCTTTGATGTGTCCAACATCTAATTTTCCTTTTCCTTTGTTGAACTCAAAATTGGGTTCCCTTGACCTTGTTGGAAATGGTTGCTAATATGAAAAGTCTTTAAAAAGCTAAAGCATGTGGTTTGACTCAAACATCTATTGTAGTTATGTTTGAAATGTGTTCTTATGTAGTTCTCAAGGATGTGTCCATAATCCTAATAGTAGTGACAACTTTACCTCATATTCTAGTCCCAATTATAGAAGTGTCCATGACTTCTTGCCTTTACCAGTTTGTTTTTTTGACCACATGGGCTTAGATCTACACTCAAAGGTTCTATGTCCATACTTCTAATAGTTGTAGCACTAACCTTCAAATCTTTTTGCATGCTTAGTTCTTGTCTTGCATTCATGTACTTGATGACCTTGTTTATTAAACTTATGACAATAACCCATGTTTTTAGGTTTGTCATGCTGATTTTCATTTTTGCTCCTACACACATTAGCAGTATGTCTCTTCTTAGCACAAAAATGAAAAGTGGTATTAGAGTTCTTACATTTGTCATTCCTTTCTTTAGCAGTCTTGGATGATTCTCTTTCTTCAATGTTGGGATAGCCTAGTCCAGTAGTATTATTATTGGATCTTGGAGATTTTAGCAGTTTCTCAAAGTACTTGATGGATTAATTTGTCTTGTTGAAGCTCTCAGTAATCTCTCTTTCTCTTCTCAAATTATTTTGCAGTTGTTCATTTTACAAGTTCAGTTTGGTGATCTCAATGTCTTTATTATTCAACACATGATGAACATTCATCATCTGACTTAGAGTATCCAGTTACATGTTGGAGATTCTAGCAACCTCAATTGACTTCTCTCCCAATCTATTGGCTAGGTTTTCTTATCTTCTTCTATCATGACTTTATCCTCTATGGATCTTTTCTTTTGTTCAGTCACTTCACACAACATCATGGCTTATGATTCTTGTTCCATCTTTAGATTTCTAATCTCTTCTACTTGTACTCTGTTCTTCTACATTAGGTCTATAATTGTTGCATCAAAATCTTTTGAGTCTCCATTTGCAAATACTTTGATGGTGTCAATCTCTTTGTAATGTGTATCATTTTTTGTAATGGTAGTTTATTTTTTGCTCTTTCAGGATTTCCTCAATTCCTCCCTAACTTATTCCAATGAATGCAAAATGAGACATATTTCAATCTCCTAACTCTCTATAATCTTTCCTAATTTGTAGACCTCCATCTGAAGATCTTTTCTCTAAGTTGTGAGGCTTCTCCTAATGAGAACTTAGTTCTTATACAAATTTTTGCAATTACAAATGGGAAACATATACTTCTAAGAGGGGGAGGTGAATAAGAAGTACTAAACTTTCACTAATAAAACTTTTAACTAATACGTGCATAAAACATATTGAAATAACATGTAAAGTAAATGCATCCACACAAATAATTGACACAAGATATGATCACCTAGAAACCCTCCAAATGAGAGGGTAAAACTAGGTTGAGGATGACACCCACAATCTTTCACTACTGCAGCAATAAAGTGTTCACCTATTGACCATTCTCATGTTCTACCTTGTGAAAGGCCTACCTTGCTAAAGGCTCACAAAGAACAGTTAGATCCTACCCTATTAAAGGATTTTAACACCCTATTAGAAGTCTAACTAGTTAAAGGACTTCTAAAAATTCACTTGGAATGTCACCATGTTAAAGGAGTTCACAATGATTCTTAAGTCAACCTTAGTCAAAAGGATTTCACCCTATTGATACACTTGTTAGAAAGTAACATTATAATGTTTTGATATTGCAACTTACAATTTTGTATTGCTGATTTCAAATCTCAATTCTGTCTATCTTGATCCTTTCTAATCTGATATGAAAATGCTATATCCCTGATCCTTTGTTCTGTAAACTAATTCTGGAATCCTATCCTTCTAAATCACCTTGAATGCCTTTGAATTAATTTACCGTTTTCTCCCTTCTATTCTTCACTCCCATGCATCACATTTCATCTATGAATTATGTGGTTTTAATGTCCTTATAAAGATTTTTTTGACTTAGGGTTAGATATGAATCTACAGTTAAGATCCATCCTTTTTACAATTTAACCTTTCTAATTGTCTGATTGGTTGCATTTTGATTGTATATGAAAAGTAGATAGATTCAATCTTATCTTCTAAGCTTTGAGATCTATCCATTAGTTGGAAAAAAAAATGGTTTACATAGTTGTTTGTACCATTACAAACAACTAAGTCCATTCTATGTTAATCTCTAATGCTTGGCACTTACTATAATTCAGGCTGACTTAGCACTTGAACTCGCTCAAAATGAACTATTCACTCGACACTTGAACTTTCTTTACACTTGATTGACTTGACACTTATTGCAACTCGATATCTATACATATTATACTGGGCATATATCACTAGCACAACATGAACTTAGTAAATATCTTTAAGTTTGTTGACACTCAATTGTCAAATCAATTTGAGATCAACAATTATGAACATATTATATAAATTTATTGCATATATGGTGAATTCAAATTTAATAGTTTAAATGAGTGTAATAATTTTGAATTTGATTGTATTGATATTTATATTTCCTAACTTGCATATTAATAAAAAAAATTATCTTATCATGATATTAATAATATTCACCTTATGTATTATCTACATATCTCTATATGTATATATTTTTGTTGGACCTTGTGATGTAGCTATGATTACTATGAACATGGGATACACCTTCCTTCATGGAAAAGAAAATTACTCAAGGAGATGTTCATCATGCTTGTTGAAATTTAATTTTGCATGATGTTGAATGACACAAATCCTTTTGGATCTCTCTCTTCAAAAGATTATCATGGACCAAATCCAAGGTTCTAGTTGGGTTTTTCAACCTGCAGGGTAACTCAATTGAAGATAAATGTGTATGTTCATGGGGAGGCCTTTTCTAGTTCTAACTAACTTGCACAATCTATTTCTATTTGAAATATAACCAAAACAGATATTTATTTTTTAAATTTATTGTTGTATGTTGAATACAATTTTTTGATGCAACTATATGAATTCCTATTCCAAGCTAGTGTTTAAAAAGAAAATAACAAAGACAGAGTAATAGGAGATTTAAAGAAAATAGCTAAAAGGGAAATTCCTATCAAACATAAGCCAAGGTAAGAAGACATCTAAAAATTAAATTGTTAAAAGGATCTAGGTAGGTAACCAATGAAATTACGAGAAATGCTTCCTCAACTTCCCTAATGCAATCGTCAATGGTAACTTGCATAAAAAGAAAAAGATACTTTACATTTCATCAAATCACAAGTCCATGGAAAGTTTTCTCTTACAAGATAAAATATTATTCAAGAAAAAAGGTGATCCTTTCTCTAATTCATCAAAACAATGGAATTCCTGAGCACAAGGAAAACACTAGAACTAAAAGATCACATAATTATAACAACACTATACAACCAATTGCTCCATTATTATTTATGAACATTCACAAAAATAGCACACTCTGGCAAGAATAACTACTCTTAAGATGAGACCACCAATGGCATATATTATTGCATCAAGATAAAGGCCAGGAGTAGATATTATAGCCATATATTTATAATAATCTTATCCCTTTGTATTAGGAGTGAGAGCTCTTGAAATGAAAATTTATGCTAAAAACTAAATAAACAAATCTAATTATATATAAATTAATTCTCTAAATGGTGCTAATTAGGACTCCACCCTTGTTTATATTTAATAGTGGGTTCATGAGACTTTATATGACACAAAAGAATGAAAGAATAACAATATAAGAAGAAGGAAGTTGTGAGGTGACTTATATGTCTATAGAAGATCTAAAAATGAAAGCTCGGCCTTCTTTAGGTGTTTATGAGAATTTCTAATTACTATCAAAATGTGTTTCCAGTGCATGGAATGCTCTAAATTAGGAACCAAAAATTAATTTTAAGTGCATTATTTCTTCTTCCAAACTATTGATGCACCTCAGTAAAAAGTGCACATGTGCACCTTTGTGATAGGCTCCAAAAATCCAAATTATCTTCTAAGTGTGAAAACCAAATTTCCAACATCTAGGATCTCTTCCCCTTTATACCTAAATGATGTTTGGATGTTTATTCTTGAATTTATCTATTATCTCTACTACTTGATTAGCTTTTGGTAAGTCTAAATCCTCACACTTACTCTTTACTACATGTCTGTAGTTCCCAACTTCTATTTGAGTCTTTGCAAAATCCTCAAGCTTGGTGTCCAGTTCTAACAATTTCTCTTTAGTTCTAACTAATTGTCTGACATCATTTTCTAATGAATCATCTTCAAAAGTTCCTCTCAATTATTGAACCACTAATGCCACCACAAAAAGCTCATTTTTTTACTCATTCTCAAAAATCTCAAAGCTAGTGGAGTTATGATACTTTTCCACTTCCAAAAATAACTCTTGAGCTTTTCCTTTTATCCATTGGATTCCCTCATGTAATTTACCTACCAATATCTTCTCTATCCAATCATTAAGCTTATTCAAATCCTCTATAGCATATACTTCCATTAGCATCTAGTACTTTTGACCCAGGCATGTAGTTCATTAATTATCAAAAAACCTTGGTTCACTCTAGAAACCAACATATCAACATTTGATTGGATGGTGTGCAACAAGTTTAAATTATCCTATATTATCTACACTCCACTCTCCTAAAAACTATCACGCCATTGGTGGCATGATTCCAAAAATGTGTCATATTTGCAGCCCTACCTTTCTTCCTCCTAGTGCAACTCCAAGAGAGAACTCTAGATTTTCCAAGTCAATAGGTCCAACTAATTCATTTAGGTAACCTCTGAGTAGCTCATTTTTCTGTCGTAGTGCTATCAATTCTAATTCATCTTGATCCATGTTTTGAAACACCTCCTCCAGGCCCATGGTAATCAACACTTTGGACATGTCCATTACGCACTTTCCTAGCATGACTTTATTTATGTGCTAATCTTTAAGAGCTAGTTCTTTGGTGTTAGCATGAGGAGGAGGAATGGAAATATGAACTAGAAGGCCTTGATCTTAATTCTTCATGACAAAGGAAAGTATTCTAGTATCATTGTTATGTGGCTCAAATTTTTTTTTCTCTTTTAGTAATTCCTTCATTCCCTCCTCTTTTATAAGATCTAATTTATTATTCTATCAAAATATGACCTCCCCCTTTAGCCATGATTGTGTAGTCCACATGGGTGACATCTACATGGCTGAAGAAGTTGGTTCTGAAGTAGTCTCCTTTCTCATATTAATCCACTCTAGATTCCTCTCATATCAAGGAAGATCTTTAGAAGGAGTATATGTTCTCTATTGGGCTAAGGATCTAGCCTCTATATCTAGTGTATTGTATTGAGTCTCTTCTAATATTTTCCCCTCCTTTGATACCTCATCAAGATGGAGTTGTTGGTACTCTCCCTCCTAAATCTTTTGACCTTCTACTTCTACTTGTGTAGCTTGAGGAGGTGGACTTACTAACCCTTTATCCAAAATGGTGGTCATATCTTGTTATAGTGGTTATGGAGTGCCCATAGGTCCTTGATGGATCACTCGTGGGAGTATTTCCTATCTTATCACTAACCATCTCATTGCCCAGTAGAAAGAAATCAATGTTTGAGAGGTCAAAGACATGAGTTCCTTCACTCTCCGTCTCCACCATCAACTTCTTTTGTTCATCTTTTGAAGTTTCTAGTTGGATAGGCTCTCTTGGAGTAGATGGATATGTCTGAATAGAAGTTCTTCTCTCTTCCTCCTTGGTTTTACTCGAACGGGTTCTCTATCTCAAAGGGAAAAATTATATCTATTCCACATCTTCCTCATCATCTTCTTCATGGATAGTCTCTGGAACCTATTAGAGTGCCTTAGCCTTTTTCTTAGGTTATTTTATTTTATGTTGTTTTAGTGCTTTGGGTTGTTTGCAAAGGTATGTACATGCACACCTCTTGGATGTATTTTTTTTCTTATGTGTATGTGTGTGTAGGGGATGTGGATTTGCATGGCTATAGAGGGTGAAAAGGTTGGGAGATGGAGTGTTTGATTGGAGGTTAAAGTGAAGTGAGGAAAGGTAAGAAGGTGTGAGTGGGCTTATATAGGCCTAGGGGAAAAAATCCTTCTGCACACCTCCATAGGGAAGGTGTGGGCATATACATGTTTGCATCCCTAGAGTAGGGTAAAGTGTGCTTGTGTGCACTTAAAAAGAAATAGTCAATATATTAAGCTTTTTTTCCTTTTCTCTCATTGCCCAATCCTTCATGGTCCGAGACTGAGGTTTGTACTAAATCTAGGGAGGGTCCAAAATGACCAAGGCTCTAGACTAGAAGTGTCATAGGGGATTTGAATCTAGCGGACCCCATATTGTGACATATAATGGGTGTGATTTTTGAAACCATGATAATGCCCACAATTCAATTTTTCATACATCTTATTCCATTTTCATGTTTAACGTTGATCATTTATTTTAGAAATCTTCATCTTTCCTTCTTCACCTTTTTTGTTTCTAAAGTGAAAGAAAATAAAATCTAGCTAAAAATAAATTTTATTAATAGCTACTAACTTGTCCTTGAATAATCTAAGCATTATGAGGTTACTTGTGATGTCTTCTCACTAGTTCATCTAGATAATTTTTAACTTCTCTCTAAGTATCTTCTTCCTATTGGTGGTAGCTTTCTAGTACATATTTAAAATTGCATCCTACATCTTGTTCGACATATGTAGCTCTAGGATATGTGGAACAATATGATCCTTGATGCAATTAAGGACTATCATCCTCTCCTTGACATTCTTCCTCTTGTATGTTACATGTCTCACATCTATAGATACATATACAACAAAGGTAACATAATCCCTAGTACTATTTTCTTCCAACATTAAAGAAATTTTGGCCTTTAGACACCAAAATTTGAAACACTATCCAATCTATCTTGAGCTCCCAAACCAACTTAAACCATCTAAAGGGATAAAAGCAATAAATCTAAAAAAATCAAGCTAGGTTTAATAAACCCTTATTTTGTTTCCTAGGAAAATTCTTCTCTACTCTTAACATTGATTGGATACCATGCAAAAATTACTACAGTAATAATCGATTATTAATCTCCCATCTTAAATAGCTATTTAAATGCTAAAAGTTAATTCATAGCTAATATTCAAAAATAACACAACTGTGACATCACCAAAAATACTAAAAGAAATCAGCAATGCAAAGACACAACATTTTCAAGGGCAATCATCCCTAGAAAAGCCCCTAAGGTAAAAATAGGTCTACAGATAAGAAATTATATTAACTTCAACAAATCAAGAGACACAAAATTCCTCCCCTCTTATTGACACTTGTCTGACAACCTCCCAATTTCTCTTATTAATATTCCTCCACTACTATCCGTAATGCTATCACTATTCCCTTGCCAACATTGGAAGATTATTTGCTAACACTGCAATTCTTCTCCAACTCGTGTTCTCCAAATGTCCCATGGACCCCCTTATATACTACTCTCATAGAAAAATCAATGACTGAGACTAATTCTCAATTGATGGTTGAGATAAAAAACAAACCAAAAACCAATAAAAAAATTAGTTCCTTGTTTATTCTAAAAGGAGTCCAATTTTCAAAAAATAATTGTCCCTACTCCAACTAATTAGTTAGTAAAACCATTATTTTCTAAATATTCACATAAGCATAAAAAACTATACAAATCTACTATAACTAATAGTTCTCATCAAGTAACTTGCATCAAAATCTCCATATTTGTAAACCCAAACATACATGAAATATTTTGTATATTAATTGAATAGGAGCTTTGTAGGTGAAGATCAATATAAATTAGAGGGAAACAATGTGATTCACTCATGAGACCACCCTCGTGTTCAAAAAATAGTAGTGGGAAAGTTTTTGTTGATTACATCTTCAAATTTGTGGGTTGTAATGGAGATGGAACTATTTAGAATTTATTGAAATAAGAAGTTTTGACTACATCTTAAGAAATAAACATCTAGTAAAGCTCATGCCAAAGTTGGGAAACCATTTGTTGTCCATTTAGAACATTTAAGAAAAACTATATTGATATTTAAAACATATGTTTATAATTTTTTCTATTACTGTTGGATTTTGAATAATTTATGGAAGTTTTTAACATTACAATATAGTGTACCTAAGGATAAAAAGTGTACATGCTTTCAATTTATCATTTTACTAGAAATGGTACCTAAATGTGTGATGGACAAGTAGAATAAATATGAAAAGATATTAGAAAAAAAATCCATAGTTTTAAAATTTATTTTGATCTAAGTAATTTTTTTAAATTCTAAATAGTCTCATTTAATATATGTGTGTATGTATTTACATCTCGTAGTGTGTCAATTATAAATAGAATTGATTGCTAGTTTATTTATAGATAATCACAATGTAAGGCCCTAAATGAACTCCATTACAAAACAAGGTAGATTTCTATCTAAGTGAATATCACCCATGTGACTGACATATTTTTTTCCTAGATACACAAGAGAAGACTTCTTTTTTAATAGTGACATCATTGGTAGATAAAAGTTTCATATTATTGTGGCCTAAGAGTGTGAATAGAGGAAAAAGTTAGATATAAAGAAAAACAAAATATGTTTGAATCCACTCTTATAAACTTTTAATTGTTTTTTGAATAATGAAAATTTCTCTATCAATTTTTTCAGTGTTATATTCATTAAATTATATATTAATCAATATTAAATAAAATTAATAATTGTGTCTCACAATTAACTTTTATTTCTATTTGAAAATATTACATTATTTTCTTACTTGTTATTACTATCTTCTTGTCTTATATTTTGACATCTTTCATTAGAATGAATTATACTGCTTCTTCCAATTTGAAGAGGTTGATTTGGGTTTTTCTTAGCTAAATTGGAACTTATGCCTTTGTGCTCTTACATAGTATGTAGTTGGAAATGCATTTCCCTTATGCATGGAGGTAGTTTTCTTAAGCTTCCAAACTCTCTCTCTCTCTCTCTCTCTCTCTCTCTCTCTCTCTCTCTCTCTCTCTCTCTCTCTCTCTCTCTCTCTCTCTCTATATATATATATATATATATATATATATATATATATATATATATATATAATGTGTGTGGTATTTACATTGTAATGTGTCTTTTAGGCTTTTCTTTGATCAATAAATATTTGTTATTTTATCAATTTAGAAGGAAAAATCAATTACCCACAACCTCATTTAATGATAGTTTTACCACATTATTATATTTGTAATAGGCTATACTATATCAATCACTTGTCCTCAATTAGTGACTAATATTTTTTTTTTTTCAACAAATAAGATGCAAACATTTAAATTTTTTTATTATCACTCTATATTATTCTAAAGCATATATGTGAATTTTTTAATTTCTTAAATCATTTATATTATTTTAATGCAATTAGATTGTCTAATATATTTGGGTGTTATAAGAGAAATTTTTGAAAAAGCACTACACGTACCCATATTACTAGGCAATATTCTAAAAATCTCCTATATATTAAAATATATGTAAAGTTCAACTTTCTAAGGTTAACTATCTCACTTCTAACTCTTGGTTCTACTCATCTTAAATAATATGTAACTAATTCATTCAATTTGGACTCTAAAAATATTTTTCCACAACTAATATTCCACACACTACTTCATCAATTTTTCCATAGTTATATTTTATTTATATATAAGATGCACATAAATATTTTAAATACTATTATACATTACTTTTATACTAATTTAATTATTTTATTTTTTTAATTTTAATTTTATTTGACAATTTCAATTAAGTCAATTCTTGTCATCAAACTTTTATTACCTATATTCTACTTATATTTATTTAATTTAGTTCATAAACTTTAAGTTATAAGAATTACTTATTTTTCTTCCATGAACCCTTTTTAAACCTAGGACAAAATGGTATAGATATTATTATGATATAATATAAATATCAAATTTTTACCCTTAAAAATTTAGACCACTACATGGAACTTGTTAATGTTTTAGTTGTGCTAACTTTTTTTTTTCCATTAAGTTTTCGAGAAAAAATCAAGTAGTTAAGAAATAATTAACATATTCTATACATTATTATTTCAACTCTTTTGTGAATCACTAGAAGTGGAATAATTTTTTTAAATAATTACTTCAACAAATATTTAATCATATTTTGTTTTCATGTTTCAACTAAATACAATCTTAAAATAAATTTGATGTAACGGGGGCCCTATGATTATATTTTTTTAATCGGCTTTCTTAATTGCCATTTTTGGGTTTGGGGATTAAATTGATTGCTTAGGATGTCATTATGTGTTTCTAGGAATGTTATCTTTTCTAGGTGATGATGTTGAGATTTTTCTACAAGTTCTTTCCTCCATGATCATTTTTTGAACTTCAATTTATTTTGAAAAATATATATGATATAATACATATATAATAAAGTTTTGCAATTTTTTATTTTTTTTACATCTTATGACAAATACAAGCCACTGCATGACACCTGTTAATTTTATAATTGTGCCAACATTTTTTCATTGAGTTTTAGAGAAACATATCAAATACATTTAAGAAATATTTAGCATCTTCTACACATTATGATTTCAACTTTTTTATCAATCACTATAAGTTGAAAATAATAAAAAATGTAGAAAATTATTTCTATAAATATTTAATCATATTTTATTTTCATTTTTTAAATAATTAGAATCTTAAAATAAGATACATATAACAATTTTTAAAATTACAATTGTGCCAACATTTTTCCATTAAGTCTTAGAGGAATATATCAAATACATTTAAATGATACTTAGCATCTTCAATACATTATGATTTCAACTTTTTTTTCTTTTTTGTAAATCACTAGAGGTGGAAAAATAAAAAGATATAGGAAATTATTTCTATTAATATTTAATCATATTTTCTTTTCATATTTTAAATAATTAGAATCTTAAAATAAGATGCATATAATAATTTTTAATATTCATATATTTAAAATTGAAATTAGAATCATCCCATCTTTTTAAATGAAAAGAGTTTTAATTAAAATTTCAAATAAATTTATTACCACAACTTTAATTCTCCAAAAGAAACACCCTATTTATATTTCAAATCTATCCATATCATTCTATAACTCTCATCTCACCTCTCAAAAGCTCTCACCCATTACTTTATTGGAAGAAAAAATATTCTAAATCTAGTCATTTTCTTATGCTAAACCTAGAACTCATGATCTCCATTTGTACAGTCCAAAATATCTTGGCACTCAATCCAAAATGAGCTAAGCATTCTAACACATGTGATTCGAGAAATGGAAGTGAAGAGAATTCAAGTAGAGGAATTACTTTCTCTGGACTTGCATTACCTAAATGATCTTCTAATGAATTATGGCCTAATCATCTTGCTAAGATAAAGTTATCAAAAAATGATAAGAGAACCATGTTAAATCTTCCCAATCACTTATTTACACAGCTAAGACTCAATAATGTTTGTCCAATGCAAGCCATTATTTCCATTCTCACAAATTTCCCATCTCTTGTAGAAATCAGTGCACGATTCTCAAATTTAAAGTAAATATGGAATTTCAACACACTAGGTATCAAATCTCTCTGTATTGTAAATAATGAGTACTTCTGATGCCCAAAAAAAATTTGGTAGAGAAAAGCCACTACTTCTCTATTTCAAAATAATGGGAACAATTTTATTATCTATGTACTTGTTGATAACATTGTATATGAATTAGAGGAGATGAAAGAAGGGCCTATTTACCTTGGCTAGTTTAATGGAACTTTAGATGGTTTGGCCAAATGTTTGAATGTTGTTCAACCAATAGTGATTGGGAAATTCATCGAAAAAAAAAAAAACATACATGTAGTGTGTTGTGTGTTGAGTTTTGTAAAATATTAGAAATAATTCTATGCTACAACTCAATCCCAAAAAAAATAAATGAAACACTCTACACATGATCCCACATGAACCTTGATTAGCTCAAAAAATCTTGTATCTAACAAATAGAAACAAAATGGGCCATACTCTGATACCACTTATAGGAAGCAAAGTTACACATAAACACCACCTATTCTAATCTTGAGACAACGACTATGCAAATTTTAGCTTAAGTATCACAAAAGATCTCAAGTAATGCATTAATAAGAAATCAAAATAATAATGTACACATAAAAATTTGATTACTATGAGGAAACCACTTATAGGAGAAAAACCCCACCCTTAGAAACTTGCATAATATGTTATCAAATCAATAGAATTATAATACACTTTCAATGCAAGACCTTATAGAAGCATCAACACAACTTCAAACTCAAGGAGATGCCTTTTGGAACCTAGCCTTGCAAAACAAAACTTAGTGACACAAAGTACTCCTGAAGCCCTACTTATATAGTGATTTTACATATCGGTAACCACTTGTGGTTTCATAAAACAATGGGCAAAACTACAAGGCCACATGTTGCCAATCATTGAAATTTTTAATTCCAAGATAGGAAAAACAACCAAGTTAAAATATAAATGACATTTGTAATTCCAATATGGGAAAAACAACCAAGTGAAAATATAAATCTCGTCCATAGTTTTGTCTCCTAGTTTACACCCTCATAGAAGTCATATAATGAGTCATCTATGCTCTTAAAATGGCCCTCCTATAATTTATGATGGACAAGGCACATTTCTAACAACTCATACACCCTTTCCCAATGCATAAACATGTAGAAATCTACCAATTTTTATTTTTATTTTTGGTAATTTTCTAGTAAAAACCTACAAGGTTAAGACAGTTATATCTCAACACATTTACCACAACAAAATCAATATACATTATATATCAATGAAATTACATTTAAATATATTTTTATTAGCTTATTATCCTCCCACCAATAGTGATTACAAAAAATTAGTTTCTTTAGTTTAATAAATGAAACATATTGCTTTATATTTAAATTTCTATAAATAATATAGAATGATGAAAAATGTAGTATCCTCAATTTTTTATTTGTGTGCACAAATATAATACAACATGTGTTTACTCAAAATATTCAGAATTCAAATATATAGCCTAAATATTACTAATGCATTAACGAATTTCACATTGAGGGAAAATAGATGCTATGTATCCTTGTTTGATACCATTCTAATAGAAGATTTTTAATTTTAATTTTTTTAAATATCTATCATCAATTTTTTATCAAAACAATGTGTCAAATGCTATTGGTAGTTCACAAAACACCCTACTATTGAAATTTCTAAATGTCACATTATAATGCCCCCATCACAAAACTTAAGAAGACATTTCTAAATCAACATTGGGTCCATGGTGTTCCTCTCATGCCACACATTTCAGCCTAGAAACTCTAGAATGAACAATTAGCACATCCAATGTACTACTTAAGTACTTAAAATCTTTCAGTCAAAATATTTATTTCTTCAAGCACTACTTCCTAATAAAGAACAACTTACAACTCTTTATTTACTATCTTTGTACTATCTATTTCATCATTATTTAATCATTTCATGAAGAGAAACTTATAAATTGTATTCGCTATGCAATCATGAACGAAATTGACATCCCTTAATACATGAGCTTTATTTTTACTAGTTTAATCTCATTTATAATGATGAGTAGGTAATTTAGGAATTTGCTGAATTTTTTTTATATAAGAATTTTTTTTGATGTATTTTGCATAGCATATTACTTGAAACGGTCATAGATCACACCGCATAACCCAAATGTTAACTAAACTATAAATAAGATGTTAACTTGTAGGATTAAATGGGAAATTTAGCATAGCAAAAGTGATAGTTTCTTTCCATCTTCAATAGTTAATTATTTATCATTTATACATTATTTCTAGTTATTCAATGTGTGCAATACACTTCAGTAAGATAGCTCTGCTTGAATATAAGATAATTTTATGTTTTGTAAGATTATCAATGAACTATTCTTTAAACATCTGTTTGAAGAATAGATGTACAATAGAAGGTACACAATTTTGTTATTAATACAATGAGTTATATCAAATAAATGATAATCTAAAATAGATCCTTGTCTTACTAAATACCATTTTGAAGAATACATTCATGGCACTAGGTGGGTAGATAATTGGGAGGTAATCTCTAGTTGATTCTTCAACCTTTTTGTACTTTTGGGTCAGCCCCCCATCTATTTGGTTGCTATTGAATACTTCAAAAACTTCTAATTGATTTTCAAATAATGAAAAATTGGATATGAAATTTCCATGCTATATGTATTGATTATATATTAATCAATATTAAATAATTTTATTTTTGTTTCTCACAATTAATTTTGAATTCCATTTTAAAAATATTATCTAATTTTCTTACTAGTTATTATTGTTTTCTACTCTTATATTTTGATAGCTTTGATTATAATGAATTATATTTCTTTTTCTGATTCGAAGAGGTTGGTTTGGGTTATTTACTTGCTTAGCTAAATTGGAACTTATGACTTTGTGCTCCTTTATAGTATGCAGTTAGAAATGCATTTCCCTTGTGCATAACCTGGTTATTTTCTTAAGGTTCCACACCATATTTTTTTTAGTGTTTCGAAGATTTTAGTCTGATCCCTATAATGTGGCCTCCAATGTTTTCTTTGATCGATAAGTACTTATAATTTTATGAATTTAGAAGAAAAGGTTAATTACTTACAACTTTATTTAATGATACTTTGATCAATATTATTCTATTTGTCATATGCTATACTATTGCAATCACTTTTCCTTAATTAGTGGCTAATAAATTTTATTTCAACCAATTAGATGCAAATATTCTTTTTAATTATCAATCGATATTTTTCTAAAGCATATATGTGAATTTTTAAATTTCTAAAATCAATATGTGCCTGCCCCTAGTTCACATTTTTGCTATCATTGCCGAATTGTTTTATGCCAATTTTAGCATTGATTAGTTTTAGAAATACTGGATTTACAATATTATGATATTATTTCATGACTTGGATTACAAATATATCAGTTATAATTGCTTAGTTGATTTCATTTCATGTGTTGTTAATGATGTCTTGATAATTCCTAGTTAGTAAATGTAGTTTTTTTCATAGCAATGTTAACATGATGTCTTTAATAATGACTATGTTTTAATTGATAGAGATGCATATTATATTTGGGCATTTGATGTTATATTTTTGATTTTTATGATACTTACCCCATACTTGCATGTGTATGGTGCATGTGTTTATTTTATCTTTCTGTCTGATGTGTTTGATGTGGTTAAAGGAGGGAGTCGTAGTCACCTGTAAGTCGTGATCTATGTGATGCACCACTTCTTGCCATTGCTTGTTTAGTTTAGATATATATTATATACATATACATGCTCATCTTTTATGTTGGATGTAGGTACCAGGAATTGAATTCCCTAAATTCCTAGGATGAGTGTGCCCACAAATACTCAAATGGTGAGAATGGAAAGATAATAATCAGGTTCAATCCCAACCATAGCCTAAAATACTTGTCTTGCAAGGAGGACTCATAATAGATTGTCTACCCTTTTCAAACCCATGAGTCTTTTGTGTGTATGTAGTTTTATGAGTCTTTGATGAATTTTCTATTAATTAAGTCTAACTAAAAGATTAAATTAATGATTTAATTTAATGGAAAATTATTATGACATTTTAATATTTAATTATATGTAATTAGTTGAGAAATTGATTAAATAAAAAGAATTAAATTTGAAAACAAAACTTATAAGTTTAAATTTTAGAATGTGATAATATTTATTTAATTTAATAGTAATATATATTTAGGGTTCATTTTTAAATAAATGCTAAATATTATTACTATTTAAGTTGACAAATATTTTATCAACTAAGTTTCAAAAATATATAAAAAGGAGAAAGATATTAAATTATGAAAAAAAAAAAATTAAGTTTGCATGAGATTTAAAAGTTAATAAATTAAATAAAAATGAAGCCAAGTGGAAAATTAAATAAAGTAATTTAATAATTCATTTGACGTGCATGAAAGGAATAATAAAATAATATTTTAATTAAAAATAAGCTAATTTTTCATGAAATAAATATTAAAATAAAATAATTGTAATTTAGAACTGGTGGAGACAGAAACCCTAAAAGGTAATTAGAGTTTATATTAGAGGGTTTTCAGGTCATTATAGCACACACAAGTCTCAAGGAACACAAGTTTTGGAGAGCAACTTGGAGGGTTTGGAAAAAAAGGGAATTTTTCATGGCTTGAAGGATTTTGCTTAGGAATTTTCATCTAGCTATTTGGGTTTAGCATCACAACCAGGTAGGTTCTTGAGTTTTCATTCACCCAGTTAGAATTATTTTATTTAGGCAATCTTGTCTTCTTCATGTTTGTTGAAATCAATTTCTCTAGATTTCGTTGCATGAATCTATTACTTCTTGCTCTGAATCTAGGATAATTGTATTGTATCTCGTATGTATGATAAGTCTAAAAGAAAAATAGATCAATTTGGAAACCTCGTCTATAGGTAAAAAAATTATTATTTTAAACCGGGGAGGGTTTTGATGATTAAAAAAGAAAATTTAAAATTAGATATTCGAATGGTTTATTGTATCTTCTCTATCAAACTATATTCACAAATAATATTTAAAAAAAATATTGTAGTTATTTATTATGGAGAGTTTATTGCTGATAAATTGTTTATATATATAAACAAAGTAATTTAAAAGAAATATTAGTAAATAAAAATTTTAAAACAAAATTTAATATCTTTTAAATAAACGATATATATATATATATAATTTGGGAGGGGGGATACCCCATACCCCACTTACCATTTTAACCCCTGACGCTTTTTCCACGTGCTGTGACTTCACGTACCTGCGACGTGGGGAGGACTATTAAAGGGGTCACATGGCCTTTCTATATGCCCGCGACTGTAATCACAACACCAACCTTAATTGAGCCGTTAGCGCATGGTATGCTACATATATATATATATATATATATATATATACATAATTTGGGAGGGGGATACCCCACTTACCATTTTAACCCCTGACGCTTTTTCCACGTGCTATGACTTAACATACCTGTGATGTGGGGAGGACTATTAAAGGGGTCACATGGCCTTTTTATATGCCGGCGACTGTAATCACAACACCAACCTTAATTGAGCCATTAGTGCATGGTATGCGATTTTGAAATTGCATTATTATATGTGCATAGGTTTTAATATGTACCATTAAATTGTAATTTTTTTATGAGTTTTTGTTAGTAGTTTATTAAATCATTAATATATTTAAAAAAATAATTATATATTAAAAGTTATTAATATTAAATTATTATATGTTTATTTGATAATTATTAATTTAGTAAATAACTAAATAAAATTAATAAGATTATTAATTAATTTATTTAAATATGATTTAATTAAGTATAATTGATAAATTGAAGTTAATTTAATGGAGTATAAATTTATGGTTAATAAGGCTGATTTTAATAAAGGGTAGTTTGGATTTTCATATGAGACTTACTTATAACTAATTTGTAAAATTATTGATTTTAAGAATAGTTAATAATTTAAATATAATTCAGCAAGATTTTTAATAAACTTTAATTATAATTAAATACTAATAATTGTAAACGGTCTTTCATTATTATTATCTATTCTTATGATCTAATTAGACTATTGAAATGCAATTGAGGTTATTTTGTTAACAAAACTTTGAATATTTTATGTGTTTCATTTGAAGTGTTGTAGTTTATTTTCATGATCGTTCCGCCTGTGAGTATTTAGTTGACCAGTCTAGGATGTACACTAGAGGCTTGGGAGATTTCTTTTATATCATTTATGTGATTGGATGTCATAATATGTCTTGTGATTTAAATTGAAAATTATATTTATGAGGTTTACTCTGTGAAGCATTTATGTGTACTTGGGTTTGAAGAACCAACTTATTTTCAGGTTGTTTGTTAAGGAACCGAGTTTGATCATTATGGGTTTTTTGGTATGGGACACAACTATATTTTATGTTCTTAGGAGAGGTTGTCTAGGTACATGACTTGGGAGTGGCTTGTAGTAGGGCTCTGGGACCCAAAGTGGTTAGTGCTAGGGTAACCTATTATAAGTTATGTAATAAGTGATAATCTAGTAATTAATATTTTGGTGGGAAACACACTAAAAAGATAAGTTAGAGATATTTTCCCTACTTATGCCTTGATTGCTTGTATAGACTAAGGATGGGAATGGGATGATTGCCTTGTCTTCTTGAGAGGGCTTTCTAGTTTCCACATGTGTCATGTTGAGGGTCCCAGGTTCAGAGTACCCAGTCTAGGGTAACTCAATGCTTGAGGGTCTAGGGTCTATTGAGAGACCAATCTAGGGTAACTCAAGCAGCCATGTGATGACACTCCATAGTATGTAGCCTGAGTCTCCTTTATAGATTTTTTGTACCTCTGGTGGTGTACTTATTGTTGGATGTGTTTACTATGGTTATTGAAATGTCCCTTTACTGATTTTGAATAATATTTCATGCATCTAATCAGATTTGAAAAATCAAACAACTAATATCACAAAGATCCACCAAATTTCTCAAGAAACCCCAAATCGGGTATGCCAAAAATAGTGCCAAAAGCTTCACAGCTTCACCTATTATTAATAAATCTGAAAGTGGACATTTTTACAAAAATTTGAGCAGTATAATAGCCTATAAAATGACATTTCCAGATCTGTATAACATGCACACAATAGCTCCCAAACCGAGGACAAAAACAATGCTCATCGAGCTCCCAAAAATAACACAAAATAGCCCAGAATCACCACAAAAATTTAATAATCTATCACAGAAGTATAATCATATCCAAATAAATGTTTTCAGCTCTATTTTAACATTTAAAAGTCTAATATACAGCAGCAACCCAAGCTGATATGAAATACTCAACCGGAAACACCAAACTCTTATAAAAAATACACTCGAAAACTCACAAATCTGCACTGTTCAGCACAAAGGCAAACTCTGCATGAGCATGCACATGGAATGGCTTCAAACTCTCATCCTTAGCCTTCTTGGAAACCTAAAAAATCCCATTCTTGGGTCTCCCTAGAAACCTGCAAACTCCCGTTCTTGGGTCTCCTTCTCCACAGGTTTGGCAGCCTTTGAAGAATAACAAAGAAATGAGCAAAAATCAAGTTCTGGAATTGAGCCTAGAATGCCTGCAAACCCCTTAAAAGAGGGCATAACCCTAACTCACGTCCAAGAGGGGTTAATAAAATATATTTTAATAATAATTTTCATTTATTAGTTCATTAGCTTCCAAAGATTATCCCCTTTTTCCGAAACTTCACCTTTTTGGGCCTGCCTGCCTTAGAAAAGATTATTATTTTTAATTATTTGAAAAGGGACATGACAAGTCCTCCCCTCCAAAATATTGCTTGTCCTCAAGTAATGGATGAACAATAAATCAATCAATCCACCTGGATCCCAAATGTAGTCATGAACTATGCTACTGCCAATTAACATAGGCTCCTGCAATATCCTCTGCAATATGACCAAGAGGAATGCATAATCAAACTGACAATTATAGCTCAACCAAACTAAAAAATCACCACTACCACAATCAGAAACCCATGAGACACAAACTCTTAGAACATCAGAACCCAAGTAAAGTGGACAAATCAAACTGCCAACACAATAAATACCATCAACGCATCCCACTGGCCTATACGGAATGTACAATCCAACTCTGCAACAATGGTGAATGCTCTCAAATGAAACTATACCAAGTATGGATAATCCACACACTGTACAAATCTTGCAGTCAACACAACTCTGTAGATCATTTGCCACTGTCTCATAACAATAACTCCCATGCACCCCTAATGGTGAAAAGCCATCACAAGATAAACAACAAGAAATGGAACCCAAACCAAATTTTTCTGCCATCAACTCCTCAACACAAGGATCAAATGCTAACTGATGTACATACCCTACAATATAATGTTGATTAAAAAAACCAACCTCAGTCAACAACTCACCATGAACAAGTGATACAACCCACTGTGACTGATCACTAGCTAAGTCAGGAGATGTCATAGCCAAAGGAGTAGAATCAATAACAACACCCACTGAAGCATCACTCCCAAACTCCTGCTCTCAGTCACATATTATCAAGCTGTCAACTACAGAACCTATCACCATGTCATGCCCATCACAACTCTCATCTTTAGGCATCAAACTATCCCATAACTGATGATAAGCACTAGGAACCAAAGTACATCTTTGTATCATCATCTCATCAACATGGTCATCAAAGGTAGATTGATGACCATACCTCATAGTGTAATGCCGATAGAATGCACCAATCTCAGTCAGTGGCTGAGACTGCAATCTAGATGTAACTAACTACAATCAATCACTAACCAAGTTGGAACTGACTACTACCTCTAAAGACATCGCCAAGAGAGTAGTATTACTAACAAGAACCATGCCAACTGTTAGCTAACCAACATCACACATGGTCTTTGATACAACATCTCTAGTCTTCGTGCCATTAGTACTAGAGGTCACCACCATGTTAAGCATACCACAGCAATCTGCTGCAGCACCCAACTCAACTAAACCTAACTCTAGTGGGGATGAACTTGATATGCCAATGTTAGTATCAAGGATGGATGCATTCCCATCTCCACTATCTTTGAAAATCTCGACCATGGATATCCTCGGATCATCAAACACCACCGCTTGTGACTGTACAAAATCTGGTAAAGACTGTAGTTGCTCTAACTTCATGGTCACCTTAGCCAAATGAAATTGTGACTCCTTGAAAGCCAACTATGTACTCTCAAGAATCTCAGAAGTCACCTCAAGCTGCTGAGTAAGCTCACTCACCTCATCTTCCTTGGCCAACAATGCATCGTATGTTGTACTGCCCCACTCCATAAGATAATCTCTATCAGCTACCAACTATATATAATCCTGTCTCAAAATTTGGATAGCCTCCCATAAAGAGTGGAACTCTATCAAGGAAAGATAATTGCCTCCCTGCTCATCACTAGTAAGAGAACCCCATCCATAAACTGATAACAACTGATGAGCAGCATTGAAATGCTGGCAAGTGATAGCAATGTCTTGGTCACTAACTCTCAACTGATTAGACACATGATGGCACTGGCTTGACTGTCTCCTACAAACCTCCTCTGATGCGCTGTCTAAAGGAGTATCCTCAAAGTTACTAGTCTCTAGAGTATTACCATCCATATCCTGTGAATCAACTCTAAAGCTCATATCAACATACAGAGTATCAAAAACTATAGCACTACTATCCAACTCCTTTGTACCCAAGGAAACTAAGTCTTCAAAACTGCCCACTGCATTGTCCTGGATGTCATCAATGCCAATATGATCTTGGGACTCATCTGTACACATTGCTAAATATGAAAGATCATCAACACATTCCAGCAAGTATGGTCGACTGGATATATGAACAAAGCCCAACACCGATGTATAAAAACTAATACCAACATCGGATAAGCTCCTGGCACAAGAAAAGACAACACCATGCAATATGCTAATCAAATCCATGATAGCACCCAAACAATCACCGCTACCAAAAAGTGTTAAATATTTACAGTCAACTAAATCCCAAATGCCAATATAATAATCTCGAGTCCATATCTGTAAACTAGAATCAGCTGGTAACTCAAGAAAAATCCTCACTTGAGTAATATGACCAATACCAACTAACTCCACATACCTGTCATGATGAGATAATGTAGTCACAATATTGTCTTCACTCACCTTCAGCTGGTGGGATAAATCATGTGAAGTACTACCAGCCTCAACTTCATGTGACGAAGCATCTAACTGTGCCTAGTACTCTCTCTTAGAAAAGTCATGAATGCTCAATGTCTGCTCATCTCCACCAGGAATCTCACCATCATGCACAAAAACATCCTCATAATCATCATCCTTGAGGTCAAATCTATCTATCACTCTCTGACTAAAATCATCAAATGTAGTTACCTGATCATGACCTTGAGTAGTCATTCCATGATACCGCCAATCATAGGCTACATCTTCCAACTGTAGACTTGCAATTTGAACAACATCACTCTCCTTCGTGGGGTTAAGTGTGAAGAAGCTCTGTAATTTTTGTAGCCATGCTCTAGCTGAAATTTTATTTGTTCCATCAAAAGTAGGTGCTATAAACTTGCTTATTTTATTTTTGAGCTCTCTTCCACTTATGTCATTCTCCCTTCTGTACTCTTTCTTGGGCATCAAAGTGTTCATCATATCCACATATTCTCTAAAAGGAACCAAACTACGAAAGTCATCATCTAAGCCATTGTAAGTAGCTCTTAATGTAATCAAGTTACCTGTAACCTCTTCCACAGGATTAATGGCTAGATTTGGTATTGGTGGCTCATCTGCAGGCAAGAAAATAGTTTTGGTTGATTTAGATGGTGTGGATTTCAGATTTCTTGGCTCCTCTGAAGTGCTCCCTTTCTCATTAATAGATGAAACTCTTTGTAGTTTTTCTGTCAATATTCGCAAAGCCTCTCTAGTTTCTGCCAAACTATCCATTGTTTGCTTCTGAGTATTTTGGATGTCTTGGAAGAATTTCTTTACCATCTCATTTGGATTAGCCATACTTTTCCCTTCCTTGGATTTTGTACTTTTACTTTCAACTAGAGGTTTGATCAAAATTTCTTTATTCTTTTCTCGCTGTAAATATCTCTATTCTCTTTCACTTAGTTGCATGCAACCATAAATTTTGACATGCAACTGATTAGAAGCAACATGCAACCACCAAATTCACCAAGAAGTAACATGCAAATGATTAGAAGTAGAATGAAACCATAAATTTTGACATCTATCTGATTGGAAGAAACATGCAACCATAAATTATGACATGCAAGATTTGGGTAGTTATCAAAACTGACATGCAAGATCTGGATAGTTGTCAAAACTGACATGCAAGATCTAGGTAGTTGTCAAAACTGACATGCAAACTTCTACAAACCCTCAGCCTGGCAAGATCATAGCTTTGATACCACTGAAATTTCCCTTTACTGATTTTGAATGATATTTCATGCCTCTAATTAGATTTTCAAAATCAAACAACTAATATCACAAAGATCCACCAAATTTCTCAAGAAACCCCAAATCGGGTATGCCAGAAATAGTGCCAAAAGCTTCACAGCTTCACCTATTATTAATAAATCTGAAAGTAGAAATTTAAAAAAAAAATTGAGCAGCATAATAGCCTATGAAATGACATTTCCAGATCTCTATAATATGCACACAATAGCTCCCAAATGGAGGACAAAAACAATGCTCATCGGGCTCCCAAAAATAGCACAAAATAGCCCAGAATCACCACAAAAACTTAATAATCTATCACAGAAGTATAATCATATCCAAATAAATATTTTCATCTCTATTTTAACATTTAAAATTCTGATATACAGCATCAACCCAAGCTGATATGAAATACTCAACTAGAAACACCAAACTCTTACAAAAAATACACTCAAAAACTCACAAATCTGCACTGTTCAGCACAAAGACAAACTTTGCATGAGCATGCACATGGAATGGCTTCAAAATCCTATCCTCAGCCTTCCTGGAAACCTACAAACTCCTGTTCTTGGGTCTCCTTCTCCACAGGTTTGGCAGCCTCTGAAGAATAACAAAGAAATGAGAAAAAATCAAGTTCTAGAATTGAGCCCAGAATGCCTCCAAACCCCTTAAAAGAGGGCATAACCCTAACTCACGTCCAAGAGGGGTTAATAAAATATATTTCAATAATAATTTTCATTTATTAGTCCATTAGCTTCCAAAGATTATCCCCCTTTTCTGAAACTTCACCTTTTTGGGCATGCCTGCCTTAGAAAAGATTATTATTTTTAATTATTTTAAAAGAGACATGAAATTTATTTACTTTCATTGATGATGATTAGTGATTTATGGATGATGTACTTTTGACATGTGGTTCTTTACTTAAGGTGTATATCTTTTTTTGACTTTATCTTATGATCTTGGTATTCAATTTATACTTGGTTCATGTATGATTTTTGGTTATGTGGTGTTGGTATTGGATTGAGTTTTCTTTCTTTTTGGATTATCTTATCTTCTTGAGTAGCATGTGTTACCTTTGAGGTAGTTTTTGCTATTAGGAATTCCTTGATTAGCTGTATGTGGATTGTTCATTATCTTCCCTGCACAGTGGGAGTGGAAGCCTGAATACGTAACCACATGATTGGGAGGTAGTGTCTTCTTACCATTTGGGTCCCCCTCATATTGCCAACTGATAGATGTTCATTGCAGGAGATGTACCTTTATCATTCTTATTTCTTATCTCAGAGACTTCTTTTCAGTTGATGCATAAATGTTATCATGTATTCTAATGTATTGTATCTATTCTCACATATGTTGCAACATGTGCAGTGGATGTTATTAACTAGATGTACTTTCATTGTATTAGCTATACTTATGCCTTGCTTATGTGATTATGTATCTATTATTTCTTTATGATTATGAGACATTGTACTCGAAGCTTAAACTAATTAATTTAAACTTCGTAAATGTGACTCAAAATGAAGGAACCCTTGAGGAATTGAAACTGTATCAGTAATTGTTAATGTTTATTCGATGTGTATGTTCATATTGCTTTGGCATTAATGTTATCTTGATGTTGTTCAAACCTTTAAAAAAATAGTATAGTAAACATTGTAACATGTTATGCTTATTTCTCTTGGGTTCCTGAGTGGGGCATTACAATAATACTATTTTAATGCAGTAATATATTTGGGTTTTATAGGAGAAAATTTTGAGGAAGCTATAACTGTAACCATATTATGAGGCATAATTCTAATATATATATATAGCTTTACATACATTAACTATCTTACTTCTAGCTCTAGGTTCTAGTCATCTTAAATTACATGTAACTAATTTATTGAATTTGGACTCTAAAAATATTTTTGTTACAACTAATTTTCCTCACACCACTTCATCATTTTTTTCTTATTTATATTTTATTTATATATAAAATGTATATAAATATTTTAAATACTATTATATACATTACTTTTATACTAATGTAATTATTTCAATTTTTTTATTTTAATATTATATGATCATTTCTTTTAAGTTAATTATTTCCATGAAACTTTTACTACCTATATTCTACTTATATTTATTTAAATTATTTCATATATTTCAATAAACATTAAGTTATAATAACTTACTTATTTTTTCTCCATGAGCCCTTTTTAAACATGGAAAAAATGGCATAAATATTATTATGATGTAATATAAATATTAAAGTTTTACCCTCAAAGAAAATTATTACAAATTACAAAAAATAGAGGCCACTACATAACATTGTTAATTTTTTAATTGTGTGAACATTTTTCCATTAGGTTTTAAAGAACATATCAAACAAATTTAAGAAATATTTAACATCTTCTATACATTATTACTTCAACCCTTTTGTGAATCACTAGATGTGGAACAAATAAAAAAATTTGAAAAAAAAATTCTACAAATATTTAATCATATTTTATTTTCATGTTTCAAATGATTACCATCTTAAAATAACTTTGATTTGATGGGGGTTCTATGATCATATTTTTATAATTGGCTTTCTTACTTTGCCATTTTTGCTTTGGAGATTGGAGTAGGTTTCTTAGGATATCATTAGGTCTTGCTAAGAATGTTGTCTTTATTGTGTGAGGATGTGGAGGTTTTCCTACAAGTTCTTTCATCCACAAGCCCTTTTTGAACTTGAGAAAAAATGACGTAAATATTTTTATGATATAATACAAATTTTATGATTTTTCCAAAAAAAAGATTATTACAACTTACAGAAAATATAAGCCACTACATGACACTTGTTAATTTTGTAATTGTGCCAACATTTTTTCCATTAAGTTTTAGAGGAACATATCAAATAGATTTAAGAAATATTTAGCACCATCTATACATTATTATTTTAACATTTTTGTGAATCACTAGAAGTGGAAAAATTTAAAAACATATAAAATTATTTCTACAAATATGAAATCATATTTTGTTTTCATATTTCAAATAAATACAATCTTAAAATAACGTCCATATATTAATATTTGAAAAACTGTCCATGTCATTGCAGCACTTCTATTGAGCTATCGTTTTGAACAATCCTTAATGACATGAATCCTTTCAAATTCCTCTCTTGAAAAGCTAATCTGGGATCAACTCCAAGGTTTTGGGAAATTTTGTGACCTACTGGAACCTGATCAGTGTAAGATAAATGTGTTTTTTCATAGAGAGGTCTTTGCTGATTCTAGCCAATTTTGGATAAGACATTCGATCTGTTTGCTATTTCAAAATTAACCATAAAAGATATATGATTTTGGTATTTTCTATTTTATAATGAATACATTCTAACAATGCAACTATATGAATTCCTAATTTAATGAAATGTTAGTAAAGAAAATAATGAAGATAAGGTAACAAGAGATGAAAGCAAATAGCTTAAAAGGGAAATTCCTAATAAACCACAATAATAAGACATATATGAGTTAAATCATTGAAAAGATCAGGTAGGAAACCAATGAAAATAGGAGCAACATTTCTTCAATTTCATTGATGCAATCATTAATGGGAATATGGTAAAAAAAATTGAAAGATGTTTGACTTCTCATCAAATCACAAGGCCATATAAAGTGTAATCATGTGAGACAAGAAGCTATGTAGGAATAATAAGCTAATCTCTTCTCAAACCTGGTACATTCGTGAAATTTGTTAATACATGGAAAATACCAAAACTAAAATATCACACAATCAAATCAACACAAAATAAACCATTGGCTGCATTATTATTATGAACAAGAATCCACAAAAAAT
This sequence comes from Cupressus sempervirens, assembly GCA_028749045.1. Classification (NCBI taxonomy): domain Eukaryota; kingdom Viridiplantae; phylum Streptophyta; class Pinopsida; order Cupressales; family Cupressaceae; genus Cupressus; species Cupressus sempervirens. The sequence continues at coordinate 231,939,254 of CM053791.1, forward strand.
AACACACTCTTGCAAAAATAACTACATTCAGAATGAGAGCACTAATACGATTGGAATACATGTTACATTCCTGAATTTATAAGAAATAATTTCTTAAATTTTTGTTGAGAGTGAAAGATCTCTTAATGAAAACATATGCTTCTAAACTAATAAAACAAATCTAATTTTTCACAAAATGACTCTCTAAATGGTGCTAAGTAGGACTCCACCCTTGTTTATATCAATTAATGGGTACTAGAGCCTTTACATATAAAACAAATAAAAAGGTCATAGATAAGGAGAAGGAAGTTGTAAGAGGATCTGAGAGTCACTAGAAAATCTAAAAATGAAGGCTTGACCTTCTCTAGGCATTTTTAGGAGTTGAACTACTATTAGAATGTGTTTCTAGTGCATGGAAAGCTCCAAATTTGGAACTGGAAATTAACTGTCGGTGCACCTGTGGAATAGTGCACCTTGTGCACCTTGTACACCTTGCACACCTTTGTGGTATGCTAAAAAAATCCAAAATTTTCCCAAGTGTCAAAATTGGAATTATAACTTTTGGATTGTCTTCCTCTTTATACTAGAGCTAGGTTTGGATGCTTGCTCTTGAATTTCTCTATAATCTCTGTCACTTGGGAAGATTTTGGAAAATCCAAAGCTTTATACTTATCCTTAACTATATTCCAATAGTTATTATTCCCAATATGAATATCCACAAAATCATCCAATTTAGTGTCCAACTCCAACAGAACTTTTTCAATCCTAAATGCTTGTTTGATATCTTCTTCTATCAAAGCATCTACATCATCCACCTCAAAGATGGTTTCAAGCACTTGAGGGATGGGAATAACCCTATTTTGTAACTTTTTCCTTCTTTTCATCACAATAATCCAACCCTACCTTTCTTAGAAACTAAAGGAGAGGCTTGTTCCTCTTTAGTAGGTGGTTTCACCTCTTGTGCTCCCTGCTCTAGTTCCTATTCCTATTCATGTTCTTGTGGGGGCACATGAGTAGTATCTTGAGCCTAAGATGCTTCTTCATTTTGAGGCTCTTCAAATTTAGGGACTTTGGATGAATATGAGATTTATAAAAGGGTTTTTTTTTTTTTTTTGGAACAAATTGAGTTTTGATAGTAAACTGATATTTGAGCAAAATAGGTTTTTGTATCTGAAATGGTGACACAAATCTATTCTTTTACCCTCTTGCCTTTATCTTCTCTAAAGTACCCAACATCATTGTCATGTTAATATTGTTGGAAATATGGTTAGTTATATGTCTTCATGGTTTTCATTTATGGAAACATATATTCAACATTTCTTTTGTGCATTTAGAGATAGAAAATTGTTTAAATATTAGATAGTTTGTAGTAGTTCAGAGAATAGATATTAAGACTATAGATGATACACTAAGAGTTAGCTTATGCATAGTTGAGAGAAGCTTTGTGACATTCATGATGATGTGTTCCAATTCCCAAATGTGTATAGACAATATGATGTGAGTTATAGTAAGAGTAACAATGCAAGTATTTAAAAGTGCAAAATAGAGCATAAGTAGTAAAAAGAGCTATAGAACTTTAGGAATTTTTTTTTCTATGAAATAATTACTAGGTTATGTTGAGCTGAATATGTGGATATTATTCCATAATATATATTCTATTATGTTAAGCATATGAAGATGTGAAGGACAACAATGCAAAGTTTTGTGATTGTACAAGGTATAAGTAAAGATCTTATCTTGCATAGATAATGAGAAACTTACATGATTAGATGTGACATGCAAACTATTGTGAGAACTATCTACAAGCCTTATGTGATGCGAAATCTGATGTAAGATTAGATCAAGTGCAAGTTACAATAGCTAAGCAGGTATTGTATGTATACCTATGTTGTGAGTGAATTGAATTGTATAATTGTGTGTAAGTGTAGTGGACTATTCTTGCATACATTTTAACTATTCTACCAACTCCTAACAAGATTGTAGCAGCTCTTAAAAAGGTTGAGGCTTCTAACAATGCCTAGTCCTCTAACAAGGATTTAAGAAACAATATTTATTTCATAGACTCCTAACATGGTCAATATCCTTAATAGGATCCTTTTGTTTAGTGAATCATCTAGCGGGTATCATCCCCACCATTGTTTTATTTGGGCTAGAGTTTCCCCAATTAAAAAATAATGGTGTTATGGGTTCTCTATGGGCATGGTTATATTTAATATTCAAAATTGTTGGTTTACTTTCATATTAAAGCTATAAAGTAATTAAAAATATTTAGTTGTGGGCAAAAGATTATACAATATTGATTCACCCCCACCCCACCCCTCACCCTCTCAGTATTATCTATTTCTAATAGTTGGTATTATAGCATAGTTATTTCAAAGAGGCTTAATAGCTTAAGTAAGATTTGAGTGAATATGGTATCGATGAAGAATAATCTTGAAGAAGCCCTTGAATAGATTGATCTTCTTATTAAAGAGAGAGATAACTTGAAAGATAGATATTAAAATGCAAATGTTTACATTGGAAAACTGAAAGATGAAATTGATGACCTTAAATATGGAATTTTTTTTTTCCGAAACTAGTGATAATGATGATAAATAAAGTATCAAGAAAGAGAATGAGATCTTGAACTACAAGTTAAAAACTGTTGAACTAAAGCTGAGTCTTAAGACAAGTGGCAATAAGAGCTAACCTTATGTAAAATTTGAGAACACAAACCTTAGATCTTAGTTTAGTCAAGTGAGATGTAAATTATATTCTATTAAGATAGAGCATGTAGAGTTGGAAAAATACAAAATCATTGTGAAAGGAGAGCTAACACAAGAAAAATAGCAGTTAGAAAAACTTTACACAAGTTTTGAAAAAAATTATGCATAGATATTTCATCAAAGACCTTCTTATTAAAGGACAGGCCTTGGATATCTTCTTGGAGAGAAGTCAACAAAGAAATATGAGATTAGGATAGAACTAACTTCTATAGTAGAAATCCCTAGAGAAAATTTCAAGCAGTCTGATGAAGTTGAGAAAATTGAATTGACAAAAAAATTGATGAACTTAGAACAACAAAGAATGTTGAAGATCCTAGGAAAGATGAATCATTCAAAGAGGTAATACATGATTTTAGAGGTAGATGGTACATATGTAATGAATTTTGACATATGAAGAGAGATTTTACATGTAAGTCTTTTAAACCTATTACTAATTTGTATTGTTATAATTGTCATGGTTATGGACATGAGGCAGTAGAATGTAAGAAACATAAATTTGTTAATAATAATGAGAATAGTAGAATGTTTAGGTGTACAAACCTTACAAGTAATGGAAGATATAGATCTTATAAAATACCTAATGATGGAGAGAAACCTAATGGCGAGAGAAAGTGGTTTTTTTGTTACAAATGTAACAATCCTAGACACATTGCAAGAAATTGTAGAGCACCTGAAAGTTAGAATGGAAATAATCAGAGGAGAAATGCAATTGTATGTGAGTTATGCAATAAATTTGGATACATGAAAAGATCATGTATAATGGATAGAGGGAACTTTAAAAAGAACCCTAATCACATAAGGAACAACAACAAGAAGGATAGAAGGAATGAAAATAGAAGTAAAAATAATCAGAATGAAGTAGTCAAGGAACATGTTGAGGAATTCAAAGAAGAATTTTTGAAGGCTTGTAATTCAAGGAGTTCACATATATTATTAGAAGAGAAATTATTTAATGCACTTGATGGAAATTTGAATTCACAAATTGTTTGTGGCTCAACCTATTTGAATTAGGCAATTATAGAAGTAGCAAAGCATCAATTGGTCAAAACTAATGTTAGAGATTGATTTAGAGATTGTGTAATTAATAGAAGGTAGAAGACATAGAAAAAAGCTATGGTCAAGTGTCCAAGTATTGATATGATTGCAATAAGTGAGAATTATAAGAAAAAGGTCACTAGTAAATAGAGACAATATTATGAGTTTGTGGTAGATACACAATTAATGTGCAGTATGATTTGAAATGATTTAAGGATCGCCAGTGAGATTTAGTGCACCATTTGTTCATGTCAAGTGTCTTGAGTGAATTGAAGAGAAATTTGACAAAAAATGAAGTGCAAAGTAAAGTTTATAAAGCTGAAAGTTGTAGAATCCCTAAATCACAAATTTGAGGTATTTTATGGAGTATTGAATCTATTTTATTGTAGTATTTAGAGTTATAGAGAAATGACTAGTTAGTGGGTGTATGATGTTAGTGATAGACCAAGGTATGGGTTCAAGAAGCACCCCTATTAGGTGATCTAGTAGGTGCATTTTCAAAAGTTCTAAAAAGTGTATTACACATAGAAGATATAAGAAGTTATACACATTGTAATATTGAGAGCATAGGACATGATGAAATTTGCAAGGACTTAGGAGTCATGTGCAATAATGACTTATCCCTAAAATATAAAGATGCACACCTTGAAGATTTGAATTTAGTGAAATAGGGGAGTGGACCTAGTAGTTGAGCACCCTAATTTCATGCTTCTCAAAATCTTATGTGGAAATTTCAAATCACTTCCATTTTTTTCTAGCAGCTTACTTTGTGAGTCCCCTACTTATAACTAAGGTTTCACAGCCACATCATCAAATATGATGCCACATTAGGATTATTTTTTACCAAGGTGTCAAAAATAGCCCAAAAAAAAGTGAGACAAATCATAGTGCATTACAGACCCCCATACTTGTGTAGCTAATGTGGCACCACATTATTGGTTTCTTTTGGGAAAAGAGACACTTTTCATTCAATTATGGGTAGTCTCATTAACAAGAACAAATTTAAAGTCAAAACTATTGGTACAATCTTGTCAAAAATATTGGATAATAAATCAGTAAGTGTTGGTATTTAGTTAACAACTCCTATAAAAACCATTGGAACATGCTCAGATACTAGGTGCTCTCCCCTATATGTTCCACATGGGATTCAATAATCATGAATGGACAAAAATCATTTTGGGTAGAATACACAAGGATATGTTCTTGTTGGGTGATGCATAGATTATCATTAACAATGATCTAATTCACAAGGTTACATGATAATGCAATGAAGGTTGCAATCTTATCAATGAGAGAAATGTTAGGAAAATGGTTGAGATGAACCTAAAACCATGTTTGATGGAAGAAATATGAAAGTTGATCCTATTTAGGATAAAGGAGTTAAGTTGTTAACCAATATTTAAGGGTACAAGTTGAACCATGGATTAAGGGTTAACTCCGTACCAGTTGGATTTCTCAATACAACATATGTAATGGCCATTGAGAGAAGGAAAGTAAATTTATGTGATATTATTAGATTGTAACTATTGGATAATATTACAAAGATAAAGAAAATAAAATGCACAATGTTTAGATTTGATTCCTTACTAACTCATTTGTTCTTTTATGTTATAAAGAAGTTTCCTAAAATAATCAATTGGGATAGTCATGAGTGCACAATGAAGATAGTGACTAAATGCTATAGATCCAAGCTTGAGAATGTCAGAGACATTAATATAGAAGGAATGATGAAGAACTTTCAGTCTGAGATGAAACTAAGGTATAGGATACCTCCCTCTATGGTGGAAAAATATAAGGATGATTTATGCTTCATGGTGGAGACTAACATCATCTGCATGGAAGTAGTGATACCTAGAGCAACATTCATTGAGCCTATGGGTTATGAAATCTGGTATGTCAAGACAAGAATTCAATGAGCTAAAGGGAATTTCACTAGAAATGAAGGCCAACAGGCTGTCTAAATTGTTAGCAACAACACTTGTTGTAGTGGTAGCACCCTTACAGGGAGTAATGATCACATAGACATGTGTGCAAGATCCTATTACACTATATTCAATAGTTGCACAAATACAACCAATAAGAGCCAGCTTTGAACAACCAAGGAGGCATCCAAAGGTGGAAGCACCTACTATGCAGAGGAAGTTAGGAAGACTGGTGAAAATTAAGCAAGAATCTATACCTCAAGCAATGAAAAGAGTAAAGAAGACCATCAATAGGCATAGTAAGAGAAGAAAATCCATGCAACTGGGAAGTTCTGAAATCTCAGAAGATGATACTGAACATAAACCTATTGAACGAGATGCATAGGAAGCTAAGACAACTATAGGAAAAAAGGAATAGAAACAAAAGCTAGAGAATCTAAACATGTAGATCATAAATGATGACAATTTCATTCAATTAATAAATATTATAGCATGTATAGTAGTATGCATAGGATGCAATTAGAGAATGCCACCATAAGAAACATGATTTTCAGAATTAAGAGATTTGAAAGTATTCAGAGTAAAATTTCTAGATACCTATATAATAGGTTAATAAATAGAAAGAGAGGAGTAGTAGAAGAATATTTGAATATGAGAATCAAATCAATAACTATGTTATGTGATTTTTGGATCACAAGAAGAATTTGACAAAATTTTGAAGGGTATTGAGCCCTTGATGAGGAACAAAAGAAGATCAATTATTTTGATGGGAGGTAATTATGAATAATTTTTGAAGGAAACAAAGGAGGCTATAGTAAATTATATGTCCTCAGTGCCTAATGTAAGTGTACAAGAAAACGCTAGAAGTCTAGTATATGAATAGGTAGAAACACCTTCCAACGAAGAGGAAGAGGTAGAAGGGACACAACAAGAACTATCACCACCTCACATTGTTATGGGTGCTAAATCCATGCAAGTGGATAGTAGACACATAAAAGTGGATGTGAAGGAGAACCCATTTACAGGGTATGGAGCAAACATTGTTGGCAATATCATAAATATCACTGCTTATGCCAATTTTGATGATGAGGAAGAAGAGAAAAATAAGAAGGAAGCACAAGACAAGAGGCAGTAGGAAGTAAAAGAGAAGAAAAGGAAATAAGAAGAGGAAAATAAGAGAAAAATAAAAGAGAAGAAGAGAAAAGAAGAAGAAGAAAAGAAGAAGAAAGAAGAAGATGAAAAAAAGAGGCTAACGAAAAGAAGAAAATAGAGGAAAAGAAGATAAAGGCTACTATACCTTAAGTAGTATTAGAAGCTAGAGCATCAATAATAGTAGTATTTATCCCATCTGATGATCAAGATTAGAAGGAACAAATGAGCACCCTGAGCAAGTTATTCAAGAAGAATAAATTGTTAAATCTTTGGAGAAGACTCTTGCTAAAGTCTTGGAGTGAATACAAAAGATCGTTTCCACAACTATATAAAATCTAGACTTGAAAACCAAGGAAAAAGACTTGGTGAAGACATTTGATGGGGAATTCACAACCTTAGTTGAAGTAGCACTGGTGCAATCATAGAAAAATCATGATGCAGCCCTATTCAACATAGTGTGAACCAATGTGTACAATGGTTTGAAGGAACTTGATGGAAACATCAAGGAATTGATAAAGTGTATTGCTGAAAGTAAGAAGTTGTATGGATAGTGCGCAATTTATGAAACTTATTAGATTTTTATGCAAAGATCATAGGCCATATGAGTGAGCTTCAGACACTCACTACAAGATTAAAACTACTAGAGATCAAAATTGAAGATTCTAAGAATGCAATTGAGAAGATTCACAATCATATTAGAGGCATTGAATATGACAAAGAGAAGGTAATAAGAAGATTATCTGTTCCCAGAGAATATCTACCACCCGAAGTTGTAAATTTTGTAGAGGCAACTGGAGGAATGTCTTTCAGTAAAGAATTATTATGATAAATTTTCATATATTCACTTGAGTGTAGCTGAAGTAGAATCTTATCCACTTTATGCACTCATTAGTATATCAGATATACTCAAAGGGAACTATAAGAAGGACTTGGACAAACTAAAGATTTATTTCATAGATTGCATATCAAGAATGACGAGCTAACCAAGAATAGACAACAAGTTTTGGAACCTTTACCTTTGATATCAAAGGGAGAGTATTCTGTAGAGGAAAATTTGTATAGATGTTAATATATATGTAATCTAGAGATTATGTATGTATCAATGTAAAGAAGTGATAAGGAATGTAATGATGATCCATCAAAACATGAATAAAATTGTTATATTTTGAACGCAATTTTGTGTAGTTACTTTTATTTGTTCTTGTTATGTATGCCATCATTTTGGGACTTAGCCAATTTGACCAAATATTTCTTTCAATGCCAAAGGGGGAGATTGTTGAAAATATGGTCAATTAGATTTCTTGATGGTTTTCATTTATGGAAATATATATCCAATATTTTATTTATGCATTTATAGACAGAAAATTGTCTAAGTATCAAATAGTTCACAATAGTTCAGAGAGTAGCTCTTAAGAATAGAGATGATGCATTGAGGGTTAGCTTATGTGTAGTTGAGGGAAGCTTCATGACACTGGCACGATGATGTGTTCTAGTGTGCAGATGTGTATAGATAGTATGGGACAAGTATAGTAAAATTAATAGTGTGGGTATTTAATAGTGCAAAACATAGCATAACTATAAATAGAGTTGTATAACTTTAGGAGTTATTTTGGTTGCAAAATAATTACTAAGTTATTTTGAGCTGACTAGGTGGATATTATTCCATAAGTAATTTTCTATTATGCTAAGTGTATGAAGAGATGAAGGAAGATAGTGCTAAGTTTTGTGATTATGCAAGGTATAAGCAAAGATCTTATCTTGCATCAATAATGGGGAAGTTTCATGATTAGATGTGACATGAAAACTACTTTGAGAACTATGTACAAGCCTTATCTAATGCAAAATCCGATGTAAGACTATAGAAAGTGTGAGTTAGAATATATAAGAAAGTATTGTATGTATACCTATCTTGTGAAGGAATTGAATTGTATAATTGCATGTTAGGGTAATGGGCTATTCTTGCATACACTGTAATTGTTCTACCAAATCTTAACATGATCCTATTATTTAGTGAATAATCTAGTGGGTATCATCCCCATTAGGGTTTTCCCTTGGCAAAGGTTTCCCTAGTTAACAAATAATGGTGTTATGAGTTCTCTATGTGCATGGTTCTAATTACTATTAAACATTTTTTGTTTACTTTCAAATGGAAGTTATAAAGTAATTAACAATATTAAGTAATGGGCAAAAGATTGTACAATACTAATTCACCACTCGACTGAATAATATTCATTTCTAACAAATATACCATTTTTAGCCTAACTGGAGATTGAGCAGGGAATGTTCATACTATAAATTTTGTACCTTTACCCTTAATAGGGCATATTGTATCCTGAAAGATATTAGTCTATGGAACAAGGTCAAGGTTAAAAGGCTTCTTGATCCAATCTCTTATTAATTGAATTATTTTCCTAGGCCTATGGTTTATATCTACATTTTCATCTCTATCAATCTCCACATTTATAATCAGCCTATCATATATCTTATCTTTGTTATACAAGGGATTCAAGACATCTTGAGTATCTTGTTGAACAACCTTTATTGGGACTTTTATCTTTAAGGCACTCCATACTAGATATAGAGTCATCCTACAATGATCCCTTATTTGAATATCATAGTCATCTATTGTGTTCATCTAACGATATTCAATGAAATCTTCATGCACATACTACTTCCCTACCAAATGTCGAACTCTTCCAATATTCTCAAAATAGGGAAGAGGGGAGTTGTACTCTTCCAAGGGATATTGATCCCACTCACATTCAAAAGTCATGATATCCTACTTTTGATTTACCAAAAATGCACCTATAATAATTGGCCATACCCATGTCTTCTTATGCTATTTTCTCACCTTGTCATTTGTAGATATGATTTGTCTTGCAATCTCTAATAAAATGAGCCTATCTGATGAATATCTCATGAGTTTCTTCGGATTAACCATCATACTATCTACACCTAGGTAAGTGAATATTTTTAATTTGATGTAATAGGTGTCAATCTCTACGATCCTTGTCACTATAGACACCTAAAAATCCTTTAGAAAATAAAATATTTTTATTTTCTGAAAAAGTCCCTGATGACATCATCATTTATTAATTAATTATTTAATTAATTTTTTATGCCATTAAATTCCTTTATCTTAATTAAAAATATTTAATTAAGGAATCCCTCCCAAAAATGTTTAAATCTTATTTAAACATTATTTCCTTATTTATTAATTATTTAATTAATAAATTGACCAAAAATCCCAAAATAAATAAATAATTTATTTTATGCCCAAAACTTGGCCAATTTCCTTAAGACCACTAACCTCTTCCAAAATCTTCTAATCCTTCTTTAATTTTGATTAAAGGCTAATCCCATCATTTCCTACCCCTAATCCCAACTCAAAATATTTAATTAAGATTAAATAGTAATCCTCATGTTTATTAAAAATATTTTAATAAATATCTCCTCAACAAAAACCCTTGAAATAAATAAAAATTTATTTATTTTTTAAAAAACCTTTTTTATCCTCATCCTAGGAAGTTCTAGACTGTTTTAGAAAGTCTTCATCCTCATCCAAAGCCTAGACTCTTCTAGAAGATGTCAATCCTTATCTTTGAACCTAAACCTAATCCCCCCACTAACCTTGTCACATTCCCTAAACATGGGTTAAGACTTGCTAACCCAAGTCAAAGCCAACAAATATCTCCTCCTTCACCTACCCTCATTAAATGCCATCCACTTGCCCATCTCTAACAAGTCTAATCTAATCTTAACCCAAGCCTAATCAAAGCCTTAATCATTTGCACATTCCTAAGTCAAGCTTAAGATTTTCTCAATCCAACCCAAGTCAAAATATCTCAACTCTCTCACAAATATCCCAACCATAAAAATTTATGAAGCCCACAAATCCATAAATGACTCTTACAAGCCCATTCATTTCTCTTACAAGCCATTATGAGGGTATTTATGAGATTTGAGCCTCCTTTGTTGACCCCTCAACCCCTTTTGCTCTAACAAATGACCCTGTGACATGTGTCACTCCCTAATTGCCTATAAGGAAGCACAATCCATGTGCTCTCCTCTCATTCAATATAATCCTTACATACGCTTTCTCCCATCCTTACATCCTAGCCCTTGATCCCTCAAGCCCTTTGCCTATTTAAGGAATCCTCTCCCAAGCCATTTTAACACAATCTAGAAAGTAAAGCCATAATGCCATTTTGAGAAGTCATTTTTACAAATCCATTCACCAAAATCTATCAAAAATCCTCCATTGAAGCCCATTTGAGCATTTGAGCATACATACATAATCAAGCCATCTTAGCTACTAGACACACCTCAACATTAAGTTATCATCCTCATTGAGAGAGCCTATCCATGGCTCATATTCTCATTTAAGGACTCCACTTTGTCTCTCATGAAGTTATGTTAAATTAGTATGCAAATGCTTTTGATTGTTTTAATTTAGTGTTTCTAACATACTAAAGTAGCAAAATCATACACACCTTGTTTTAGTGCTTAATATGAACCCCCAAATCATACTTAAATCCATTAAAAATTAAAAATTTGGAAAAAAATAATAATCTTTTAACAAGTGAAACTAAATCAATCCAATCATTTGCATCCTTGCAACATCAAGGTTTTAGATGCATTCATGCAAAGTTAGGAACACTTCACTTTTGGAAACTTAAAAAGAACTTCAAGTTTCCATTTCAAAAGGTTCAAAATTAACACTAAGTGCACACAAAATTCTAAATCAAACTCAAAGCATCAATTAGGGATAAAATGAACTTCATTTGCAAATATTTTAAAGTTCTTTTAAAATCTCATGAAAATTAAGAGTCCTAAATGGTTGCCAAAATTGTCCTAAAAGCTTTGTTATTTGTTCCAAACAAATGTCTTGTTGCAAAATCTTCAATGTTTCCTAGATTTTTTATGCATCTAAACAATCTAGGAATATCATTTTTGGGCTTAAAACATGCAAACTAGAACACAAAATCTTGAATGAAAACCAAAGTCCAAAGAGTCATTTTTTTTTAGTCAAAAATAATCTTGAATGATCTAAATTGGAAAGAAAAGCATCCCTATTCCTTCCTCTTTGAATTTTAGTTCAAACAAACTCAATCTTGAATGATCTAAGGTTAAAATAAAGCACTTCAAAGTTCTTAAAACAACATGCAAAATCTCAATCTTGAATGCTTGAAGGAAAGAACTTGAATGTTTAAACACTTGTCCTTGAATGCATGTTGCTAAAATAATTATTGAGTGCCATGGATTAAAATCAAGTTTGTTTTTTTTTTCATTGGAATACATAACAAACCCAATCTTGAATGCCATAGATCAAATAATCATTATCATACATAACACTTCATCTTTTGGGGCATAAAAGGAATCCACATTTTAGAAACTTTCTAAGTTATAACAACAAATAAAGACACTTTGAGTGAATTTTTTGTTGGACTCACCCTCTTTAATCACCCATTATTCTAACCATTGGTTGCAATATCAGCACCATATATGGGGATGGGTCTACCTAAGAAGGGGTTAAATGCTCCACAAAAATCAAACTCCACTCACTTGAGTTTTTATTGGTTTTCCTAAAATAGAAAATTTTTTGAATGCACATTAGTCTCACTAACACTTCATTTGGGCATAAAAATTGAACAAATCTTGACGTTGAGGGCCTCCGGGCACGTGATTGAAATTGATCTTTAAAAACATCTTTTTTTTGGCCTTAAAATGAACAAACACCAACTCTTGAATGCCTTAAAGGAAATTAATTGATACTTGATGTGGAGGGCCTCCGGGCACATGGGTTTACTTTCTTATTGACCCTAACTCTCCTCTGTGTATTCATTCTTTGATCACTTCTCTTTTTCTGGAACATTTCAAATTAAAATTAAACCTTTGCATCTTAATCACATGTGTTTTCAAAAAGTCTAGATCGAAAAACTTAAGCATCAATTGGAAAAGAACTCTATCTTTTAGCCCAAGATCATCCAAGTCTTCTCTCCCATTGTTGTCTTTCAAGGCCATCTTGGGTGCATAAGATTCGGATCCAAAATCTTGTTTAAGTTTTAGGAGGTCTTCTTGTGGATTTCATCACCCCTTGGGATGACCTCAACTCCAACATTTTGGCAAAGTATAAAGATCGGGAGGTGAATCCAAAGACACCTCTCTTGGGATCAAAATTGTGTCACTCAAGCTAAGCCTCAAGGAACTTTATACCCTTGAGAAGTGAAAGAGGAGAAGTGGGTTACCGATCCTCTCAGTTGTGTGACATCTTTTTGGTTTCATCTATAGATTTGGGCCTCACGTACCTTGCATAAATCAAGGACTCCCTAGCCAAACCAAATCTCATCCTTGTAGAAAGCTTCCTAGGATGTTGGTGTGTTTGACGTGCTTGCTCTAAAATTTTGTCTACTTGTTTGTTCATAGCTTTTGAATGAATGTTTTCCAACTTTGGTCAAACTCCTAGAAAAGAAAAAATCTCCCAGCTCAAGGCATACTTAGTGTAGTCATTGCCTCATCAAAAAATCATCCAAGCTCCCTCGTTGAAACCGAATCTATCTAGTTCTTTGCTTTAGAACAATCCCAAATCCAAAGTCCATCCAAATCATCCCCCCAGCCAGCTAGCAACCCAATCCAAAATCACCCAAGCCTTTAAGGAATTTTTGTTACTCTACCAGAGTTTGCTATCCAATCAATCTATCCAAATCCCTCAATCTCTCCAAGGTTACCCCTTTGACAAAGATTTTTCTAGGGTAATCTAGCCTTGTCACTTGTCATCCCTCATCACCTTAACCTAAAGGTTGGGATCCACAAGAGGTGAATCTTGTGTCATGCCCATAGGATCATTTGTCTATCCTCAAGTTGACACCAAAAGCCACCAATCCTGCACATAGGAAAGAAAAACTCTCACTTTTCGAAAGCATACCCTTCAAGTCTTCCATCCATAGGAAAGCCAAAAATCTCCAAAAAATCCTCCTTAGGTCTTTCATGCAGCTTTGAATCTCCTTAGGAAATCTTTCATCAGCCAATCCAAAATCTATGCTTAATCCAAATCCAACAATGAGCTTCCATGTTCATCCATATGCAAGACCCCATCCCCATCCAACTCATCATCAAAACATGAAATCCCAACCCTATCATGATGAGTTTGGTCACATTTTCCTTTCTCCTGCTACATCCTATTCCAATGATGATGAAAATCTTGTTGACTATGATGGGTATCTTGAGAGGCTTAGATGCCTTTCACCAACCATCCCCCACAATCCAAGCATTCCTCCAAACTATCTAGTCATGCCATCTCATATCCCAGCTTCTCCTCCATCACACATTCAACCAAGCTTCCAATCTTCCACTCCAATCACACCAGCTATTCCTGTCAATCCACCACCTCCACCTCTGACACATGAGTCTCCTAGGAATCTCCTAAAGGAAATACAAGAAAAATTGCCTCCAATAGTCGATAAGCCATGTCATCTAATCCAACCATGTGAAGTAGTCAGTGATGAAGCTTCCCCATCTATAATATCACCTCCATCTCCCATAGCTATCATCCCCATACCATCCATCAAATTGCTTAAAATCCTTCCACTTCCCACAAGCATCAAAATCCCACCACCTGTCAAATCCCTCAAAATCCTATCCACATCACCTCCAAGCATTTCCCAAATCTCTCGTAATGACCCTTATGCATCCATCTTCTACTCACCCATCTCCACTACCAAATCTCCCATCTATCCATCTGCTACCTTTGAAGAATCAATCCCTTCACCTCCTATCGCACCATCCACTCCCATCCAATCCTATAAAGATCCTGCCCAAAAGCATGTTGACATCCCCCAAAGCATAAATGAAGATATCATCATACCATGTCTTCCATCCATAGTCCAGTCACCATCCCCTCCATCTCCAAAACCTCAAGCCATACCTCCTCTACTGCAGGATATCATGTTATCCCATTAGCTAAATCAAGATCCTATCCTACCATCTCCTTCACTCCATGCTTTCATCTTACCACCTATCCAAGCTATTCCAACATCTATAATCTAACCTCTTGGTTCACATATATTCATCCATGGTGATCCCCTCTCAGTAGAAGAATTAAGAATAGTATCTCCCCATTGTAGTACATCTAATAAAGCACTTCTACCATTTTCTACAAGTAAAAAGTTTCCTTAGCTCATTCAAATGCTCAATCGATGGCATTATCAAGGTCAAGGTTTAGGACCACAAGAGCAAGGAATCAGAAAGCCTATTATTGCACAAAAGAATCCAAGATTTCATGGTCTTGGATATGTATCCAAAGGCTCACCATATAAAAGTGTTGGTACATGCCATCCCCAAACCAAGCCTATCTCTAGGCCCACCATGCCAGCCTCTCATCACTCCTTCATGAAATCTTATGTCATCCCCCCTCCACCATCTTTGCAACCCAAAAAAACCTACCATATCCCCCCTTCATCTGCTAAATCCATTTTGGGTCCCCATGTCCCAAAATCTACCATCCTCCATCCTTCTATCAGCCATCATAAAAATCCTATTCCCTCCATTCCTACGCAAGATCAACAAAGGTACATATCAGGGCACATCATCCATCATCATCCCCCTACACACTCTTCAATTGCCTCTCCATCTCACAAAGCTTCTCCTAACCATCTTCCCAAAGCTTACCAAAACAATGTGAATGCCAACTTCAAAATGCATAAAGCTAAAAATCCACATCCCAGGCAATCATATGTCTATTCTAAAAGACATACTCCACAAAGGAAAAATCCAATCAAAGAATGCAAAACAATGCAAAAGCCTATGAAAGGAAAATCCAAAACCATGTGGATCCCAAAGAAAAAAGTTGAAACCCAATGCATAATGGCATCCCCCATTGCTAATGCCCCATCTAGTGATTTTTGTCCCCTATCTCCTAACTCCATCTTGGGTGCCTATATCCCCAAGTGCGCTTCAACAAATCCTCAATCAAGCCCACATCTACCATCTATCCCCCATATGCTCTTTTCACACCCATCCCAACATGTGCCAATGTTGATCCTACAAGCATCCCCATCTCAATCTCCTTTCCAGCCTTTTCATCCCTCCATCTCCTACCATCAATCCCATCTAATCTGATCTATTGCATAAATCACACATCCGGTGTACCAATAGCTAGCAAAAAAATTGAACATTTCAACAGCTAGTGAAAAATCCCAAAAAAGCCAAAAATAGCTGAAGAAAGCCAAAATCATTCCAGCTAAGTCCAAAGTCCAAAAAGTCAAAAAATAAATAAATAAAGAAAAATAAAGTGTCCACTAGTGAAAACTTGGCAATTCAAGCGCCTTGGACAAGTACCATGATGAAAACTTGGCAAACAAGTGTCATGCATAATCCAACCATCCCTAGCTTAACCTATCATCCTCATGCTTTTGGTCACATCTTACCATCCAGCTCCATCTTCCAATTTATCCACCTATCTTTCATCATCTAGCTTTTATCTATCACTATCCACTTATCTTCTGCAACCTCACCCCATCATCCCTGCTATCATCCATCTCCCCAGCGCCTTTAGCTTTTGCATCCTAGCTTCAATCCTATCACATCCATCATAAGCCCCCCTTCTGCATGTCATCTTCTAACTAGGGGCATTGTATTCCTTTGAGATCTTGTCTTTTGCATCCTCCCTTGTCATTGGTATCTCGCTCTAGGCTATCCTCATGCAAATCCCATGCCATCCTCTCATTAGCCATTCACTCTAGCGCCATCTATCAGTTCAGCTACTACCAACCTTATCATTGTCCCCATCCTTGGTTGCACATCTATCATCCTCATTGGATGCATCCTACCAAATCCATATCTTCCACTATCACCTCATCCTTAGCTTCTACATCTTGCACCAACTTGAGCATCTCGCTATCTTATCATCCAGAGCTCCTATATAGATTGTAAATAATTTTGTATCCAACACTTGTATCAGACCTTGTATCATAGCTTGTATATCCAATCTTGTCCAAAACAACTTGTACATTTGTACCATATCTTGTTCTGTCAACTTGTACATCCTCTTTAGGTTAGTACCATTGTATCTATCTAGCTTTCGTGTCAGTTCATCCTTGATCAGCATCTTGCACACATTGTACAAATCTTGATTAGCTATTCCAATGCATCCTTTAGCTAGATCTCCTATCACCAAAGTGTTATCCTTCTTAGTTTAGCTTGCTAGATGCATCACTCATCCAAATCCACTAACTTAGCTGCTATCCGATAGATCCTTGCAGGATATAGCTTTCCTCATGTTCGATCTTGGTCTGTTAGTACCTCGTCCTACCCATCTCATTGGCAAATGGTTCTCTTTTGGATTTTCACTTTCTTTTGATTTGGAATCTTCCCTTTTGGGTCTTGAAGTATCTTTTCCAAGAAATCTTTTTGTTCCCTCCTCAAGGTTGCCATGATCTTCCATATCATGGTAAGCTTTGAATGGGGCACTCTGAGCGTACGATTTTGATCAAGTCTTTCATTTGTTTCTTTTTTGCTTGTGGGTTACCCAGTGTCAGTTCCATGCTATTTCCTCTGAGTTTCATGTGTGATGCTGGGGTAATCCTTGTTGTTTATTTTGAGTCAGTCTGTCAGTCCTCTAGACAGTTGGTGACATAGCCTTGATGTTCTTGGTAACCTTGGCAATTAACCAACAATCCTATAGCAAATATAGTGCTCAACTACATGGCGGTACTTCTCTTTGAAGTACCCCCCTGCTCAAAAAGCTTCAATGGATTCCCTTCATCTCCATTATCCCCCATCCATATCCAAGATTTGTCTCTAATAACCCAGCTCATGCATCAGTGTCTCTTTAAATCAATAATCACTTTTAGCTTTAGGGATCCACCAATCAAATCAATCCACCAAGCCTCATCTTTCGAGATCCACAATCCTAGTCCTAGGGATCTCCGAAAACCATCTCTCGCCATTCTAGCTCTTAGAAATCCTATTGCATCAGCTTTATCATCCCATTATCCATCTCCCTATCCTAGATTCCTTTTTATAGCACTTCGCTCCTTCATCCTCCACCTTTCCTAAAAGTCTTAAGCTTATTTACTCTTGTGCCTCTGATTTTTCCCTTTATCATTCTCCCATAGTAAGAGTTTGAGGTAACTAAACCTCTTCTCTTAAGCCACTCTTCGTCCTCCCACCCGCCAAGATTCTTGTACTTTTCAAGAAGTTTTTGAGCCTTGCTTTCTCTCCCCACTGCCTTCTTGAGGGGGCATCTCACAATCCATTCTCTCCTCTTCTGCTCTAGCCTTGGGCATCTTATTTTCTTATCTTTGATGCCATGCCACTTGCGGCATCACATCAAAGATTGGCAAAATGTTGACACCTAAAAATCTTTCAAAAAATAAAGTATTTTTATTTTTTGAAAAAGTCCCTGATGACATCATCATTTATTAATTAATTAATTAATTAATTAATTTTTTATGCCAT
Organism: Cupressus sempervirens; assembly: GCA_028749045.1. Taxonomy (NCBI): domain Eukaryota; kingdom Viridiplantae; phylum Streptophyta; class Pinopsida; order Cupressales; family Cupressaceae; genus Cupressus; species Cupressus sempervirens. The sequence goes on from CM053791.1 coordinate 231,957,564, forward strand.
TAAATCCCTCTATCTGAATTAAAAATATTTAATTAAGGAATCCCTCCCAAAAATATTTAAATCTTATTGAAACATTATTTCCTCATTTATTAATTATTTAATTAATAAATTGACCAAAAATCCCAAAATAAATAAATAATTTATTTTTTCCCCAAAACTTGGACAATTTCTTTAAGACCACTAACCTCTTCCAAAATCTTCTAATCCTTCTTTAATTTCGATTAAAGTCTAATCCCATCATTTCCTACCCCTAATCCCAAATCAAAATATTTAATTAAGTTTAAATATTAATCCTCATGTTTATTAAAAATATTTTAATAAATATCTCCTCAACCCAAACCCTTGAAATAAATAAAACTTTATTTATTTTCTAAAAAACCGTTTTTATCCTCATCCTAGGAAGTTTTAGACTCTTCTAGAAAGTCTTCATCCTCATCCAAAGCCTAGACTCTTCTAGAAGATGTCAATCTTTATCTTTGACCCTAATCCTAATCGCCCCTTCCCCCCCCCCCCAACCTTGTCACATTCCCTAAACATGGGTTAAGACTTGCTAACCCAAGCCAAAGCCAACAAATATCTCCTCCTTCACCCACCCTCATTAAATGCCATCCACTTGCCCATCTCTAACAAGCCTAATGTAATCTTAACCCAAGCCTAATCCAAGCCTTAATCATTTGCACATTCCTAAGTCAAGATTAAGACTTTCTTAATCCAACCCAAGTCAAAATATCTCAACTCCCTCACAAATATCCCAACCATAAAACTTTATGAAGCCCACAAAGCCATAAATGACTCTTACAAGCCCATTCATTGCTCTTACAAGCCATTATGAGGGTCGTTATGAGATTTGAGCCTCTTTTGTTAACCCCTCAACCCCTCTTGTTCTAACCAATGACCCTATGGCATGTGTCACTCCCTGATTGGCTATACGGAAGCACAATCCATGTCATCTCCTCTCATTCATTTTAAACCTTTCATAAGCTTTCTCCCATCCTCGCATCCTAGCCCTTGATCCTTCAAGCCCTTTGCCTATTTAAGGAATCCTCTCCCAAGCTATTTTAAAACAATCTAGAAAGTAAAGCCATAATGCCATTTTGGGAAGCCATTTTTACATCAAATCCATTCACCAAAATCTATCAAAAATCCTCCATCGAAGCGCATTTGAGCATTTGAGCATACATATATAATCAAGCCATCTTAGCTATTAGACACACCTCTACATCAAGTGATCATACTCATTGAGGGTGCCTATCCATGGCTAATATTCTCATTTGAGGACTTCACTTTGTCTCTCATGAAGTTATGTTAAATTAGTATGCAAATTCTTTTGATTGTTTTAATTTAGTGTTTATAACATACTAAAGTAGCATATACAGTCGCTGCCTCTTCTGACATCCTCTTAGCAAAATCACCCTCCATAAATTGGATGTTTGCAAATATAAAAGCATCATACACTATCCATAATTCCTTGCTCTAATTTGAGATCTTCTTCTTTACCAATTGAGGATATAGCACATAGGGTCAAGCATTGGCATCTTGCATGCTTCCTTTCTTATAGAGTCTTAGATAGTCAATTATCCTTGCTACCAATAAGTACACCAAATATGATGTCATGTAAATCTTGTGGGTCAGCTTTATCTCCTACTAGTTGTTCATCTAAGTTTTCAAGTAGTATAATGGCCCAATCAATTGGCATTTTGGTTATTTTGATGGTCTTTATAAAATGTACCATCCAAATGCGAAGATGCTCACTTATCAATAGACCCATAATTATACACAAAAGTACAATGGCATAACCAATGTCATCCTTCGTATACCCTCTAGTCATGTGTATCTTTCCTACTCTATGTCCCACTAGTGTTTTATCAATAAAAAATGATAAGTGTATTATATTTATGGCCTTCTTCTCATTCTCTCTATACCATCTTTTATCTCAGTGATAAGTTATCTTCACATTTTGATTAGCTCTAGGGAGAGGGAATACTTTCTCAATGTTCCTCAGTCTTAGGTCTAGGACTAACTCCCTTGTGACACTTTTGACAACCCTTTCTTTAGACACATAGTTTTGTACCAATGCCATTATAAGCTTCAAGTATAACACTAATGTAGGATGAGATACTACATTGACCAACACTAATCTGATAAGTTTTGACACCATCAAGGACCTCTCCTTAGGTTTATTGTAGAGTAAAAGGAATGTGTTCTTGTGTATGTGTCCTAACTCAATATGTCTAATCTTTGAATGTCCATCTTGAAAGTGTGATTTCTTTGGTGCCTCTTGAAAATTGAAAAAAATAGGTTTGAAAGAATTCTTTTCTACAAGCGAGGATGAGGAGAAAGTTATTTTATCTGCATATAAGAGAAAATAATTAGTTTAGAAAGCTAAAAATTAAACCATAAAAAACCCTAATTCCTAAAAAATTAGACCCAAAACACTAAAATAGTAGAAAAAAACTTAAACCCCCTTAATAGTCCTGATATGAAATTTAGCACACCTTGATAGGTATGCTAGGTGCACTTAATAACCTTAAAGAAGTCATTTTGTACATAGTTATGCACCCATAAAGGTGCACACCCTGATGGGGTGCAGACATGTGCATGTGTGATACTATGCACATTGCATAGTAGGCACAATAAGGGCTGAGTAGTTTAATTTACTAATGGTACACACATGTGCACCTTGATGGGGTGCAAATGTTTGCACCCTTAGTCTTAGATTTATCATCTGTTTATATAATGGTGCATGGATGTGCACCTTAGCAAGGTGTGCATATGCACATCATTACCTCTAGGTGTTTTAGGTTTTGAGTAGGAAAGGTGCACATGTGTGCATCTTTCACTTAGGTGTATTAATTCTTGTTTAGGTTTTTTAGTTTCACATAAAGATGCACATGTGCACATCTTGGATAGGTGCAGACATGTACATCTTGGATGTATCTTAGCATATATGTGTGTGTGTTCTTGTAGACTTTGTGCACCTTCAAAGGTGTAGAGATGTGGTTCTCAAGGGCACAAAGGAGATAATGGAAAGAAGAGCTAGGGATTCCAAACTTTTATAGGTCTAGGATAGTGTACACCCTTTAGAGGTGTACACCTAAGAATGTGTACAGGTGTGCATCTCCAAAGGGAGATAAGTGCACACTTGCACATTTAGTGAACCTACACACCCTTGTGCTAGGTGTGCAAGTGTGCCCTTTTGCTCTAAAATTTCACTCTTATGACCAAAATTTCCCATTTCTCGGATCTAGCTTTCTTAGATAGAGGACTAGGTAGGACCTAGACTCAGGTAGAGTCCCAAAAATGACTTAGACCTCAGACTAGAAATCTAAGAAAAAAATAAATTATTAGGGGGTCCCCATTTCTAGTTGAAATGGAGCGTGCATTGTGAAACCACAACAATAATAATTGTACTTTATTTTGAATACATTGACACTTTTTTAGGCCATGTATGGTCTCCTAGGTCACAAAATCCTTAGTTAGGATAGTCTAGAGGGTCATGTACTTTTAGATTTAAATGTGCTTAGGGACAAGTTGAAACATGTAGAAAGGACGAGATAGTATTTTCCTACAATATAAGACAAACAAAAGAAACATACAGATGCTTATAGGATGAACCATCAATATTATAGGATATTATATATATTTTAGAGTGTGAGCAAAAAAAAATTCTGATTCATTGTGAAAAGGGATGTAAGTTGCCACACATTTGTATTAACCCCTTTGAGATCCTTGAGAATATTGCTCTCATTTCCTATCACCTTGCATTGTTACCCAATTTCTCATGTGTTAATGATATTTTTCATGTATCTACTATTATAGGACATAATCCTAAAGTTTCAAATATTTTTTATTGGACTACATTATAGGAAAATGATGGAAGATAGAACTAGAGGGTATGTGCAAGATCATGGTGTGCCAAAAAGTGGCAATCTGAAAAATATGTAGTTCTAAAATGCCTCAAACCATTTCAAAATCTATTCCAACTTTTTTCCCACCCACCTTGATACTAAATGAGAAAAAATAATATCTTTATAAGGTCTACTATATCTTTTGATACTAACCCTATATGGTTAACTTTAAAAAATCCTAAAAATGTATTTTTGGCTTGTTTTTATGTGATTTTAAATTTAAACATGTTGCTAATGACTTTTTTTTGCCAAAATTTGATGAAATAAAAAGGGTTTCTTAAGAATATTCTTATCTTTCCATAAATGTAAGGTTTTTCAACTTATGAGTTTAGTAAGTAATTATTACTTATTTCCTAATGGAGTTATGTATAAAGTGCTGACTGATACACTACTTGAAAAACAACTATAAGTTTCAAATGGTAAAACATTTTTTAAATCCAAAAGATGCATCTCATTCTATGTTTCTTCCACTATAACAAAAAATTAAAATTAAAATTAAAATTTTCAAAGTTTTGAATTAGTTCAGGTGGTCAAATGTGAGAGTTTTTTGTTTAAAAAATACTAAAGTCAAAAATTAATTAATTATTATTTATTTAGAACAAGAATACCCAAAAATATGTGACACATCAAAGCATGAGTCTACTACTTATATTTAGAATATTATTTAAAAATATTATCATTTGATTTTGATTAAGGTGGTCCTACTTCTTATTTTTGTTTTGAAAGTTTTGTAATATTGCATTAATATTAAAAATTATAACCAATCAATTTTTAATTTTTTGAGATAAGTCCTACTAGTTTAGAAACTAGATTTAATTTCCTAGAGATTCTTTTCTGTCAACTTTTTGATATAAAGCTAATAATAAGTAGAAAATTGCGCATCAAGTTGACATGACCCTAATTTTCTATTTTTTTATTGTCACTTAAGAGCATAGTTTGGTTGACCATGATATTGCACATACCCTAGAGCATGTATGCACACTTGAGAAGTGGGTCTTGACCCTCATGGGTCAAACCATTGATTATTAGAGGGTCTAATGGGACCCTAATGATTATCATACATCTACCCTAGAGGAGGCTTCACGAATCAAAGAATCATACCTATGTCATTTTTTTTGGCTTCTAAGACAAAGGCCATTTCTAAGGTAGGGGGTGGATGGAATGCCTCTCAAGTTATACTTAAAAAAATTATACTTTAATTTTTTGTTAAGATATGATATCAAGAAGATACTCTTTTTCTTTATTTTGTAGCTATAGTTTGTTGGAAATAACAATGGAAAAGTAAGTTATGAGACGGGGGGTGTAAATCAACACCTAAAAGTTTTACCTCTAAAGAAAATCACCATCATCCATCTCATAACTTAAAATATAAACTGAAATAACTTAAAATGCATCATATTTATAGCACATAACACAATAAATTTGGTTACCTAGAAACCCTCCAAGGAGAAGGTAAAATTGGGGTGGGGATGACACCCACGAATCTGCATTCCTATAGTTGTAGTGTGTAGCCTATTGTGGTTACAAAGTGTTCATCATAAGCGATGATCTACCCTATGAGGGGTCTACCCTGTTAAAGGCTTACAATACTATTAGGTCTCACCTTGACTAAAGGATTTAAAATTAACAATTAAGTAAGCACTTGGTTAAGTTAGCACTCTGCTGCTTAGTGTCAAAACTTCTCTTTGCTAGTTGTCTTTTGATCCGTCTGATTAGATCTATCCTTTCTAAACCTCTCAATGTTCATCTATATTTTTACTATATTGATTCTTCTTTGTATAACTCTATCATGGCCACCATAGCCACCATGAATGCTCTAAGATCTCTTAGCATTTTTCTCTTCATACATACACAAAAAATTTAGAGTTTACCTCCTTAAATAGGAATTGGTGTAGATGGGCTAGGTCAAAATCAATGGTTGTGGTTGATCCTTATTTCCACCTTAAACTTCCCTAAATTTGATTGGTTAAATGCATTACATTGAAATTTGTAACATGGATCCATAATTATGTCTTATAATTATAAATTCATTATTATGGTGGCCAAAATGGTTTACATGGGAGTTTATGCCATAACAAGCAACTATGCCAAAAAGTGTTCACTTAGCATCCAAAGGCTCTGATACCCAGCCTTCACTTTGCTAAAAATGTTGTAACTCAGCACCTATAGAACTTGAAACTTATTGTTGCTCAACACCTGAATTACTTGACATGTATAGACTACTTGAAACTTTAGTGACTTGTCACATACAATATGCTCAACACATACTAGTGCATGGCACTGAGTAGTCAGATTACTCAACATTTATTGTCTCAAAACTTATACTTGGTATGCTTTGATCACTTGGCCTGGACTAATTGGTTAGCTCACTTTGATCACCCAGTATGCACTATGCAATTAGTTTTCACTATTCTTTGCTGAATAATGACTAAGAATTTTTTCATTGCCTTGTAAAAACCAAAATGAGATCAACAATCTCCCCATTTGACATGAGTGGAAAAAACACTTTTTCATGGCATATACTTCCTTATTTTGTGCATAAGTAATAAAATTTATATTCATTACTCGACTACTATAAAAAAAAAAATTTAATTTCAAAATTTGCATTTGTATCAATAATGTTGTCTAACCTCCATACCTTATTATTCCCCTTGAATAAATACTTTATTTCTATGTTTTCTTTTATTACATCTTCTAAGTAGATATCTGCCTTGACAAATATTTTTCTCCACAAATTCATAATCCCCCATTTTTGACACTGATGTCATTTGGGTTGTACATTGATAGTGTGTTTACCCAAAAATAGCTTGTGAAGCTTCAAAATGATCTTCAAAACTATATCCAAGTTATCTATTGCTACATCTAGAGATTGAACTCATATTTCTAGCTTGGAAATAAGGTCAACTAAGCCTTCATGTGTAGAAAGATGGAAATCTTTCTTCATCAATATTTTTGCATAGGGTAGTTCCTTGTGAAATACTTCCATGTCAGGTGTCAACATGGATTGGATACTAATCAGAGTAGAACTAATATGTACATCATGTGCTTGTAGCTTGACAATCCTACTCTGAGTTATCAATAATTGTTGAAATATAAATGACTGTTACTAGGAGATTTCTTTAGTGTAGTACCTGTGAGTTTTAAATCTCCCTACAGCTGGTAAATAGCCAACTATGTCTCCTTAGGAAATATATCAACATTGTATAGCTTTGTGTATATAGAGAAAATGTTCTCTAACACCTTCTTTACATTCTCCATCTAGGTTGCTAGATCAACCTTTCTGATTGCACTAACACTAGATATCTTCTCCAAAAAAAATTATGTAGCTTCTTTTTAGACCATTCTAAAAGGGTGACAATTTTCTCTACAATAGGCTTATTTTCATTAATTTATGGGAGACTAGAAGCATTATTAATGATTATTTCTTTGATTTCATGCAAAACTTGCATTTTCTTATGCTCTCTCCTTAAGATTTCTTTCCTTTTCTTCCCTTATAGAGCATCTATAAGAATGCTCATTTTTTTAATAGTGATTTTACTCAAATCAAACTTTTGTAGCTCAATCACCTTGTCTAAGCTTACATCCTTGAATGATGTAGCAACAACACTTTTTGGCCTGCTTGGACTAGGCCTTGATATTTGGAGAGGTGTGTCATGTGAACTCAGCCTCTAAAGGGCTTGACTACTAAGTGGAGATGTAGAAAATGGAAAAGTAACTAGTGTTTGTATGCAAATTTTCTCCCTAGGTGCAGAAGTCAATTTATGCTCTTCAATATTTTCACCTTCTTTGAGAACTTCACCTTGTGATAGTGGAATAGGTACAAGACTTGCTCCCTTACCCTTTTTTACTTCTGTTTGATCCTTGTCAATAGTTAGTAGATCTGGTAAACCTAAACTATTTGGTCCTGGAACTAATATACCTATATATTGTGCTTCTTCCTCTTTAATTTGAATGACAACTATTGGCATTGTTGCAGATGGTGTCTCTCTTGCAACATCTTTCTACTCAACATTTTCACTTTGATCTATATGTAGATATTATGATTCCTTTTCCTTTACCTCTATAGCTTATAGGTGTACATTTGATGCAAGTTTTTCCTTTTATATCTCATCCACTCTCACCAATATTGGATTACTACATAGAATTGTTGCATTGATAGAGTCTTGTAGTATTTTATTCAAATCATCTTTATTCAAAGGATTTACATTATGTGATGTAGTATTAGGAACATCCTTGATCCTCAATGAGTCATGTATACTTTCTTTGTCACCATGTGGGGAACTAGCCCTCAACTCTTTCACATCCTGTACATCTTGTTCCTCTTCTCCATCTTTCACTTCCTCTATTGTTCCTTTTGTTCACTCCATAGTAAATTCTTTGATTTCATTTTCTTTTTTCTTTCTCACCTTTAGCTTCCTCATATTTTTCAAGTTCATGCTCCTCTTCTTCTTCTTTCTTCTCTATAGCCTCTATGGATAACCCATAAATGACTTTCCAAAGTAATGTGCTCTAGGTTGCCACCTCCTCTACTTGTTTCCTCATTATACAAAATACTTGGTACTTAGGAGAAAATATCCCCTTACATTTTTCCATGGATTTAGCCATCATCCTTTGATCTTAAGTAGACATAAATTGAGCTAATGTAGGCTCTCTTATTTGTCTCTCAGAGGTCAAACTAAATTGCCACTTTTTCTCAACTCATTCATATAAAATCTTTGATAATGAGTTGGCAATCTCTAGTGGAGTAGTCTTAGAGGTTTCTATCATATCATATATGAACTCTTCTATCTTGTTTTTATCAATAGTCCCTAGCTTATCAAAATCAACATGCATGAAACCTAAAAAATCTACATTGGTCTTAATATTTTCATACAAGTTATCAATGTTAGAAGAGGGATTGTGGCTTACCAATTTAAATTGACTCAAGTCATCAAATTTGGTCTTCTCCTCATTTTAATCTTCCTAATATGTATACTTCCTCCTTAGCTTCTTTGTAGGTTGGCTTGGTTCTGTAGTGACACTTCATCTTTTACCTTGTGGCTTTGTAGCTTCTTTAGCCTATGCAATGGCTGCCCTAGTGCTTGACCTAGTTAATGGTACAAATAGGTTTTTTCATGACTCCTTCATAGCATCCTTTGGTTTCTCTACTTCTTGTTTCTTTTCTTTCCTCTTCCTTTAATTTTTTTGAGGTGCTTCCTTGGCACCTTTAGCATCATCATCTTTATCTTCTCCTAAGCCTTGTGTAAGTTCTAGTGGTTCTCAACCTTCTACTTATTCTTCTCCATCATGCCCTTTACCTAACATTTCTTTAAAGTTCTTCACAATCTTCTTCTTATTTCTTATTACTAAGGTAGTTTGTAAATTTATTATTATTCTCCATTTAGCCTCATCATAGTTTCCCAAGTATCTAGTGTCCTTGTAAATTTCCTCACCCAGTAGAGTTGTGATTGTTGTTGAGGCTTCATCCACACTAATTTCATATTTCAAGGGTTTTAATCATGTAAGCCTATTTATTACCACTTGCACATATGTGTAATATTTATCAACTAGGAAACACACATTATTGTAATGCTATTCCACTAATGATATAGATATCCTCAATCTTTGCTTCATTGATTTCTTGAAATACCAAAAATAGCTAGTCATTACTAACTCAAAATTGTCTCCAACTTGTTTAATGATCTCTTCTATCTATTGTGTAATTGACCCATTGTTCTTTCAAACTATTTTACCCAAAATGGGGAATATGTTTAGCACATAGAAAACTATGCAAAGAACTAAAATATGAAACTTACAAGATGCACTTTTGGCATTTCTGATGGCTTCCATATTTTTTTATAATTTTTGAATTTGTAACTTAGCCAGGTCATAAGAATGATCTCTCTTTACAATTTTATAACCTAGATCAACTGGCGTACATGAAACCCTATTCGATCAACTTGACTAAAATAATTTGCAAGCTATAACTTTGACTATAGATGCTACCAAGGGATTTGAAATTGTGTCAATTGACATCCCTCACTTGTTCCATACAACACATGTTCTTCTCAATGCCATGTTTTATGTTGCTCTGCATTCTCTTTAGTCTATCTAGGGTAGGATACCCTATCACTTTTTGCACAATCATTTTTCAAATTCTGATTAGTCCATTCTCTAACCAAATTTGATTGTCATGAATCTAGCTCAAAGTTATTTTGATCCATTCAGTTTTAAAGACTTGAGGAAAGTCTAGGGCATGAGTTAACCCACTTCACTCTAAAATCTTGTATTCCTCCTTCAACACTCCATTCTCACATAACATACTATAGATTTCTCTAATTTCCATGTCTTCAACCTCTCCAACATTACAAGTATAACAAAAATGCATATCCTAAACCATTAAAACTTTTGGTGGTATCATGGATAACACACCAAATGGATATCCCTTTGTATGCAGTCTCAAGAATTACATGAAATGAGGCATATCTCACATCAGTGCTAATTAACTAAACATTGAAAACTTCATTCCTTTGTTTCCTAACTATTGCAGAAGAGATAGCTACCATATTTGACTAACTAGGGTTTATAAAAAATGAAATAGCGTAACTTGAAACAAGATAAATACCTTATGAATATGATGAATGATGTCAAGTAGTAGTTTAATCTATCTCGTAAACGCTTGAATACCCTTTTACAATTCATCTGCATACTCTTCAAACTCAGATAGGTCCAAATGAGTCCAAAATTGACTATGTAATCCTTCAAATTTGATATTAATTTCTCACTCCTTACACATCTATAAACTCAACTATCATAAGATTTTCAACATGCTCAATTCACATAGAAATCTCAAATCATACTAGCATATATCCACTTCTTGACAATAATTATAATTTTGTTCATTCTAGGTGGTAACTGTAATTGTTGGTGTAAATAAGTATTTACTTATTACACTTACTTAAGTTTACTTAGGTTAATGCATTATTTTATTATTTTTATTTGTGAGACATTTAGGAGTTTGTGCACCTTTGTGAGTTGTCATGTAGATAACATAGGAGTATGCAACTCTATTTAAGCACATGGTGTGTACAACACTATTTTGTGTATCACACCCTTGTAGGCTTATCCTCTCATCATCCCACATAATTTTGTGCTTAATGGAGGATAATCCATATCTGGTGGACATGTGCTTGGTTGTATGACACATCATGGTGCTGATTACTAGAAATTCTAGATGTATCTTAGAGGCCTTAATATATAGACACTCCTAGTGTACTTTTACATTGCACATTGTCATTTTGATCATACTCTCTCTTTCTAGTCTACTGTGTGCCTATGTTTGAGTTCTTAGTTGGTTGGTGAATTTTTCCCTTAGGCAAATTCTTACATGGTATCAGAGCAACTTGGAGACTTTCTCATCACATAGCCATTCGAGACCATGATTGCATCATCACCTCAGCTCGAATCTGGAGTGCTACAAAAATTGGGAGTGTCTAGAGCTAGATCTGACCTCACCATTATGTCTAGAACATTGAACTAGTGAAAATTGACTATAAAATTTCCTACTTTGGCCTAAAGTCAATCGTGAAGCAACATTTTTTTGCAAATCAGAACCCAGAGGCCATGATTTGTAGTATGGGTATTATCATTTTTCGCAAATTTAATTGATGATTTTTGGATCTAAATTTATTTTCTCTATATTTTCATCAATTTTTTTTGCCCTTTCAAGCACCAACAGAGAATTTTTTTTTAGCAAACTCGAGTAGTGACATCTCGGATCTACCATTTGGAGGTTTACTTTGCATAGAGAATATTACCTATCATCGAGAATATTCACAAAGGAGTTTCTAATATTCGCCAAGCATATTATTCAATTTTATGTGCTAGCTGTACACTACAGTAGGACACACATATCAAAACTCGGCGAAGCCCACACAATCGGTCGGTGTTCTTATTCACTTATTTTTTGCAACTTTCTACATTTAAACATTTTGAAAGCCCAACACACATTGAATGTGGGATAAACCTACAATTCTGCTCCTCTAGAGATTCGTTGTTTGCTCTCGCCTATGATTTACCATTTTTGGCACTTCGTATCTCCCCCAGCCACTGTGATCTACTTCCTTCGGTGCACGTGACATGGTTTGGATCAACATTTTCGGTGCATTTTAGTCTACAGTGACCCGAACCTTTTATGCTAGCAATTGCAATCCTGTGATAGTGATTTGAAGTCTTTTTGATGTCGAGAACTCTTTCCTGCCCACACTTTTTAGATTACAGATGCGGTGAGGTTTTCTGGTGCCATTTATTTCTTCACTTGCTATTTTAAAGGCTCCCGCCACATCGGCTAACTCCGCCTGATGCGTGGACTACTATCTACCATGCAGTGGATTTTAATTACTCTTCTCACCCACACCAAACTCCACACGAACCCCTCTCGTGCCAACACAACTATTTTTTGCCACATGGTATCAAACTGACGTTGTCCAAACACGTAGGCAGTCGCAGCCCAATCAACCTTACATAATGGACACATGTAATTGGACAGTAAGCTAACCAACCTAGAACTGCCACATAATCCTATGGAATTCAAATACTTTTGCCATGTCAATTTATCCCTTGTTCTATTCTGATCAACGTATAGATGTTGTTCCTTTTCACTATGTTTTTGACACCTCTATTCTAAAATAACCTTAGTAATAGCCTCATCTTCTTCAACATTCAACTTCATCAACTACTTCAATGGTGTCATGCTTTCTTTATAAAGACTTGTGGTTTTTTATGCATTCATGATTAAAATGTTCCCACTCAAATCCTTTGTTTTCACCTATTGGTTGCATGTTGTCTCCAATTTTTTGATTGGCTACATGTTGATTTAATAGGTAAATAAAAGGATTTGATCTTATCTCCTTATCCTTTTGTGATTCATGCATAACCATTTTACATCTTAGTTTGTGATGGCACAAACTCTTATGCTAATTCAATGTTACTGAACACATGTAGCATTACTAATGCTCGACACATACTATTTCTGGATTGCTTAGCATCAACCATGTTTCCTAGTTTGCTTAGCACCTATTTATCCTAAATTGCTTAGCATATGTTATTCCTAAATTGTATGGCATCTGAACAATTCTATTACTTGGCACACAAACAATTCTGAGTTTCTCAACACATACTACACTATGATATCCTTGGCACTAATTGTGATTCAACACCTATTGAAATTCTGACTCGGCATATGTTGTGTACTCGACATTCATAGTGGAAATGGTTAAGTCTGTTGACACTCATTTGTCAATACTTTTTATTTGACCAACAATCTCCCCCTTTGACATGAGTGTCAAAAACACTTAACTAAGCATTGGTGATTCTAACCTTATTTAGTATATTCTTTACTTGCTCGACTTACATGCAAAATTTTAAAAATTTGTAAGCAAAAATACACCTTATGACTCCCCTTGAATTGATTATGCTTTATTCTTTCTTGAAATTTAAATTATGTGCCAATGTGATTGATCCTCTCTATCCTTTGACCTGTATATGCATTCTGAGCCTGTATGTTGTATCTGATCTATGTGATGTCCCTTTTTTCATGTGATTACAAAAATTTTGCATCTCCCCTTTACTCCTTTATTTCTTGTCTCCCCCTTCTTGGCTATTTACAATCACTCCACTTTATTCTCTAAATGAATGAAAGAATGGAGTGAAAGAATGTAATCAAAATGATCAAAATTTGTCAAAATTTGGTAATTACCCATACATATCTACACCTCCTCCTTTGCTTAATGCTCCCCCTATTATATATCTCCCCCTTTTTGACACTGATGTCAAAGGGTTCTATGGAGTAATACCATGTTTGGCCAAAAATGAGCTGTTAACCTCTAGGAGTATCTTTAGAGTTTCATCCTAGTTGTTTAATGCAATGTCCAATGACTTGTGCTAGATTGCAATCTATGCTGCTAGATCTACAAGTCCTTCATTTGTAGAAAGATTGGAATCTTTCTTAAGGACTCTCTCTACATACATCTACTCCTTGTGGAGTACTTCCAAGTGAGGGGTAATGGAGGACTGGATTTGCATTAGCTTAGCTTTAATATTAGTCTCCACTAATGTTAATACAGCTAATTCCCTTTGAGGGTGAAGCATCTGAGAAAAATGCTTCTCAATTTAAGCTAGATTTGTGGGAAGTTGCATACTAGAAATCTTTAGATTTCTTTCCAAGCTCAATATTTTCTATCTAGTTTCTTGTGTGAAGTTTGAAAAAGCACACAATTTTTTGTAGAGGGAGAATATATTACCAAGTACAACTTTTCTTCTATGTAGTTTCTTGGCCAAGTCTACTTGTGTTAATGCTATGTCATTGGATATTTTCTAATTAACTTTACCTTGGAACTTCATCTCTGACCATTCCATTATTTTGGCATTGGTATCATGGTCCTCATTTGTTACCTGACCAACTATGTCAGATAGTTTCTCTATAATTGGTCTTGACTCATCTAGAGACTGTAGACTAAAGGCATCTATGAATATGTCATTTATTTCATTTAATGCTTGCCTATATTTATAATCCTTTCTTAGTGCCTCTTGTGTCCTTCTTCTGTCCAATGCACTTTTTATCTCATTCATCTTTTCTTCTATGAGAGTGTTGGATTCATAATAGGGTATTTTAATTTCTTCATCAAGCTCAAGAATTCCATAATGAATTGTCTTGGCTACCCTAGTAGAGCTCAAGCTTGGTGTTCTAACTTGCAAAGCTAATATGTCAATGCTTGGCTGCTGAAGAGTTTTTGTAGGGTTACCTATTTTTGGTAGTTCAACCAAAGTTTGAATTATAGATTCCTCCTTATCTCTTATCTCTTCTTTCTCTTTAGTTTGTTTGTCTTCACCTGTCAGTCTGGTTGGGGGTGAACTTATTGACTGTGCTAATTTCTCAGTGACTTCCCCTGTTGTTGCACTCAGCACTTGAAGTGCATCTATTATTTCTTTTGGTAGATATAGAGGTGTAAGGAGTAAAATTCTATTAGTTTGAATGATCTTAGGTGGTTCTTGTGTTTTCACCTTGACATCTATTGATTTACCTACTAACTTCTATAGTTCATCAACACTAACCAATATTGGACTTGTGCATAGTTTGACTACTCATGTTGATTGGTCAAGGATCTTTGCAAGATCCTCTATAGTCAAAGGATTGATGTTTTGATAGGAAGTGTCAACAACATCCTTTATCTTGATTGTCTCTATAGGTGTGATGGTAGAATGAGGAGGGCTAGGAGGTGGCAATTGTGTGTCTTGCACATTCTGTTCTTATTGCCCATCTGTATTCTTTTAGTCTTCTTTACTCATTTCCTCCTTTTCTTCTTAATCCTTCTTTTCTTCCTCCACTTTCTTTTCTTCTACCTTCTTCTCCTCTACTTTCTTTCTTCTTTCTTCTTTTGTCTCCTTTATTTTGGCACTTTCTTCTACCTTATATTCTTCTTCAAATACATCATCAATTTTCTTGTAAATAATCTTCCACAATTTTTTGGATTTGCTCACAACCTATTCAATCTTATTTTGTAGAATACTAAATTCCCTATATTTGAGAGTAAATCTATTGTTGTGCCTCTTGAATACATTTTTTGTTTGCCTCTTAGTCAAATCAAGAAACAATCTTGCTAGTGTAGACTCCCTTTCCTTCTGAGTTTGCAGACAAAAATGCTATTTGTCTTCTACTCTCTTATATAACTCCTTGGGAAATGAACCATCCAATTCTAGAGGTGTATTTTTATATTCTTCCATCATAGCATAGATAGATTCTTCTATTTTATTTTGCTCATCCTTTGTGAGCTTATTAAAATCCAAATTTTCAAATTATTCAAGTCTCCATTCCTAATCTTTGCACATAATTTTTCAGTTGAAGACTTAGGTGGATGACTTACCACTTTGAATTGGCTAATGTCTTTTGATTCTGTCTTCTCTTCATCAAAATTGGGTTTCAAGCTACACATTTTTTTCTTTTCTTTGGCTCTTTTGCAGTCTTCTTAGTGGATTTCTTCCTCTTTTCTGCCTCTTCATTTACCTTTTATGTAGTGGCCCTTGTAGTAGCTCTAGTAGTAGGATTCTTACATGTAGGCTTTGCTACTTTCTTTGGCTTAGGTTGAGGAGTAGGTGGTTCTTTTTCCTTTCTTTTGGTGACCTTGATTCTAATGGGTGCTTCCTTGGCTTCTTCTTCCTCGTCACTCTCATCCTTGTCTTAACCTAGGCCTTAAGTTAATTGAAGTGGCCCTTGCTATAGCTCATCTTCTTCTTTCTCACTCTCATCCTCTTCTTCATCATCACCTAATTCCTCTCCTTCCTTTGCAATTATTCTCTCACCAATATCTACCCCAAATATCTTCTTAAGCTTCCTTACAAGCTTGTCCTTCTTCTTGACTGCATTGGCTGTTTCAAGGTCTATGACCACCCTTGATTTGACAATGTCATAAGTTCTAAAATTCTTTATAGCCTTGTCAAGTTCTTCTACTAGTAAAGTTATTATTGCTACAGATGTATGGTCAACATTAAGTTCATAAGCTAGTAGCATAAGCCATGTGACTCTAGGTATGACTACCTATATATATGTATAGTCTATATCCACTAGAAAACAAATATCCTTGACATGTTGCTCTACCAATGAGACTGGAATTCTCATTCTCTATTTCTTGGGATTTTTGAAGTCCTCAAAATTGCTAGTCATTTGGGCATCAAAGTTTTCACCCATTTGTGCAATGAATGCATTGATCTTCTTAATTATTATCTTGTTCCGGTCCCAATTCACCTTGCCAACTGAAGGGAATTCTTTCGTTACATAGAAAAACATGCAAACTAATACTGCACCAAATTTGCACTAAGCTCCTTTTGACTTTCTTATGGCTCCCAAGTTCTCATTGATTGACTGCAACATTAGCTCTGCAAGATCATTATGATTTTTTTTCACCAACTTGTTAGCAACATCTACTGCTATACAAGGTACATTGTTTAACCTGCTAGATTGGTAGAACTTGTGGGATATAACCCTCACAAAAAATTCTATTAGGGGGTCTTTGATAGTATCAATTGGCATGCACCTGTTATTCCACTTTGCACCAATGTTTTTCTCAATTACTTCCCTTTTGTCACTCCTTAGTGTCTTGGGCCAATCTAGAGTTTGAAAACCAGGTACCCTATTGACAGTTTTCTTTGTGAACTTGACTGGTCATGTCTCTAACCAGAAGGCTCCATCATGAATTCTACTCAAAACTATTCTTATCCTTTGAGTTTTGAATTCTTTGTGGAAAGCTAGGGCTTTAGTAAGACCCTTCTTCTCAACTATGGAAAATTCATCCTTTAGTTTCCCATTGTCACATAGCTTCTCAAATGCATTTGCTATCTCCAAATCTCTTATTGCTCGTATTTTTCAATTATAACACTTGCGAACATCTTGAACCATAATTACTTTATCAAGAATTATGGATAGGGCACCAGCAGGATCATTTTTGTAGGCAACTTTTGGGATTGGCTTGAATTCAAGCTATTTTACTTCATTGCTAACTAATTGAATCTCTAATCCTAACTTTCTCTTTGCAGACTTAGGACTAGATGCCATTATGAACTGAACTAGGATTTACTATTTAAATGAAATTTGCAAACTTCTTAGCTCAACACTTGAGAGAAATACCTACTAAATAAATGAAACAGAGTTGGATTGTTATTAAATTAGCTATAAACTGCCTTTTAATCACTATGGATTTTCTTAATCACTCTACTCATCTTCACTTTGTGTTCGAATGATTCAAAAATAAATTATTTTCACTTCTTTTTTTCTCAAAACCTAGCATTTATTTCATTGTTCTTACAATTGTCACTTAGCTTCCAAAGGATTTTCCAACTCGACATAAACTCTATTTCATTCACTTGGCAACTACTATCTCATTTCATTTGACATCTACTAATTCTGTCAATTACTCAACAACCACTAGACTATTCAACTCAGCATGTAGTGAGGTTTTACTTGGAAACCAAAGGTAACTTGGCATCATCTTCCAACTTTTGACATGGCATCTTATCTCATGAAAACTTCTTCTTTGAAGTGTTCCTATGTTCTTTTGGGCTAATGTATGATACATCTTTATATGTATCAGCCCCATGTGCCTATCTTGTGCATAATTGAATGAGGTATGATCACTTGACCTCTGGGGTGAAGTGACCCCTCCATTAGATGTGCTTTTTTCATCTCTTCTCTACCATGTCTTCTTCATCTCTACCCTAATGTGTTCAACATCAACTTTTTCTTTGCCCTTATTAACTTCAATCTTGGGTGCCTTGACCTTTGTTGGATAGTTCCTATTGACATGTCTTGTCTTCAAGCAACTGAAACAAATAGTCTGATTTAACCATCTACTATAATTCCCTTTGAAGTGTGTTCTTATGTAGTTCTAAGGTATATGACCATATTCTTGACAATAGTGACAAATTTGCCTTGTATTTTAGTCCCAGTTATAATGGTGTGCATAGTTATTTCACTGTGTATTTTGATTTGGTGTCCACATAGGCTTTGATCTACATTCAAAAGTTCTATGTTCATACCTTTTGAAATTGTAGCAATGACCATCAAATCTTTGTGTCCTCGTGATTTTTGTCTTCGAATCTTGTGTTAGATGTCCTTGCATGTTGCACTTGTGACAATAACCTTTGCTTTTAGGTGTGTTCTACTAATTGGTCTTTCTACTCCTACAAACATTAGCTGTATGCCCCTTCTTATTATAGAAATGACAAGTAGGTTTTGAGTTCTTACCTTTGTCACTCCTTTGCTATTTATTTTTTTCAAACCCTTAATAACATATAACTGAAAGAAACATGCATGCAAGTAAACATTTAAGCAACCATGAAATGAAAGCATGCATCACCACATAGCACAAGAGATTTTTGTGACCTAGAAGCCCTCCAGGAATAAGAAGGTAAAACTAGGGTGGGGATGACACCCACAAAAATTATTGTAGCAATGAGTTCAACCACTTCTCATGGTTTTCCCTGTTAAAGGCTTTACACTATGTCAAAAGTAACCTATTGAAAGGATTTGGAAACACTTTACATGAAGTGTCACCCTATTAAAGGATTTAAACATAGGCTATTAAACCCACCTAACTTAATAGGACTTTCATGAAATTCTCCAAAGCTTCTCCTACCTAGCTATTAAACTAACCTATCAACATAGGATTTCAAGCTCTAATACAATTATGAGAGAGTATTATAAAATTTAACCTAATTGAATGCAATCTCTAATCGCTTGATTCATGTACTTGATCTACTCTTCCTCTTTTGATCTCTACTAGAACTGATCTCTGAATGTATCCCCTATTTTGGTCTAATCTACTAGATGTATAGATTTTGTTCCTTTTCACTAAGTCTTTGAGACCTCTATTTTTCAAAACCCTTAGTAATAGCCTCAGCTTCTTCAACATTCAACTTCATCATCTACTTCAATGCTATCATGATTTCTTTATAAAGACTTGTGGTTTGTTATGCATCCATGATTAAAATTTTCTCACTCAAATCCTTTGTTTTCACATATTGGTTTCATGCTGTCTCCAATTTTCTGATTGGCTGCATGTTGATTTCGTAGTTAAATGAAAGGATTCAATCTTATCTCCTTATCCTTTCATGAGTCATGCATAACACTTTTACATCTTAGTTTGTGATGGCACAAACTCTTATGTTGATTCTGTGTTACTCAGCACATTTAGCATTATTGATGCTTGGCACATACTATTTCTAGATTGCTTGACATCAACTACATTTCTTGCTTTGCTTGTTACCTAGTTATCTTGAATTTCTTGGCATATGTTATTCTTGAATTGCTCAGCATATGTTATTCCTGACTTGCTCAACATTTGAATGATTCTATTACTCAACACATGAACAATTTTGAGTTGCTTGGCACATACTACACTATGATCTACTTGGCACTAACTATGACTCGACACCTATTGAAATTCTTACTCGACATATGTTGTATACTTGACATTCATAGTGAAAATGGTTAAGTGTGTTGACACTAATTTATCAATACTATTTATTTGATCCACATCCTTTTCTTTAATAAATATTATAGTTCATCTCTTACCTCCTTAAGTTGATGTAGGGCAAGCTCTATTTCAATATTTTGGTTCTCAATAGTCTTTCCCAATTTGTAGATATCCATCTTCAATATCTTACCTCCAAATCTACCAAATTTTCCTTGAAGAAAAAAATGTTATGATTCTAATTGCTAGAAAGAACAATAGAAAACTAAGTTCTAAGAGGTGGGGGGGTGTGGTTGAACCAACACTGACAACTTTTGCCTCTAAAAAATATCACCATCATCCATCTAATAAATTAACATTTAAACTAAAATAACTTAAAATGCATCACATCCATAGCACATAACACAATAAATTTGGTTACCCAAAAACCCTCCAAGGAAAAGGTAAAACTTGGGTGGTGATGACACCCATAAATCTTCAATATTGTAGTTGTAAAGTGTGGCCTATTATGGCTATAATGTGTTGATCATAAGCTATGATCTATCCTATGAGGCATCTACCCTATTAAAGGCTTTCAAGACTATTGGGTCTTACCTTGACTAAAGGTTCTCAAACTCACAATTGAGTAAGCACTTGGTTAATATATTTACAAAATCCTATTAGGGCTACTTTGTTATCAAATTTACCTTGTATTACTATTAGAATGATTAAACCCTTGATCCTTTAGTTAGTACTATCTTTCTTAATGTTAGATCTTCTAGTAGTTGGTTGTCTTTTGATCCTTTTGATCAGATCTATCCTTTCTAAACCTCTCATTGTTTCTCTCTATTTCTCCTAGACTGATTCTACATTGCATAACTTTGTCATAAAAATCACAACCATGATGAATTCTCTTAGATATCTTAGCATTCATCTCCTCACACATACATAAACTCTTTATGGTTTACCTCCTTAAAAGGGCATTAGTGGAGATGGGCTAGATCAAATTCAATAGTCATGGTTGATCTTTATACCCACCTTAAACTTCCCTAAGTTTTATTGATTACATGCATTGCATAGGGAATCATAACATGACTCCATACTTATCTCTTATTATCATAAATTCATGATTATGTTAGTCTAGAATGGTTTGTTTAGAATTTTGTGCCCTAAGAAATAACTATGCCAAATCTTTTTCACTTGGCATTCAAAGGCTCTAATGCTTGGCCTTCACTGTGCTCTAAATTGTGTAACTTAGCTTCTATAGAGCTCAACACTTACTATTACTCAGTAGATGAATCACTAGACTTGTATAGATAGCTTGACACTTGAGTGACTTGACACACACCATTTGCTCGACACGTAGTAGTGATCAACATTGACTAGTCATATTACTCGACATGTATTATCTAGAAACTTATTATTGGCATGCTTCAATCACTCAAATCACACTTATTTCTCAACTAACTCTAATCACTCATCTTGTATTGTTCTTTGCTAAATAATGACTAAGTGTTTTGTTATTGCCTTGTCAAAAAAAAAATTAGATCAACAATAATTATGGATGTTCCTTACTCTTAGATGTGTTGTTTATTTCCCTTTGTATTTGTGATGATTTTATTGTAATGAGAAATGTAACTATGACCTTATTATCTTGTTTGATTACATAGATGGTGAATTCAGATATGACAAATGAAATTAGTTTAATTATGCACTTTTAATTTCTAGATTTGATTGTGTAGAGTTTTTTATTGTTGACATTTTAGATCATACTATATTATCAATCATTAGGATGCTAGATAGAAAAGAATACAAGATAGCAGATTGTGTAACTACTAGACCTTAAGAAAGAGGAAGGGGAAGGGGAAGGCAAGGAGAGAGAAGTTTGACAAGACCCAACCTCAACAATCAATAGGAATAACAAAGAACAAACACTCAAGGTAATGGAGAGAAGACAAACCAATACACACACACACATGTATATATATATATATATATATATATATATATATATATGTATGTATGTATGTATATATGTATGTATATATATATATGTATATATGTATATATGTATATATGTATGTATATATATTTATATATATGTATATATGTATATATATATATACATATATATATGTATACATATATACATATATATAAACATACATATATACATACATATATACATATATACATCCATATATACATATATATATGTATATATATGCATATATGTATGTATATATATGTATGTATATATATGTATATATATAAATATATGTATGTATATATATATGTATATATATGCATATATGTATGTATATATATACATAAATGTATATATACATACATGTATGTATATATACATACATACATGTATATATACATACATGTATGTATATATACATACATACATGTATATATACATACATACATGTATATATACATACATGTATGTATATATATACATACATGTATATATACATATATCTGTATATATATATATCTGTATATATATATATATATATATATATATATATATATATATATATATATATATATATATGAGAAAATACTATACACAATAAAATCTAGAAATTAAAAGTGCATAAGCATGGATTGTGGAAATCTAATAGATCTCATGCAGTGAAAATTATTTCAATTTGATTTTATCAACATTCAGATTTTCTAACATGCATATTAATATGAATATACTTGATCATGATAATAATAATGCTCACCTTATGTATAATCTAGATATCTGTATATGTGTCTATTTTGGTTGGCCCTTGTGAGGAAAGTGTAAGTGCTAGGAAATTGGGACACATCTCCCTTGGTGGAATTTTTTTTTTTGAAGGAGATGTTCGTGATACCGACAATTCAGTTTTTTTGTGTGTCATTCCATTTATTATGTTTAACCTTGACAATTTCTTTTGGAACTTTTCTTGATTCCTTTTTCACCTTTCTTGTTCTCCAAGAAAAAGGAAAGAAAATCTAGTTAAACATAATTTAGATTAAAATATTAAATTATATAACAAGGATTGTTAAGGTCAAAATTATATTTTGACTAAGGATTTCGACGATTATGATTAAATAATACATATATATTAGATACACACACATGCACCAATAGTAATATAAATAATTTTTTAATGAGGAAATTAATAACAATATCAAATTTTGTGATAAATATTAAGTTTGAAATCCACAATAAAACTATAATAATGTGAAAACATTAACATTATAAAGGTTGTGGTAATACCATTTAAATAACCTTGTTTCCATTATTTTATTAATGATGAATATAAAGCCATATTTACCTAATGGAGTTAATATTACAGAAGATATAGTATTTTTATTTGACAATGACATACATGTTTAGTAGAACAAGGATCTTGTGCAAATAGCAATATTATGGAAAAAACTATTATCATCACTTTGAACTTGATTCTCTTTCACGGTTATAAATGTAACCTTATTAATAATGATAATAGCTCAATATGATATTTATCAGACTATTAAATTTTTCCATGTCTCATATTGTCTTAACCCTAGGAAGGATCTTTCTAGTTAACTCTTCTCATTCTAGCATTGTTAAATTTTATGTAATATACATTGATTTAAAAAAGTTCAATGGGTATTAAAATCCATGGAGAGTCTAAAGTCCAATGTTGAAGTGGTGCTCAATGAATGAGTAGGGTGTCACATCATCTATTTAGATAGAATTCATGAGGGATCGAGAATGTTAACTTGATAAGTTCCTTAAAGAAAATTAATAGATGATGGATGCCAAGAAAGTGCAAACATCTCCTAGGCATTTCAAAGATTTCTTGTTACCACTATTTTAGTAGGAATGTCAAATATGGAGGTTCAATGCTACCCCTTCTTGAACATCATGGGATATAGTTTGAAATAGGATGGAAGGATATGGTAGGGGAATGACCATGTTGGGTTTTTTATCGATAAGTATTTATAATCTTAGAGAATTAGGTTTTGGAAATGAATGATTCTTGTCTTATAAAAAATTTATGCTATACTGAGATAGGTAGGTTCTCATGCTTTGGGTAGTAATATTGTGATCCCTATGTCAAAGCTAAAATTGTTTACTTAGTAATGAAGATTGTGAGTTTTAGTAGGTGAGAGTGAGGGGAGTAATGTGCAAGCTTTAGAGGAAGGTGATTTCTATAAATATTGTTGGCATAAGAATATCTTTACTTGAGTATCATTGTTAAGAGGCACTTTAAGTAGAAATATTTGAAACTTGGGGGTGTAATATTGAGACACATGGATTCATTTTCTTCTTCATTATAGAATAATCAATCATATACAAATAGGCTTAGGATGCATGTTTTTTCATGTAGGATAATTTTAATAAATGTTTAGCATAAGGAAAATTCCATATGAAAGTAATGAGATCAATTTGGTTAAATTTATTAAATATTATCACTATGAAATAAGCTATAATATTGAATGACTATTGATATGAAGCTACTATTAAAATATAGATTCCAAGAATATTATAGTTTCTATCGAGTTTTATCTCCTCTCGAAGAATTAGAAGCTCTCCTTAAGGGGCAAGAGTCTAGGATCTCTACCCCTACCTCTATTAGGGATGAAAAAATCAACCTTAACAAGTTGCCCAAGAGTGATGGGCTTGTTGCTATTATAGAATCATATGAAGAAGAGGATAAACTTAATGAATTTAAGTTGGTAGTGATTCTGACTAGTGAAGAATTTTGTGTGACCTTGACCTATCGGCCAATTAGGATAATGTTGGCCTTTGAAATTAAAAATTTGAGTGAAAATGAGAAGGAAGATCAAGGTATTGAAGACAAGGAGGAAGGAGAATTAGAATCCTAGTGAAGTTAAATAAAGGGGAAAGCGGGTATTTCCATGTTTAATGCAAACTAAAAAATAAAAAAATGGAAACCTAGGAGGAAATGAAAGAATAAAACTAATTAAGGATTTTTTCGGAGATAAGTTGAAGGATGGAGAACAAGGGATTAATAGAAAGAGAGGAAGACCCTCTAAAGATTCCACCACAAGCAAACATTCTAAAACTCTAAGAGATGAATTGCTTAAATTTTTCAAGAAATCTAAATCTCCTAAGGGTAAACCTACTTAGCCACCCACTTTCTAATGGTCACATACATCTAATGGAATGTTAGGGTATAGAAACCAAAAAAGGTTGCTTAGAACACATGAGGACACATATCTTTTAATGTTGAATAGGAAATCAAGAGAACTAGTTTCCAACTTGACATAGCATTGAAATGTATTTAGGGAGATGAAAAACACAATTTTACCAATTATGAGAAAGGTAGAGGAGGGAATGTCATACTGCTTAGCCTCCTAATGGAACAATGTTGTTGTTGAATGGGGATTCTCACTTTGCAATAGGTTTATATGGATAATACTAGATCATCTAGGAGAGAAACTTGAAGTTTGCTTAATATATGCACCCAATGACCAAAAAATAGGATCTCTCTATGGAAATGGATATCCCTTTGTTAGTTTCTGGTTATTTCAACATGATAGCTTAGAAAAACTAGACAAGACAGGGGGATGCATATTTGGATGGAAAGGAGAAGAGAAGTTTTAAGAAACAAAATGATGAGAAAACATCTACTATTTGATCCAATGGCTAGCAAGAAAAATGAGTATAAGGGAATTTGGTATATATGGACTAACTTCTAGAAAGGGAAGAACATAATCTTCTCTAGGTTAGATAGATTCTATGTCAATAGAAATACTTTCAAGTTCATGGATTTAGAAAAAGAGTCTAGTGTGTTGGTTTTCCCATCTACACTATCTAATCAGCATACCATTATTGCCCTTATTATCTGGATTGGAAAACCAAAGGATGAAATTCCTAAAGCTAAAGGATTTACACTAAATAAAACACTTTTAAAAGATGATGACCTCAATGCTACCACAATTATGGTAAGATGGTTTAACCATTGTGTAGTTAAACACCTAGATGCTACCATAACCTTGAACGTGATGATAGAAAGTTGGAAGCAAGTCTCTGATACTATGGAAAAAAAGAGGGCCAAAGATATGAGAAGTAAGGAAATAATACTCCATAATACTCTAGTTGAAAGACAAGGAAACTTGAGATCTAATCCATAAGATTTTTCTCACCAATAAGCTCTAGTCGAAGCTAGAGTTGCATTGAGAAGAATCCAACATATCAAGCTATGACTAGAGAAGATTTAATTGGATTGAGCATGCAGATAAAGGCTCTACCTACTTTTTCCTAATTCTTAAGAATAAAGAAGCTAGAGACAAAATTGGAACTATCAAAGAGGAAGACAATTTGATTAATAAATCTGAATGAAAGAATCTGAAGAAAGAAACTAATCCCAGAAAAAGGTAATAGATGAAGATAAATATAGACTAAGTGCACCCATATCTAAATAGAAGATAAGTCAAGCCATATCCCAAATGAATAATGGAAAAGCCCTAGGACTAGATGGAATACCTATGGAATTCTATAAAACACACATAGAATGGATTTAGCAAGACCTATTGATGTTATATCAAAAAAGGATCACTAGGTGTTGATATCAATTCAAGACTTATTTAACTCATATCCAAGGAAGGGGGAAAACCCTAATTAAGAATTGGAGACCTATTACACTCCTCAATATTTCATACAAAATTCTAGCAAAGATAGTTGCCTTTCATCTCAAAGAAGTTTTATGATATGTCATTAACTTGACACAATCTCGATTTGTCAAAAGAAGATACATTATCGAAAATCTTACTACCTATGGAGTAGTCCAAATATTTTAGGCAACATGTAGGTATGTTTCTAATAGACTATAAAAGGGAATTTGATAAAATTGAGTGGAAACACATAGAATTAAATATGAAATGTATGGGCTTCCCCAAGACATTAATAAACATGGTGTTTACCCCAATGGAAGATGTAATGCACCGCCAAGGGATCCAAAGAATTTTACTAAGTTTTCCAAACAATTTTTTTTTTAAACATGAAAGATAAAACCATTCATAACATTTGCGGAAGCAATAGAAACAATTCAAATGAAAATAAACATAACATATATACATAACAGGCTACATTCTTTAAAGATCCGTTAACGTTGTATCACATCTAAATTAACTATTCATCTAACATCCCATCCTTATGAAATAAGAATGATACATCCAATGTACTTAAACAATATACAAGTGTCCTTTTGTAATTATATTTTAGTTTAGCTCAATCATCCACTATACATATCACAGGGTATGAAAAGCTTTAAAAAATAAACATCCAAGTAAATAAAGTACATCGTCATCATCTAATATTAATCTATGATGCAATAACATAAATGAAACCACATATCATACATGATACATCATCACAAAAGATATAAACATCCATCACAAAAGATAATCATATATAACAAACATAAATAACTAAGTGCACGGTTCCTCCCAATCGTTAATAGCATCATTAGACCATCATGGATCCTAGCCATCCCTCTGTGCGTAACATTCCAAAGCACTGAAGAGATCATCGGTATTAACATAGTAGGAATGTCACTCCTAAAGCATCCTACTAACATGCAAAGTAAAGCATAATAAATCATCAACTAACATATGCAAAGTAAAACAAATCATCAATATAAGAAACATACCAGTAAATACATCCATCATAAGGTATATTATCTATCATAATGCTCCAAGAACATAATGAAGAATAAATACCAACCAAGGATACTCCAGCCACGGTGTCTTGGACAGATCTCAAATGATAAGAGTGAAAATACACTACCACCCGACTACGTGGAACCTAAGTGGTCCACTCCCACCATGCTGAGGAGATAATCTCAAGTCCCAAATAGGATATCAATTCATGAAGCACAAATCTCTATAAGTCTAGGAATCCTAAAAGTATACTAACTCAAAGTTTCTATCAGACAAGACCAACATCTAATTCTCAGAGACACACAAAGACATGTGGGAAACCTACTCTGCAAGCGGGAAAGTGTCATCACAATTATCACATACAAGTTACCCTGGTAGTTAGCTAAACTCCACGGGTCCATACTGATCTCATGCAGCCACTAGTATCCTCTCATACTGATGAGGCATACTACAGAATGCACGATCGCAACCATGCATTCTCACTACTCCCATCCTAGCCTATACAAGAACTCAAGGCATGGGCGAGAACATCAAAACAATTATCTTTTTAGGTTCATTTAATCCCCATTTAGTGTATAAATGTTATCACTTATTAACAAAACTTACAATGAGTTACCCTGGCAGCCACTTAGGGCTCCGACCCCCATTGCAAGCCACTTCCCGACACTACAAGTAGATTACCTACCCTAAGCTCATGGAATCATAAATCTCAAAATCATAAAAGATAATCCATAATAAAATTATCAAATATGCATAAAAGCATCAAATATCCATTATAAGAACCATCAAATATCTAAGATAAGAATCATCAAATTTCTATGAGCATCTGAAAAAACATCCATAGAAAATCATGACCACAACAGTTCTCTATTGGCAACTGAAGGCATCAATGATAATCATAAATATCCATTGGTTCTCAATAACCAATATATATCTCAAAATAAATCACAATATCCATTGGTTCTCAATAAGCAACCAAGAATATCTCAAAATCATACTGATCGAAGACTCCAAAATGGCTGAGTCAAAACATGTCACAACATGACATCATCAAGAAATAAATCCACATTTTAGTCTCATCATGGCAACTAGAAAGTAATCCCTGGATAACTGATCGATGACTCAAAAATGATTAGCTCAGGTGTCTCATATATCTCAACTTCACACATGAAGACTAATGAATAACAATTAGTAACAACATTTCATAGAGCATACGATCACATTACCATGGTTGGGCTTATAAAGATTGAGACCAAATAAAATCAACATGCCTTCACATCTCATAACTCCAAGGCTCTGGTAACAACCTAGGACTGGTCAACACTAGTTAACCCAAAACCCAAAACAAGAAGCATATAGAATACACGATGCAGACACATATTTTGGTTTTGCTATCTTACATAGTTGAATCAAGTGTAGAGGTTTCCAATTTTCTGTTTGCAAGTATACTTTCAAGTGTCTTAAGTTATCATTTGACCAGAAAGTCAACCCATTTGTTCCTCGATAGCATTATCCTTCCATTATTAAAAAATTACATTCTAAGAATAACTTAAGGATAAATATTTACTCATTAAATAATTTTCTTTACTTGCTAAGATCCATAGTACTAATTGATCAACTCTTCCTTAAGAATCATTCTCTAGATAAGATTTACCAATAATCAATAGGTAATCATTTGTCCAAAATAATCTTTGATGATTCTAAGTATAATGATCACCAACTTCATTATTCACAATTTCATTCATGATAACATGAATTCATTTCCATTGTATTTTTCCCTCCTTAATTTGATCTCAACTAAATTCTTAATACTATACTTCAATTATTAACTAATCTCAATTAGATTGAACTTAATTGAATCAATTAATAATTATATAAATTTATATATACTATCTTTCATTAATAATTTGTTAAACTTAACAATTATTAATAAATAATAACTCACTAATAATTTTGATATTTTATTATAATGATTGATATTCAAACCAATCAATGAATAACAACTAAATCATCAGTATCTCTTTTCTTTTAATTTTCTCTCATTTAAAAATCTATTTACTTAGATTGACTAGTAACTAATTACACTTCTTCTACTATTAGTTATTCTTAATTAAATTTGATTTAATTAGATTAGATAATAAACCATATAAAATTAATGCATATTAATAAGATTCTAATAAGGGAAGATTTCAATAATATCTTTAATTCATTCCATGCTTTGATATATTATTTTTGTGAAGTTAAGCATAAAGAACTCTTGGTTATGGGAAATGGAGAAATATCTGTCCTTGAATAAAACAGTCTCAGTACGACAGCCATATCTCTCTAATGAACCATTAGATCGGGCTGAAATTTAAATATGTTGGAGAGGGCCAAGTTGCGACAATTCTGACTAGAGCGATTGAATAAATTTGATCCCGATAAAAAGTTATGAATGACTAAATTTGGGTCTATCCAAGGGGCAGTGACAGGTCAATTTGTGATGAATTAAGAATTTCCTGTTAAAATAATTGTTCTCTAAATTTAACCATAAAAGGGTTTGTTTATATGCATCTAAAAATATAATTGATAGAAATATTACATCTAATCATTCAAATTTTCACTTCTATTTTAATTCCAAATCTTGTCTTTCTAATTTAATATAAATTTGAACCCAAACCCGATTAAAATCTAATTTCTTTCTCACTTGGAACTAGAATTTTTCTATTGTTTTCTTCTCATCCAAATAAAATATCTAGATTCCAATTTCAAATACAGAGAGTATTCAGACACATAAAACAAATATGATGAAGACAGGAAGAGAAAGAGTACAAAGGAAATATGAGAATATCATGAATGCACCTAGACACTGATGCTAATTTGCCATGCCTCAAAAGTCCATAGAGAATCCCTTCTCCATCATTCACAATTCTTCCAAGAATCCAAGCTGATCGAATCCTCCAAGTGATTAGACGAGCTAGAAGGAGCATAGAAGCAAGTAGAAAATATATGAGCATATGAATCTTCTCCCATGCATGTAAGCTTTGAAGCTTCCATTAACCTTTTTTTTAAAGATTCTATGAATGCATGAATATCAAGAGCTCTCAAGAAATCTTTAGATTACTTCTTGAAACCACTAAAAGGTGTCACCAACTTAGCATGGGTCTTTTTCAATTCTTTTTGATGAGTCATAGAATTGTAGACACCTTGTGCTTAACTGATGCACTAACCGTCGTATTGTTGACACATGTTAATTCCCATGCAAGCTTATAACTCCAATTTACTTTTTAAACAATTTCTATTTAAATTTTATAACTTTCATTTTATTTTTTATAACTTTTATTATTATTATTTTATTTATTATTTTATAATTATTAATTTTAATTTCTAGTTTTTTTTTTATTTAATTCTTTTTCCCCAATAATTCACATTTAATTAATTACAATCAAAAGATCAAAGATCATGCTATTTTATTAATTTTCTCAAATAAATAATTTATTAATTAAATCTATTTATTAAAACTTAATTAATGGAAAATTCACCATAGACCTCCAAGAAAAAATATGAAAATCTATCATAGAACAAATCATACAAAATAAATCTAAAGGGTTAAAAATCACGAAATATGTCATTCGACACATTCGGTTGGTATTCAACTCAGATACTTGTCCTAATTTTCCAATTAGGACAAATTGCTCAAAGGGTTGGGATTTGGACTTGAGAATTTATCTCCCCTCTCTTATCATTGAGATAATGTGATAGGGTATGCTCATCTTGGCAATTCAGTGAAGTCGATACCCGGTACCTACAACCTGCATAAAAACCATGCATATACAAACACAGTATATACTAAACTAAAAAGACAATGGTAGGAAGTGGTGCATCGTGTAGATCCTGACTAGCAGGTGACTATGACTCTTTTCGTTAACCACATCAGATACACCATACAAAAGAAAATACACAAAGAAAACACGCACACCATACACATACAAGTATGGGGTAAGTATCCATAAGAAAACACATATGATAATAAATCATCTTACTAATCATCATTAATAATTGAAAGCAATGTAATAATCATCATCA
Source organism: Cupressus sempervirens (assembly GCA_028749045.1). NCBI lineage: Eukaryota > Viridiplantae > Streptophyta > Pinopsida > Cupressales > Cupressaceae > Cupressus > Cupressus sempervirens. The sequence continues at coordinate 231,989,176 of CM053791.1, forward strand.
ATAATTTTGAACACTAAAAATAATCATCATACATACATAAAATCTAGAGTCTAAGTAATCTCATCACATAATAAACTGAATCCATAGCACAATATCTGATAATCTAAAAAGAATGTTGCTAACCAACAACATAAAACTAGTTCTAAAAGAGTTCAACAACGATAATAAAATGTGAACCAGGGGTAGGCACTACATCTACCCCCCTGGGATTAGGCTTACCCGTAGAAGCCTACAGGAATGAAAAACTAAGATACTCACTATGTGGGTCCCATTGAACCCTTTCCCTCTGTAGGAAAACATGTTTCCATTGAGGATATTACAACACCCTTAGAGAAATATGATTTTGGTTTAATGCTAAACCAAAAATCATATCGATCCAACATTCATTCTTTTAACAACTACTAAAATAGATCCCTTAATTCAATCTAAACAAGAGCAACTTAATGATTGCAAAGATAAACAGAGGTTTGCTACCTTACAACATAGATAAAAGATACATGTTTTGCAACTAGAATGAGTTTCAATTTTTAGTTTTGCCTTCGTTTAGATTTTCAGTAAAATTTTTAGTTTTAAAAGCCAAGTGTTGAAATATAAAAAAAATATGCAAGTAACAGTTTTAAGTTCTGTTTCAGTTCACCTAGTTTCAAGTTTTCAGTTTGAAAAAAGATACACATGATAGTTTTAAGTTTTCATTTTATTCAACTAGTTAATAACTAGTACCATTCCAATATACCCAGAGCTCTCAATGCTGAAACTTGGGCTCTGATACCAAATGTAATGGCCTGCCAAGGGATTCAAAGAGTTTTACTAAGTTTGTCAAACAATTTTTTTTTTAAAACATGAAAGATAAAACCATTCATAACATTTGCGGAAGCAATAGCAACAATTCAAATGAAAATAAACATAACATATATACATAATAGGCTACATTCTTTAAAGATCCCTTAATGTTGTATCACATCTAAATTAACTATTCATCTAACATCCCATCCTTATGAAATAACAATAATACATCCAATGTACTTAAATAATATACAAATATCCTTTTGTAATTATATTTTAGTTTAGCTCAATCATCCACTGTACATAACATAGGGTATGAAAAGCTTAAAAGAATAAACATCCAAGTAAATAAAGTAGATCATCATGATCTAATATTAATCCATGATGCAATAACATAAATGAAACCACATATCATATATGATACATCATCACAAAAGATATAAACATCCATCACAAAAGATAACCATATATCACAAACATAAATAACTAAGTGCACGGTTCCTCTCAACTATTAATAGCATCATTAGACCATCGTGGATCCTAGCCATCCCTCTGTGTGTAACATTCCAAAGCATCGAAGAGATCATCGATATTAACATAGTAGGAATGTCACTCCTAAAACATCCTACTAACATGCAAAGTAAAGCATAATAAGTCATCAACTAACATATGTAAAGTAAAGAGAATCATCAATATAAGAAACATACCAGTAAATACATCCATAATAAAGTATATTATCTATCATAATGCTCCAAGAACATAATGAGGAATAAATACCAACCAAGGATACTCCAGCCATGGTGTCTCGGACGGATCTCAAATGATAAGAGTGAAAATACACTACCACCCGACTGCGTGGAACCTAAGTGGTCCAGTCCCAACATGCTGAGGAGATAATCTCAAGTCCTAAAACGGATATCAATTCGCGAAGCACAAATCTCTATAAGTCTAGGAATCCTAGAAGTATACTAACTTAAAGGTTCCATCACACAAAACCGACATCTAATTCCCAAAGGCACACAAAGACATGTAGAAAACCTACTCTGCAAGCAGGAAAGTGTCATCGCAATTATCACGTACAAGTTACCCTGGCAGTTAGTTAAACTCCACGGGTCCATACTGATCTCATGCAGCCACTAGTATCCTCTCATACTAACGAGGCATAATGTGGAATGCACAGTCGTAACCATGCATTCTCACTACTCCCATCCTAGCCTGTACAAGTACTCAAGCCATGGGCGAGAACATCAAAACAATTAACTTTTTAAGTTTATTTAATCCCCATTTAGTGTGTAAATGTTATCATTTATTAACCAAACTTACAATGAGTTACCCTGGCAGCCACTTAGGGCCCCGACCCCCATTGCAAGCCACTTCTCGACACTACAAGTAGATTACCTACCCTAAGCTCATGGAATCATAAATCTCAAAATCATAAAAGATAATCCATAATAAAATCATCAAATATGCATAAAAGCATCAAATATCCATAATAAAAATCATCAAATCTCTAAGATAAGAATCATCAAATCTCCTTGAGCATCTGAAAAAGCATCCATAGAAAATCATGACCACAATAGTTCTCTATTGGCAACTGAAGGCATCATTGATAATCATAAGTATCCATTGGTTCTCAATAACCAAAATATATCTCAAAATAAATCACAATATCCATTGGTTCTCAATAAGCAACCAAGAATATCTCAAAATCATACTGATCGAAGATTCCAAAATGGTTGAGTCAAAACATGTCACAACGTGACATCATCAAGAAATAAATCCACATTTTAGTCCCATCATGGCAACTAGAAAGTAATCCAAGGATAACTAATCGATGACTCAAAAATGATTAGCTAAGGTGTCTCATATATCTCAGCTTCACACATGAAGACTGATGAATAACAATTAGTAATACAACATTTCATAGAGCATACGATCACATTACCATGGTTGGGCTCATAAAGATCAAGACCAAATAAAATCAACATGCCTTCACATCTCATAACCCCGAGCCTCTGGTAAGAACCTAGAACTGGTCAACACTAGTTAACCCAAAACTCAAAACAAGAAGCGTATAGAATACACGATGTAGACACATGTTTTGGTTTTGCTATCTTACATAGTTGAATCGAGTGTAGAGGTTTCCAATTTTTTGTTTGCAAGTATACTTTCAAGTGTCTTAATTTATCATGCAACCTACAAGTCAACCCATTTGTTCCCTGATAGCATTATCCTTCCATTATTAAAAAATTAGATTCTAAGAATAAATTAAGGATAAATATTTACTCATTAAATAATTTGCTTTACTTGCTAAGATCCATAGTACTAATTAATCAACTCTTCCTTAAGAATCGTTCTCTAGATAAGATTTACCAATAATCAATAGGTAATCATTTGTCCAAAATAATCTTTGATGATTCTAAGTATAATGATCACCAACTTCATTAATCACAATTTCATTCATGATAACATGAATTCATTTCCATTGTATTTTTCCCTCCTTAATTTGATCTCAACTAAATTCTTAATACTATACTTCAATTATTAAATAATCTCAATTAGATTGAACTTAATTGAATCAATTAATAATTATATAAACTTATATATACTATCTTTCATTAATAATTTGCTAAACTTAACAATTATTAATAAATAATAACTCACTAATAATTTTAATATTCAATTATAATGATTGATATTCAAACCAATCAATGAATAAAAACTAAATCATCAGTATCTCATTTCTTTTAATTTTCTCTCATTTAAAAATTTATTTACTTAGATTGACTAGTAATTAATTACACTTCTTCTACTATTAATTATTCTTAATTAAATTAAATTTAATTAGATTAGATAATAAACCATATAAAACTAATGCATATTAATAAGATTCCAATAAGGGAAGATTTCAATAATATCTTTAATTCATTCCATGCTTCGATATATTATTTTTGTGAAGTTAAGCATAAAGAACTCTTGGTTATGAGAAATGGAGAAATATCTGTCCTTGAATAAAATAGTCTCAGTACGACAGCCATATCTCCCTAATGAACCGTTGGACCGAGCTAAAATTTAAATATGTTGGAGAGGGCCAATTTGTGCCAATTTTGACTAGAGCAATAGAATAAATTCAATCCTGATAAAAAGTTATGAATGACTGAGTTCAGGTCTATCCGAGGAGCAGCGACAGGTCAATTTGTGATGAATTAAGAATTTTCTATTAAAATAATTGTTCTCTAAATTTAACCATAAAAGGGTTTGTTCATATGTATCTAAAAATATAATTGATAGAAAGATTACATCTAATCAATCGATTTTTACCATAAATTTTTTATTTTTATTCCAAATCTTGTCTTTCTAATTTAATATAAATTCGAACCCAAACCCCATTAAAATCTAATTTCTTTCTCATTTGGAACAAGGGTTTTTCTATTGTTTTGTTCTAATCTAAATAAAATATTTAGATTGCAATTTTAAATATAGAGAGTATTCTGACACATAAAATAGATATGATGAAGACAGGAAGAGAAAGAGTCTAAAGGGAATATGAGAATATGACGAGTGCACCTGGACAGTAATGCTAATTTTTCATGCCTCAAAAGTCCAGAGAGAATCCCTTCCTTCTCCATCATTCACAATTCTTCCAAGAATCCAAGCCGATTGAATCCTCCAAGTGATTAGAAGAGCTAGAAGGAGCATAGAAGCAAGTAGAAAATATATGAGCATATGAATCTTCTCCCATGCATGAAAGCTTTGAAGCTTTTTTTTTTTTTTAGCTTGTAGCTCGTGGCTTCCATTAAGCTTGTAGTTTCCATTAAGCTTGTAGCTTCCACTAAACTTTTTTTTTAAGCTTCTATGAATGCCTGAATATCAAGAGCTCACAAAAAACCTTTGGATTGCTTCTTTAAACCGCTAAAAGGTGTCACCAATTAAGCATGGGTCCTTTCCAATTCTTTTTGATGAGTCATAGAATTGTAGACACCTTGTGCTTAATTAATGCACTAAACCTCGTGTTGTTGACACATGTTAATTCCCATGCAAGCTTATAACTCCAATTTACTTTTTAAACAATTTCTATTTAAATTTTATAACTTTCATTTTTATTTTTATAACTTTTATTATTATTATTTTATGTATTACTTTATTATTATTTTATAATTATTAATTTTAATTTCTAGTTTTCTTTTATTTAATTTTTTTTCCCCAATAATTCACATTTAATTAATTACAATCAAAATATCAAAGATCATGATATTTAATTAATTTTCTCAAATAAATAATGTATTAATTAAATCTATTTATTAAGACTTAATTAATAAAAAATTCACCATAGACCTCCAAGATAAAATATGAAAACCCATCATAGAAAAAATCATACACAATAAATCTAAAGGGTTAAAAATCACGAAATATGTCATCCGACACATTCGGTGGGTATTCAACTCAGATACTTGTCCTAATTTTCCAATTAGGAAAAATGACTCAAAGGGTTGGGATTTGGACTTGAGAGTTTATCTCCCCTCTCTTATCATTGAGATAATGTGATAGGGCACGCTCATCTTGGCAGTTCAGTGAAGTCGATACCCGGTACCTACAACCTGCATAAAACCCATGCATGTACAAACACAATATATACTAAACTAAATAGACAATGGTAGGAAGTGGTGCATCGTGTAGATCCTAACTAGCAGGTGACTACGACTCATTTTCTTAACCACATCAGACACACCATACAAAAGGAAACACACAAAGCAAACACACACACCATACACATGCAAGTATGGGGTAAGTATCCATAAGAAAACACATATGATAATAAATCATCTTACTAATCATCATTAATAATTGAAAGCAATGTAATAATCATCATCAATAATTGTCAACACTAAAAATAATCATCATACATACATGAAATGTAGAGTCTAATTAATCTCATCACATAATAAACTGAATCCATAGCACAATATCTGATAATCTCAAAGGAATTTTGCTAACCAACAACATAAAACTAGTTCTAAAAGAGTTCAGCAACAATAAAAAAATGTGAACCAGGGCCAGGCACTATAGAAGAAGCCCACACTACTATGGAAGTTAATGACATTAGTCAATTGTTGTAATAAATACATACTTTAGCATCTACTACTTATCAGGATGTGATTATTTTATTCTAGTTCAAGAAAATTGTTCCTCTACATTTGAAGCTCTTATAATTATTGATTGATAAATTATTCTAGCAATATTTTTATGTGCTTGAGAATCATCACTTAGATAGCTACTCTCTCATCTTAGTTTAATTTCAATCAAATGTATTTCCACCTTTCTTGCATTATGATTAATAAACTCTTCTTCCAACATAGGAAGTAAAACAATGAGTTGGAGAACACATCAGTAGTAATAAATGCACATAGTTTTATTCACAAAAGATTCAATTACATCTTCTATTAAATGGAAAGGAAATAGTGAATAAGAATGGATCCATTATTATTTGATAGTGAAAGGAAATAGTTGACGAAAGAGTATATATAATATTTCAGTGGTTGTCTTCATTCCAATCAGATTTCGATGTAACACCTTTTACAAAAGGATGGAGATTCACATGTGCCTTGTTCAACAAGTGATTTGATGAAGCAACTTCTTTGGGGACTGATGGCATGTTGGAATATGTGTATTGTGGCGCTTGGCTAAATTGCAGTACATGTGCCCAATTCTCCTATGATATAAAATCCATTCTAGAGTTCTTTTCAAGGTGTGGAACCTCGTATTTGGCCGAGACATGGACAATAACTAGTGTTACCATCATGATGATAGCCACTACTCTTCTCACCTTAATTTGCACCAAACTTTCCATATTTTTGTATTAACTAAATAAGGACTTCGTAAGTGAAGATTGATATGATTCCCTCACTTATGAGACCACCTTCATATTTATTTTGATGAATAGTCCTTTTCAATTAATAAAATTTACTAAGATTACAATTCACAAAAAATGGCCAGGGGATATAGGATCACCCCGCGAATGAGTTCAATCGGCCAAAGTCGGAGCCAACAAAATGGCCGCAACCAGCAACTATAAACTATTCATCAAAATAATAATAATAACAATCCTTATGCTGCCAAGGCAGTACCAGCAAAGGGAGGATGATCATCTTTATCTAGAAATCTCCATGCATCAGTGGGATTGTAAGGCAGACTAGGAACAATCCAACCATCAGCAATATCTACAGGATCTGGGGTAGTTGCAGTCTCTGCATCTTTCTTCTCTAGCCACGAAGGAGAAATTGCCAAGGCCAGCTAGAGAAACGTGCCAGAGTCCACCCGTCTAGGGGGAGGAGCCAGAGACCAGCCTGAAGCCCGCCCAGGGGGGGAGCCGGGGACCAGCCAGCACCACCACATGGTGGGGAAGCGGAGCGACACCTCCAACCACCATGACCACCGTTGGGAGAGCAATGGCAGGAACCCTGGGAGTGTGGCGTGTGAGAATGTTGGCCAGAGGACTAGCATCTGGAACGGTGACCACGGGATGAGGAAGCATCAGTTAAGGCCTCTGTGGGCACTCTGGCAACAGTACAAGGAGCATTGGCCTAGTGGTTTAACAATTCTTGTAAGTGGACAACCTCCAGGGTAGCTTTATTAGCTTGCACCTGTATCTGCATAATGACATTATTACAAATGCATGCCTTAGTGTACATTGCAATGTTAACATCCAAAAAACTGTGAGTGAATAAAATTGCATTCCTATCTTTCCATAGAGAAAACAAAATTTCCATCCTAAAGGTATGCCAAATCTAGGAAAACTTTCAAAGAAATCTGGGGGAATCACCCAGAAGGATCATGGGCCATAAAAAGGTTCAAGCTTGAAAGGCTTGAAAAAATCATGGATCCAGTGCCAATAATTTTGAGCACGTTTGCAAAACCAAAAAATATGCAAAAAGGACTCATGTTGGCCACAGAAGGGGCATCTAGGGTCAGGAACCCCAATGTGCTTGAGCCGAGGCCCCAGGGGAAGACCTTGGAAAGCAAGGCATCAAGCAAAGTGAGCAATCTTAGGTTCTATAATGGCACTCCAAATGGTGTCGAACCATTTTCTCCATTGAGAAAGAAAAGAATGCAAATGCCACCATTGATTAAGCATGTCTACCATCAGAAGGTGGGGCGAAAGCCATCTATATCCCATATTGGGCTTATAATTGGTAAATGGAGTGGTAGGAAACCACTTCCAATCATACCACCAAGGTCAAATAGACTGAATCCCCACTTTATGAAGTAAGTGCACAGGGATGGAAGACAACAGAAGCTCATAAGTCTGACGATCAGCACGAACAAGGCGGTATTGAACTTGCATATCCTCCCAAGACCAAAAATTCATGATGACTCTTGAAAAAATATCCTTAGTAGTGTGAATGCTTCGCTTATAGAAATGCAGAGCACTGGCACCTTGAGTCTTCGCAAGAGGAATACCCTGGAAGGCAAACACGGGAGACCACCAAATGTTTTGTTGATTTAAGGACAACCCATTGCGAAACTCATTACCAGCCCAACGAAGCCAAGGTTTAATAGCTTCCCAGGCTTTCCAGATGCTCTTTATAAAGAAGGAGCCATGTATGACCACTAGTTCTCACATAGTGAGAAGAGTCTGAAAACCAATTCCCTTCCAGGCTGGTCTGTTAGCAAGGAAGCCTGAAGAGATGCAATTTCTGACAAGAATTTTCCAAGCTTCATCTCCATAAATAGGTCTGATAATCCATTTAGCACAGAGGGCAGGGCCCTGCTTCCGAGTGGAAAGCAAGCCGAGACCCCTAGATTCCCTCGGGAGACAACAAAAATCCCAAGAAACTCTGTGAAAACCATGATGGTCAGAACCAGAGGCCCAAAGAAAATCTCTGAGAAAATGTTCTAATTTGAGGTATGAAGCTTTGGAGGGAGCCCAACAAGAAGAATAAAACACATGGGTGGTAGCCAAAACCTTAGGACAAATCTGGAATTTACCAGCAAGAGAACGCGGCTTAGTGATCCAATAATCAAGCTTTTTGGTAATCTTTGTAAGCACAACATTCCAAAGTTCCATAGGGGAAGCCTGGAAAGCAAAGGGAATGCCAAGAAAGAAAAAAATTTCTTCATGAGTAACCCATTTCCATTGGAATTGGCTGAGCCAAGGTGGAGCTGGCAAAAAATACTATTGGTAATAGAGCATTTTATGCCATTGAATGGCAGATCCAGAGACTTGACAAAAAGTGTGAAGATAATCTAACACATTTTTGATGTTTTCTTCATCCTCAAGAAGAGTGAGAAAAGAATCATCAACAAAATGACCATTCACTAACTGGGAGGAAGAATCAGGCAAGGAAATGCCACGGACCAACCTAGAAGACACAAAATGAGCAAGTAAATAACCAAAGCCTTCGACAGTAAGGACATAAAGCGTAGGAGCTAATAGACAACCTTGTCTGATGGAATGAAAAAGTCCAAAAGCTTCAGATTGCAAATTATTGATGGTGATGCAAGCACTAGCATCACCAAAGAGCATCTCCATGAACTGAAGGAAATTGGGACCAAAACTCAGAGCCTGAAGCATAGCCAAAATGAAAGGCCATTCAATACGATCATAGGCTTTAGCAAAATCTATCTTTAAAAAGATAGCCTACTGCTTGGACTTACGGTCCCATTCCATACCTTCCCAGACAACAACGATGTTGTCAAGAATATATCTGGATTTGATGAAGCTAGTTTGTTCAGGCTGCACAATTAGAGGAAGCATATGGCAGATTTTGAGAGAGCGCCTTAGCAATGATCTTATAAGACACATTGAGGAGGGTGATGGGCCTCCAGTTGCAGATGTCCTTAGGATCGCCAGCTTTAGGTATGAACTTAATATTTCCTTTATTTATGATCATTCCTAAGCTTTTAGAATGGTATGCTTCAAGATAGACTTTGTGCAGATCAGGACCAATTTGCTCCCAAAGATGTTTGTAAAATTCATAGGGAAATCCATCAGACCCAAGGGATTTTTCATCCACCATGGAGTAATCTGCCTCTTTAAGGTCTCGGAGGGAAAGAAGTTGCTCATAGAAAGCACGTTGCTCAACTGCGAGGTGGTTTGGAGTAACAGAAATACACTTTCTAAGAGCCTCCTCCTGAGCAACGAAATGGCCCTACGAATCAAAAATGTTCTCATAGTGAAGAATAAAAGCTTGTAGGATGTCTAGCAGATTGGAAAGAACCTTAGTTCCCTGTTTTATCTTTTTAATCCCAATATTGGTATGACAGGCTCGTACAGCCTGAAAGAACTCCTTCGAGGCTTTCTTGCCAACCTCCAACCAGTGTAGATGGGCTTTGATTTGAGCTCCTCGGGCAGCATAGTTATCATCAATTTTCTTTTCATGGTAAAGCTTGGCAAGTTGATGTTGCAGATCCACATCAAAAGGGTTGAAGGTGAGCGCTTCAGAGGCTTTTTTGAGGGCAAGGGTGTTGGCTTCATCAAAACATTTTCTAAAAATTGCCAGCTGACGCCTGTAGATGCGCAAAAAATGAGCCGTTCTTGTAATGGCATCATTCCACCATTGAATCCAACCTCGATGGGAATGTGGATGTGGTTCCAAATTCCAGACATGTATGTGGGAGATAGTAGAGGCATGCAATAGCATAGACGTGTTGAGGAAGAATTGAGACTTAACCACTTTGGGGACAGTTGTATGCCAAGAAATGCCAAAATAAATGGGATAGTGGTTTGACAACATCACATCTGTCAGGGGAATGACAGGTAGATCATGATCTTCAAAAAAATTAAAAAAAGATTGCACTGAGATCATAGCACAATCAAGACATTCCAATATGCGATCAGGACCGGCTTGAAAATTGGACCAAGTGTGCCAAGTCCCATTATCATGATGGTGGCTAGTTTGGGATCAAAGAGGCCCAATTTATGATGCATGTGAAACCAGGCTTGTCTTTCCCCAGCTGTCCAATGGAAAGGTAGAATGCCATCTTTGTCAGAGGCCAATTCAACCATATTGAAGTCCCCACACAGGACCCAAGTAGCAGGCAGCAGGTTGTCAGCAAGCCAAACCCACATTTGCGCCCTTTCCACAACATCATTGGAGGCATAAACATTAATGACTCCAAAAGAATGATTGTTGATGGAAAGCAAAAGCCAAATAATATGGTGTGTGGGGTCAAAACTGTGCGAAATAATAGCAGAATGAAGGCAAGGTGAAAGGAGAGTAACTACACCACCTTGGACTACTTCATGCTGAGAAGAAAACATGATGCTATCCTGCCAAATGACTCGGCATGCAGCAGAAAGCATGAAACCAAAAATCTTAACTTCTTGCAGGCAAAGAAAATCTAAATTCCCAAGTCTATGACGGGTATCCCGGACATAGAATTTTCTGGGGAGGTCTGTAAGACCTTTAACATTCCAGGAGAGGAAGTTCATGAAAACTCTTCCATATCATCCTCGTCCTTGAGAGAGGAGTAACTATTTTGCAAAAAGGTAGAAACCAGGTAGAAGTCAGACGGGAAATCCTCTAGACTTACAACCCCTGATATCTCTGCATGTCTAGGAGGACTACGAGAATGCCTTGTTTCTGGTGGTACTATGGAAGAGACTACAAGAGGAGAACGAGCCCCAACCAAGGACAAGGTTCTGCCGGCTGCCTTAATCCCCTGCGAGCCAGCAGGGTTTGAAACGTGCGGAACTGAAACTGGCGCAACAGAAGTTGTTGGCGTCTCTACGCTAGCAAGCGCTAATACTTTGATGGAAGTAGGAGGAATCATAGTTATGACCGCATAGGATGGCTTGGGTGCCAAAGGATTCAAGGCAGGCTTGCCTTTGCGCCCAACAATAACCCATTCTTCTTTTGTTCCTTCCACCTGCTTGACAGGCATTGCTTTAGGCTGGGGTTTGACCCTAGGCGTGGCCAAAGGGAAGTCCTTGATCTTTTGTTCCACAGACTAACACCTATAACAGGTGTTAGGTAGGTTCAAGTAAAGCACCTTCTGTGTGAAGGTTTGAGCACCAATCTGGATTTCCACTGAATCCTTGAGATCTTTAGAAAGATCAACTTCAATGCAAACACGCCGCTGAGGGTGAGCATTAAAAAAAATTTCTAGCTCCTTGGTAACAACTTTGCCAAGGGCTTGGGCAATAGACTCAATAAAAGGCCAGTAGGGCAAGGGTAGACCTGGGAATTCAACCCAAACACAAACCCTAAGCTTTTTATCATCCAAAACAGAGAAGTCTCAGGACCATTTCTAAAATACAAGCAAAGAGGAATGCACAGACCAAGGGTCGTTGGTAAAAACCGCGTCAGCTTGTGACGGGTTAGTGAAGCGAATAAAAAAAAACCTTTGGTTAGGTTTTGCACAGCGTCAAGACGGATGCCATGCGAGGTCCAACTTTTGTTAACCCGTTCTCTAAGCATAGCTTCAGGTGGGGTCCTACCAAAAAAATACCCAATCAAGGTATGTTGTTCTAACCAGTCACATGCGGCATAATATTCTTGCAAAGGAAGGACAATATTAGGCTTACCTCATGGAAAACCTTCGAGAAAAACTTGCATGGGCGTTTGTTCAGTGGTGGCGCCATGGTAGTTCGAAGCAGCAACGTGAACACCAGAAACAACTGGTTCACCGCTGGTTGGAGCCATTATATCCTAACCTAAAGCTCCTACAGTAAATGCTGTATGAAAAGTGCTGATAGAAGGGGAGTGCAAGCAGAAGGCCGTATGCAAAAAAAATTGCAAGTTCGCATGAAGCAAGAAAACACTAGCAGAGTGAAAAAAAAAAAATCAATTATGTTTCGTATTCAATAAATACTCATGGGAGATATTTTCTCAATTTTTCCTTCAAATTCGTGGGCCGTAATAGAGACGAAACTATGTACTATCCATTCAAATTAGATGATTCGACTACATCTTAAGAACAAAACAAATAATATCTAGTAAAGATCATTCTAGAAAAAGGAAATCATTGGTAGTCCATTTTAAATTTCTTTAATTATATTACAATTTTAATTGATATTTAAACATATGTTTATATTTTTGTATCGATCATGGATTTTGAGTAATATATGGAAATCTTAAATATTATGTTCTAGCCTAGCTAAGGATCAAAATTGTGCATTCTTACAATTTTTTATACTACAAGATATATTTCTTGATCATTTTACTATTATCGAGATCTACAAGCAACTAACTAAGCAAATACAAACAATGAACATAAAATAAATTCAAATAGTATTATTTAAGAGATGATAAACATATACATAAGAGGCATGTATATACATGTTTTTATGATGAGTGTGGAGAAAAGAGATAATGAGTGACAACTCCTACACAATAGGAAACATAAATGAGAACATTCAATGTGTATATTATAGAGTGGCCAATGTTCATAGAAGAGGTGTGCTCCAATTGAGAATGGAAGTCTACACTAATTGGATTGGAAAAAAATCAAAATAATCCCTAAGTAAGATTTGACTATTGCAAATAGGTAACAAATAAGACATGTTAAGCATAGGCTATATCTTAAGAAACTCTATTCACACCAACACCCCCCATAAAGTGCAAATTAGTAGAAATTTGAATGACAATAATGGGTCATGGTTACTACCCTTGCTTGATACCTATGTACATAAGGATGTTCCGTAAATAAGTGTGACAAAGAAAAAAAAACGAGGATAAAAATTCCTTGAAAATGATAGATTATAAAAAAATAAGACTATATATATTATAAAGATTATCAAAGTTGACTACAATTGTCCTCAATAGAATCGCCAAATTTTTTATGTGATGAACCTTTGAAAGTTGTAGTGATAGATAGTGAAATGTCAATTATAGATATTGGCAGGTGTACCATGAAAGAGTAGTCATTTGCAAAAAAAGTCTCTAAAATCATAGAAAACATAACTATTAACCCTTCCAATAGCTAAAAATATTTTATTTTGAATGTCTTGAAGTTAGCTATATTTAGTGAAAACTATAATATTGTTCATATTCAATTATTAAACAAAATATTTATCTCTGAAATATCCATTCCCAATATGAATTGTGAATCACCCATTAACACATACAGTGGTATTGATGCCTACTCACCTTTCATCTATAATTAAAGAATATATTCAAATAAACATATATAGAGAATATTTCATATGGTGAGATGCTACTTAGAAAATAATGTGTTTCTATGATTCTTAAATTGAAGATGTTGATAGTCATATAAACTTTGATTTTCCCTTGTTTAGTGATGATGACAATTCTCATACTCCTTAAGTTTCATAAAGAAGATTTGAAAGGTTATGTATTTTCTTCTTTACATATTTGTATTTCTTATTTTTAATTCTTTCTTCTTTTATAGAATTTATTTATATATTGATAAAATTGCTTAGTTTTTTTTTTTTTTTTTTTTTAATATTTAGAATAAAAAATTAGAATTTACTCCATTCAAAATGAGCACTAGTAGGAAAGAACGTAATAAAAATAACTTGTAATATTACCTCTAAATTCTTGTTGACTCAAAATATTACATATATTTTTTTTATAAGGGCACACCCCAATATACAAAGAGTACAAATTTTAATCATACAAAAGTCTAGTAGTAAAACCATGCTTCTTTTATTACATTAAAATATCTTTCATTTAAAATTACTATTTCTAAAACATTCTTCAATTCCTTGCAATATTCCTTCTAGAATTACTTTCAGTTTCCAAAGAACATCTAATTAAAACCTATAATAGCATACTTTCTGACCAAGATCATTGTTAGCTTGAACAGAAAATAAATAAATAATTTTAAGCTGCTAAGTCCTCCTACTACTCTAATTTAAAAAAAATCAACTTAATAACCCTCTTCCTCAACTTATTAATTGACTACCTTCATGTCTAATTTTATCCATTTCTTCTCTTTTGACATACCGATTATTATCAACAATTAGTTATTCTCTTCCTAAATTGTCCATGTATGGATGTTATAAGAACTGCTAACATATCATACCACCCCATATAAAATATGGTAAGAAATTAGCTAATCTCTTGATAAATTGTCCATGTATACATGTTATAAGATACAATAACATATCATACCATCACATATCAAATATGATAGTGTTCAAGGCGGTAACATAATTTCTGATTTGTAACATTATTTTAAAAATCCATTATCCTACCAAATTTTAATATAATTTTAAATACCACAAAAATATTTAAATAAACATCATTTTATAATTTTAGTTTTGCTGGACAAAAATTAGAAACAGAGTAATTGGCATATGAAATGGGGTAGTCAATAGAGTGGGAAAGAAAATATTCACATGAGAGATTGTGTGAGTATCTCTACAATTTCATTTATTTGATTAGATTTGTTTAGATCTCTCTATGTAATTTTTTGAATGTGTATTTCCATTTTGAGAAAACAAGTTCCAATGAAAAAAAAAACTAGTTTTGATCCTCAGATCTTAGCTGAGGATAGGCTCTTTGCAAGAGGGGTTCATAGATTTGTGTTAAGACAACTTAGAGCTGCAACCCTTTCATTCAGATTCTCCAATAGGATGGACTTGAGAAGATGCTTGGCTACATGTCATCATGACCCAATGCCATGAATTTGAAAACCTCCAATGTTAACTTTTTGGATGTGGTTTTCTATTTACAATTTGTGTGTTGTGTATCCTCTAAATTCCTATGATTTTTCTTTTCTGGACACAGAATGGCCAATTGTGATAAGTCTAGATTCATTGTCCATGTAGAGGTTTTCTGTTAAATATTTTGAAAAAATTTTGTAAGATTTTTTTTTGTAAATTTTGATATCCATTAAAGAGACAAATTAAAAGAGGATTGATGCATTTAGATATTTTTTTTCTAGAGATGCACAATTAGTATTTCTTTTATGATCTGCCACTTTCTACTTCTTTAGTATTTGTTTTTAAATGTTTGGAAAAGAAAATGATAAGAAAAATGTATATATTTGCCCATGCTTGTGGTTCAAAGATTCTTTTTGTAGGAAAAATGGTTATTGATGATTGAAAATTAAAGTTTTGTCTCTCTTTTTCATCTATCTTTTATTAACAAAATGTTTTGATAACTTTTTAAATATAAATAAATCCCATCTATCTTTCACTGAATTTAGAAAGATTTTTTATTTTATTGTAGGTTACAAAGAAGTGAAGGCCAACAAAACAAAAAATTTCTTCTCCTTAGCTTATAAGGAATTTACAAAATTATAAGAAAGTCCATAAAATAAGCACCAGATCTTGTAGAGAAATTGCTAAGTGATGATTTAAATTAACTTATGCAGTTGATATAAAAATTAACTTGTATGGAAAATCTCTCTGCTAATAATTTTCTTATAAAATGAATGTATTATAGTTTATTACGCATTTGACCAATTTATGTCATTTTAATCAAATTCAAAACGATTATATGGTTCCATTTTAATGAATAGAGTCATTTGATAATTTTTATGGTAAAGAATCTAAATTGAAAGCAATATTTAAAACATTAAAAGTGACCTTTTTAATTGGAAGGAAATTATGTTTATACTATATATTATTTTAATACAAACTTTATCCATCTTATTTTATTAATAAATTGGAACTATGTGTTGAAAGCTTCTTTGAATTCTTTATTAGATTTTTGATATTTTACAATAGTTTTTTAAAAATATATTTCTATGTTATGTGATATCAATAACAATTCCATCATAATGTTAAATTGATATTTCTCTTTAGCGGATACTATGAACTTGTCTATTTCTTAGTCATTATTAATAATTTCAATTTCTTTTATTTTATATTTTAAAAATTAAATAAGATTATTTCAAATTTGTGTATAATTGAACATGTTAAATGGCTATTTGTTTAAAGACATAATATTACATGAAGAATATTTATATAAATTAATGTATATCAAGGTTTTCCCTATGTAAAACATGTGAAAACATATTAACATAACAAATACCTCAAATCTCAATACTTATCCAAAGAAAAAATGACATACTTTAAAAGAAATAGATGCTTCTAAAATGATAACACTTTTTTTTTTTAACATAAACTTTTAAATATAAGTATGATATATGTTTGGAGGTTTGATTATCAATGGAGGAGTGGAGTGTCTTCATTTTATGCATTACAATGACACTATACTCATAAGGGGAAGAAAAGATACTTCACTTTTTCCTTTTTCAATTATGTACTTCTCATTTTTACTATTCTTCACTAAATAGTAGAAAATAATTCCAAATAATGTTATTAATTTATTTTTTTCCATTTTTATGCTCACAAACTACTTTTTTCATGAATGGAATTGTTAATTTTTTTCCATCATTTATCCCATTACAAATAATCAATTAGAGACATCTTTCATGGGATAAATTGTGCAATTCTCAGCCAAATATAATTGTGTAGTTTTTGACATTCTTGGGTGCACAAAAATATTATGTAATTTCATGCATGTAATGCCCCGCCAAGGGATCCAAAGAATTTCACTATGTTTGCCAAACAATATTTTTTTTTTTTTTTTAAACATGAAATATAAACCATTCACAACTTATACATAGTAACGGAAGCAATATCAACAATTCAAATGAAAGTAAACATAATATACATAACAAATTACATTCTTTAAAGATCCTTTAATGTTGAATAACATCTAACATATCTAATCATCTAACATCACATCCTTAGCAATGATACATCCAATGTTCTTAAACAATATACAAGTGTCCTTTTTGTAATTATATTTTAGTTTAATCATCCACTGTACATGTTACATGGTATGAAAAGCTTAAAAGAATAAACATCCTTGTAAATAAAGTACATCATCATCCAATAGTAATCCATGATGCAATAACATAAATGAAACCAAAAATCATACATCATCACATAAGATATAAACATCCATCATAAAAGATAACCATACATCACAAACATAAATAACTAAGTGCACGGTTCCTCCCAACCGTAAATAGCATCATTAGACCATCGGTATTATCATAGTAGGAATGTCACTCCTAAAACATCCTACTAACATACAAAGTAAAGCATAAGATGACATCACTTAACATATGCAAATCATCAATATAGGAAACATATCAGTAAATACATCCATCATAAGGTATATCATCAATCATAATGTTCCAAGAACATAATGAAGATAAATACCAACCAAGAATACTCCAACTACGGTGTCTCAGACGAATCTCAAATGATAAGGGTGGAAAAACACTACCATCCAACCGTGTAGAACCTAAATGGTCCACTCCCACTATGCTAAGGAGATAATCTCAAGTCCCAAACAGGCTATCAAAATCACATAGCCTAAATCTCCATAAGTCCAAGAATCCTAAAAGTATACTAACTCAAAGGTTCCATCACACAAAATTGACATCTAATTCCTAGAGGCACACAAAGACATGTAGGAAACCTACTCTGCAAGTGGGAAAGTGTCATCACATTTATCACGTACAAGTTACCCTGGTAGTTAGCTAAACTCCACGGGTCCATACTGATCTCATGTGGCCACTAGTATCCTCTCATACTGATGAGGCATACTACGGAATGCAAGGTCGCAACCATGTGTTCTCTCTACTCCCATCCTAGTCTATACAAGCACTCAAGGCATGGGTGAGAATGAAAATAATTATCTTTTTAGGTTCATTTAATCCCCATTTAGTGTGTAAATGTTATCACTTATTAACCAAACTTACAATGAGTTACCCTGGTAACCACTTAGGGCCCCGGCCCCCATTGCAAGCCACTTCCCGACACTACAAGTAGATTACCTACCCTAAGCTCATGGAACCATAAAATCACCCCAGTCCTATACAAGCGACTAGAAAGAAATACCAAAAAGGTAATCCATAAAAAGAATCATCAAATAACCATGATAAAGGCATCAAATATCCACAATAAGAATCATCAAATCTCCATGAGCATCTGAAAAGAATCCATAGAAAATCATGACCACAACAGTTCTCTATTGGTAACTGAAGGTGTCACTGATAATCATAAGTATCCATTGGTTCCCAATAACCAAAATATATTTCCAAATAAATCACCATATCCATTGGTTCTCAACAATCAACCAAGAATATCTCAAAATCATGCTGATCGAAGACTCCAAAATGGTTGAGTCAAACATGTCAGAACATGACATTATCAAGAAATAAATCCACATTTCAGTCCCATCATGGTGACTAGAAAATAAACCAAGGATAATTGATCGATGACTCAAAAATGATTAGCTCAAGTGTCTCAGATACATATACATCTTAGCTTCACACATGAAGACTGATGAATAATAACAATCAGTAAATACAAATATTTCATAGAGCATACAATCACATTACCATGGTTGGGTTTATAAAGATCGAGACCAAATAAGATCAACATGCCATCACATCTCATAACCCCCCGAGCCTCTGGTCACAACCTAGGACTGGTGAACACTAGTCAACCCAAAACAAGAAGCATATAGAGAATACACGATGCAAACACATGTTTTGGTTTACTAATATCACATACTTGAATTAAGTGTAGAGGTTTCTAGTTTTCATTTCAAGTATACTTCAAATGTATTTTATCATTTGACCCACAAGTCAACCCATTTGTTCCCCGATAGCATTATCCTTCCATTATTTAAAATAATATTCTAAGAAAAGCTTAAGGATAAATACTTTACTCATTAAACTGATCATCGTTGATCCTTAATTAACTTGTTCTCTTTATTTAACTATGATCCATATATTCTAATTGATTAACTTTTCAACTTTTCAAGGATCATTATTCGTTACATTATAAGAGAGCCAATTACTAGTCTTCAAATAAGAAGATTATAACTTTATTAAAATGATCAATTAAATCAATCAATTAACATAGGTACACAATCCATGACCTTTTTACATTCTACTAGTTCTCAACTAGATATTACTAAGTCTTCACCATTAAAAATATCTAAGGTCATTATGAGGGTATGACTTGTCAACTTCGATGTAAATACTTTACAACTTTACTAAAAGAATCAATATATTAATTAAAACTCTATACATAACTTAATTATTAATTAAATTTAATTAACTCAAATTAATTAATTAAGTTAATAATTACATAACCATATCAATGACCCAATGAGTAACTAGCCATAATGTGTAAGTTAAAGGTCAACCATAATTCGATACACAAATATTCATATTCATAGTTCAATAATAATAACTTGTTAATATTTAATAACAAGCTATATTGGAAATCTTATTAATAAAACTATAATGACCACATTCGTCTTTCTTGAATGAATACTAATATTCCCTTAACAAATTTGTATTATCGATAATCATTTCAAATAAGACTCTATTCCAAAACTTAATTATTAATATCATAGTTATAATATCAACTCAATGAATATCAATTGATTAAAAATCAATTATACTCCAAATCTAAAAATTAATATCTTTTACCAAACTTTAATCATAAAATAATCTCCACTAGATTAACTCTAATTGAATTAATTGATAACTATTTAAACCATTTATATTATTATTTATTAATAGTTTGTTAGACCCAACAAACATTAATAAATAATAAAATTATCAAAACTACTATTAATCAATCTAGAGAACCTTCCATAAACTTCCTTAGTTAATATTTAACTAACTCTTAATACCATTAAGGTATATCAATAATTTATTTTAATAATACATAATGTATTCAAATCGTAGCAATGTTGTTGTAATGCAGCAACCACTCCTTGTCAATTAGATCTTAGATCCCATATCATTACATTCTCTTAATTTAATTAATCATCATTGAACATTTTTACATAATATATATTACCGTCTCTTAATTATTTAATATATATTAAATAATATTTAATATACATTAAATAATTAATATTAAAAGTCAACCATTAGACTCAATTTTCTAATTGTTCTAATAATATTTTGTTTGTATAAACGGTGTTTGAAAAAGACCCCTATCAATTTCAATAATCAAATAGCAATTCTAATGAACCCAATATTATCAAAACAATGATTGCATAATTCAAAACTTTGATTTATAATTTTAAATGCCCCAAAAATAATAATTGATGACTTAAATATTTAACTCATTCTAATAAAATTCTAACTATATCACTTATTTGAAATTTAATTGCCTAATAATTAATTACACTTCTTCTACTATTAACTAATGTTAATTAAATTAAATTTAATTGGATTGGTTAATAAATCATATAAAACTAATGCATAGTAATAAGATTCTATTCAAACCTACTGTAGTGGCTGAACAGAAAGCTTATGCGACAGGAAGTCTAGCGGCGACAAGAAGATAACATATACAATTATACATCCAGAATCGCATCATGACAGGAAGTCTAGTAGCAACAGGAGGATAGCATACAGAACTATAAATCTAGAATCGCATCACGATAGGAAGTCTAGCGGCAACAGGAGGATAGCATACAAAACTATAAATCCAGAATCACATCATGACAGGAAGTCTAGCGGCGACAGGAGGATAGCATACAGAACCATAAATCTAGAATCGCATTGCGATAGGAAGTCTAGCAGCGATAAGATGATAGTATACAAAATTATAAATCCAGAATCGCAATAGGAAGACTAGCAGGGATAGGAAAATAGCATATAGAGTTATAAATCTAGAATCGCGACAGGAAGACTAGCAGCGACAGGAAAATAGCATACAGAGCTATAAACATTCACATATATATGTATATATATACATTTATGAAAATTAATATTTTCAAAGAGAACATATATTTACTTTTACACCAAAAGGGCTTTCATTTCAATGAATTAAGGATGGTAATTGTTCTCAAATTTTATCCATTAATTTCTCTAATAGGTTTGACTGTAGATTTAGAAACCCTTTTCAAATCCATTTATCAATTTGATCCTAACTCAAACCCAAACCTGATTTAGATCTAATTCTTTCTCATTTGGAACTAAGGTTTTCTATTTTTTTCTTTGCAACCAAATAGATACATATCTAGATTCCAATTTCAAGATTAAGGATTCATTCATGGAGTGTATTCAGACACATATAAAAGACACGTTGAAGACAAGAAGAGAGATAGTGCAAAGAGAATATGTGAATATCACGAGTGTACCTGGACACTAATGCTAATTTTTTATGCCTCAGAAGTCCATAGAAAACCCCTTCCTTCTCCATCATTCACAATTCCTCCAAGATCCAACCCAACCGAAAATCTCCAAGTGACTAGAAGTGCTAGAAGAAGCATAGAAGCATATAGAAACATATGAGCATGGAGAATCATATGAGCATGTAGAAATGTATAAGCATGTAGATATATATGAGCATGTAGAAGCATATGAGCTTCTCAAATGCATGTAAGCTTTGAAGCTTCCATTTTTAGCTTGTCCAAACACACTAGGAGAGCCTCTATTTAAAGGCCTCTAAGATGCATCTAGAATGTGCCTATAAACAACTAGAAGATAAGAATTACAACTAAGAATGAGTGTAATCCAACCTTCTAGATGAGTCTTAAGGTTGTAGACACCATGTGCTCAAATAAAATGCTAACTCTTAAGTGTAGACAACTTGTGCATACTTAGAGTGCAAACTCTTATGTTGTCTACATGACAACTCCCGACAATTTGCAAACTCCTATGTGAGAAAATATTAAAATAATGCACAATAATTAATATAATATTTACTTTACTCTTTCCAATTTTATTTATTTATTTATTAAATCTCATGCACTAACTTTAATAACTCCACTTTTCAATCTTAATATATTTATATTTTAGTCACATGAAATCTAGAATCTTTTAATAATTTTAAATATATTTTCTACTTTTAAATTTCATTTTCAAAAATTAATTGCTAAAATATTTATTAGCTTTAATAATAATATTATTTAGTCATTTTTTACAAAATGATCTCCAAATATATTATTATTAAAATAAATATTGTCACATTTCTTATAACTTTTATTTTCAAATTTAATTAATTTTTCAATAAATTAAATAAAATAAATATTAAAATATCATAATAATTTTTCATTAAATTAAATCATTAATTAAAACTTTTAATTAGGCTTAATTAATAGAAAATACACCAAAGACTCACAAGGTAAAAATACGAAAATCCATCATAGCCAAAATACATACAAAATCAAACCAAGGGTTTATATCACGAATTACATCATCCAACGTATTCGAAGCGTACTCAACTCAAATACTTGTCCTAATTTTCAATTAGAACAAATGGCTTAAAGGGTTGGGATTTGGACTTGAGAATTTATCTCCCCTCTCTTATCATTGAAATAATGTGATAGGGTACGCTCATCCTGGCAATTTAGGAAAGTCGATACCTGGTACCTGCAACCTACATAAAAACCATGCATGTACAAGCACAATATATACTAAACTCAACAGGCAATGGCAGGAAGTGGTGCATCGTGTAGATCCCAACCAGTAGGTGAC
Organism: Cupressus sempervirens; assembly: GCA_028749045.1. NCBI lineage: Eukaryota > Viridiplantae > Streptophyta > Pinopsida > Cupressales > Cupressaceae > Cupressus > Cupressus sempervirens. Next base: position 232,012,408 of record CM053791.1, read on the forward strand.
TACGACTCCCTTCTTTAACCAGATCAGAAATGCCATACATAAGAACAAACATGCACACCATACACATGCAAGTATGGGGTAAGTATCCATAAGAAAACACATGATAATAAATCATCTTACTAATCATCATTAATAATTGCAAACACTAAAAATAATCATCATGCATACATGAAATTTAAATTCTAAGTGATCTCATCACATATTAACTGAATCCATAACATAATATCTGAAAGTCTCAAAACAATACCACTAACCATCAACATAAAACTAGCCCTAAAAGAGTTCAGCAATGATAACAAAATGTGAACCAGGGGCAGGCACTACAATGCATCAAAGGAGCTACATTGAATGATAGAAATATCAAAAAACATTTTTTTCTCATTTGACACTCATAGGTTGAAATGTGTCACGCATTTTTGTGCATGTGTAGGATCACATGATTGTTTGAACTGAAGGGACTCCTTGTTTCAATCTTAGGATGTTGTGTAGGTTTGTACATCAAAGGAACTTCATTAAATGAGTTGGCCTATTGAAGGAATATTTTTTTCCTCATTCAACAATGCAAAGTTACAACCTTGCAACTTGGTGATGTTGCGATGTCATGATCTTGTGAAGCGCGATATTGTGGGGCCATTTTTGACTAGATGTTTTTAGATTTCTATCTTGCTATATAGGCTATTTTTTGTAATTATAAGTCAATGGTGCAAAGGGAATTTATGGATGTAATGTTTCATTATAGTGTATTTTCCTATTGTGTTACATCATAAGATCTTGTCGAATGAGTTTGGCTTATAATAGGAAGCCTTTTTTGCTCATTTGATGTTGTGATGTTACATAGGCTACAAATGTAGCATATTTTCATGAATGTGTGGCATTTTAGGTCATTTGTACAAGAACAGATTACATGTTGTTGTTGATCTCATATTGGTTTTGACAATTGAGCGTCAACACACTTAATCATTTATTCAATTCATGCCAAGTACAACATATAAATATAGACTATGCTGAGTTGCAATGAGTGTTGAGTCACTCATGTCCCGAGTAGACAAACCATGCCAAATTATTCAAGTGTCAAGCAATACAGTTGATATCGAGTAGTTGAGGTGCCAAGAATTGATAACCTCAAGTGCTGAGTAACATAGAATGGACATAGTTGTTTGTAATGGCACAAACAACTATGTAAATGATGCAGGAGCATCTACAGGTATAAGGGCAATCTTGTGTCACCCAAAAAAAATTGTACTTAGACTTAGTTTATGTTTCATGTGTTTTCATTTCTGGATACCCATTTCGATCAAATAAAGGTTCCAACTCTCATAGTTCCACTATTAGTGTTCTCGGTTAGAGTTTTTAATCACCTTGGGATATGTGTAAATGCCAAAAAAATAGGAGTATTTAATTGAGCCATCATTTTGGTGAACTAAAAGGTGTAAATTGGCCGGATGATTATCATTGTAATTTAGAGTATTCCAGAAAAAGAATCAGGTCAAAAGGCCCCACGGTTTGAAAGTTATTGCAGCTTTTCAGTTTTTGAAGACATCTTAAGAATGCTTCAAAGTTAGGTTAGGGGCATTAAATGACCTCAAACAGGGCCAAAAAATGGGGGACAAGCAAATCTGGTCCATAGGGCTATAGAGTGCTTCAAGAGCTTTTTGAAAATGTAAACGGTTCGTCAATCAGAGCTACGGTTCAAAAGTTATGCCTCCCAAAATTTTGGTTACCATTTCTAGATTCTTTTAATTTTGTGCTGACTTCTAATGCAACTTCTAGAGCCTTCTATTTGGTCGGTGGATGCCAACTAGCACTTTCTAGAATGTATTCCTAATCCTTAACCCTCTGGGGTCTATTTAAGAACATTTATGGCATTGTAAAAGACAATTCGTAGTGGAGTTTGAAAGAAGGTACTGGGAGAAGAAATTATCTATAATTTTATGCTATTGTAAGCCCATAGGGCCTATTTTGGAGTCTATTTCTCTGCACTAAGTGTACTAGCATATTTTTACAATTAATAAAATTTTCCCTTTCCTGTTGTGTCCATTCTGTGCTTGAGTTGTGTCTCCATCAGCAAAACATTTTTAATGCCAATGCATAGATAGCTCTCAATATTTTGGAGATAAGGATGAATCAATTTTTATTCCATATACAATTACACGCAACCAATCACAAAATAGGAAGATTTAAGCAAAATATGGATGAATCTCAACCATAGATTCATATCTAACCCTAAGCCATCAAAGTCTTTATAAGGAAGATGGTGCCCCAAACATTTTGTATAAAGAGAGAGAAGTAATAGAAGGAAGATATCAAGGGGTGAATGAGTGAATTATTTAGAAAGCATTCAAGATGACTTAGTAGTGTGAAATAATTGCAAAATCAAATAAGTGTAGAATAGAGGATCAAGGACATAGAATTCTTATATAAGATTAGAGAGGATCAAGAATGACTTAATTATGATCTAAAACCTACAAGATAAGGTTGTAAGTTGTATTAGATCAAATATCTACTGTTACTTTCTAACAAGTGTATCAGTTAGGGTAAAATCATTTGGTCTAAGGTTGACTTAACAGTCACTAGTAAATCTTTTGACATGGTGACATTCCAAGTGAGTGATCTAAGGTCTTTTAACTAGTTGCAATTTTAAAAGTGTGTTAAAATCCTCAGACAAGGTGGGACTTAACAATATTTGTAAGCCTTTAATAGGGCAAGCCTTTCATAGGGTAGATCATGTTTCATGGTCAACCTATTGTAACCTTAATCGGCTACACTTTATTTATTTATTTATGATTAAATATTTTTGGGTGTCATCCCGACCCTAGTTTTACCTTCTTATTTGGAGGGTTTCTAGGTAATCATATCAGGTGTTAGGTGTGTATGTGTGACTACATGTTTTAGATGCATTTTATTTACATGTTATTTTAATTTATTTATTGCATCTAATGAATGGTGAAATTTTTAATATCCGAATTTTGTACTTTTGATTCACAAACCCTCTTAGAAGTATATGTTTCCCATTTTTGATTTCAACAATTGGTATCATAGTTGAGTTCTCTAAAGGAGAAGCTTTGCTGCTTAGAGAAAATATCTTAAATGGAAGTAAACAAACTGGGAAAGATTATTGAGAACCAAGGAATTGAGATACAACTTATTCTACATTCATTGGATGAGGCTAGAGAGGAGCTAAGGAAATCTTTAAAGAGAAGGAAAGAGATAGCCATTGTAGAGAATGACACAAAATACAAAGAGATTGACACCACCAAGCTATTTGCAAATGGAGACTCCAATGAATTTGATGCAGCAATTATAGATCTAATGGAAAAGAATAGAGTACAAGCTCTAGAGATCAAAAATCTCAAGCTAGAAAAAGAATCTCTAGACTTGATGCTATGTGAGGTAACTAAACAAAAGAAGAGAGCTATAGAAAACAAGGTCATGATTAAAGAAAACAAGAGAATTCTAACAAATATACTAGAATATAAGATAACTGAGCCTACTAGAATCTCCAACATGCAATTGGATACCCTAACCTAGATTATGAATACTCATCATGAGTTGAATGTCAAGGACATTGAGATAATTGCATTGAAGTTACAGAATGAAAAAATGCAAAATGACCTAAGAAGAGGAAGAAAGATTCTTTAAAGTTTCAACAAGACAAATGAATCCATCAAGTACATTGAGTAATTACTAACATTTCCTAGATCCAACAATGATACATCAGGAATGGGCTACACAAGCACTGAAGCAGGAGAATCATCTAATGTTGCTAAAGAAAGGAATAACAAAGGCAAGAAATCCAAACCCACTTGTCATTATTGTGGTAAGAAAGAACATACTACTAATGTGTGCAAAAGAAAGAATGCAAATCAACATGTTAAATCTAAGAACATGACTCACAGTCATAAGTGCAATAAGCAAGGTTATCAGGCACATGAATGTAGAATGAGAACTATGCATGCACCAAGATTTGAAGGTTACTGCTACAATTGTCAAAAATATGAACATAGAGCCTTTGAATGTAGATCCAAATCCATGTGGTCACCAAATAAGTCAACAAGAGAAAGAAGACATGGACACTTCTATAATTGGGATTACAACACAAGACAAATATATCACTATTGTAAAGAATATGGACATATTCCTAAGAACTACATTAGGGCACACTTCAATGGTAACTATACTAGATGGTTAAGTGAAACTACATGCTTTAGCTATTTAAAGACTAGTCACATCAGCAAACATTGTCCAACAAGGTCAAAGGCACCAAGTTGTGAACTTGATAAAGGAAAAGGCAATACAAATATTGAACACATAAGAGGAGAGATGAACAAGACATGGAAAAAGAGAGATGGATGCAACACATCAAATGGAGGGATCACTTCACCTAATAGGTCAAGTGGTCTCACCTCATCAAAATAAGAAACAAGAGGTGTGTGGGAATAATATTCAAAGTATTACATCATACATCAATTCCAAAAGAAGTTAGTACTAAAAAGACTACATTAGCATGAATAAAGATGTGAAAATTTTAAGGTTAAATCTTCAACTTTTCATGTTGTTGTAGAGCTTGAAAAAGTTTCTTGTTGATGCTGATTGAAATGATAATTAGTGTTGAGTTGTTAGTCAAACTTAGTTGTTTCCAAGTCCATAGTAGTGTTTGAGTGAGGGTAATATCAATAGCTCCCAAGTGGAACATAAATCATGTTGATATTAAGATTATAGCTATACAAGTATTAAGCATTAAATGTAGAATTTTGAAGGGTATATGATTGATTTTCACCCATTTTTCATCATTATGAATTCAAGCGAGAGAAATCGGATCTAAAGGTGACTCAATGATCTAATCAAAGCATTTTCAAAAACATCACAACAATAAGTCCACTCTAGTTCATCAAATTTAGAAGGTATTCCTCATTAGCCAAGTCACGCAGTTTGAAATTTATTAAATTCTAGCTTGTCAAATGCTGTCTAGTTCAAAGAATATTAAAGAGAAAGTGGTTTTGATGTTCAATTAGTTAGTAATGAGGTTAAATAGCTAAAATTCAAAACTATCCCAAACATAGCATACAAACAAGACCTATCAGGCATACTTTCCATGATACCCCCAAAAGTAATAATGGTCCAAGATGTTAGAGATTGTTATAACTACAAGATAGGAGGGATAGGCATTATAGAAATTAGGAAATCCTATTATAGGTTATGCAAGAATAGAGTTTTGAAAGAAGAATTTAAGATTGTTGAAAGGAAGGGTTTGACCTGTGCCCTAGCTTTTTTCAATGCTTGTGGCTAGAAGGTGGACCAATCAAAATTCCAAAGATAATAGTTAATATGGTTGCTAATTATCCAAATCTAGATCAGCCCACAACTCTACGAAGTGACTCCAAGGAGGTTATTGAGAAGAACATTAGAGAAAAATGGAACAAAAGAGGCATGACTATAGACACCTTCAAAAACCCATTACTTGACTTTTCTATTATAGTAATTTCTCATAAATTTGACCAATCCAATAGGTTAATAGTGCACCCTGCATTGCAATAGATGTTGGCTATAAAATTGTTAAGAAAGATCATACTTATGATCTTGCCAAGATTTAATTATAGTAGTTAATGAAAAACCTTGGAACAGTAAAAAAATCTAAGAGTGTACAATGTAAGCTTGGAGCAATACTTTTTTGTATATTTTTCTATGTTTAGAATGCAATCCCATACTTCAGTGTAGTTGGTTGGAAGACAAATAGATCAATTTCAGTTTAGATCAATGAATAGATTGAGAAAATGGGAGATAAATTTGAGACTATCATAACCAACTATTTTGAAGACTTTAAAATGTCTATGAAAAAAAGAATGACGATGTTAGTTTCTTTGGTTGAAAAATACTACAATGATATATGTTTCCTTGTAGATATTGACTATACATACATACAGGCTACATAACTTAGAGTAAGATGGTTAAGACCTCTAGGATATGAAATAAATGTCGATGAAGCATCTCCAACAATAACAACATTTCTATCTGAAGAATCCAACAAAAGTGAAAATATATTTGGAAACTATGATGTTATGAAATCAAAAGTTGAGATGGCAATAAAGACAACCTCCATACTAAAGAAGAAAGAAAAACTGGCGAGGAAATGAAAGGTTAAATTTGGTGGAGTGGTTGAAGAAGAAGAAAATGAAGAGGAAGAGCAAGAACAAGCCCAAGAACCTCTTACATTGACCCAAGGCATGGGTGAGGACAAAGAATAAGAAGGTGTCAAGGAAGAGGAAACCAAGGAAGTAGTGGTACAAGCAAAACTAAAGAAGAGAAATGCTATGGCATAGCTTGTGGAAAAAATGAAGGCAAAGAAGATTGCTAAGCTAAGCCCAGCAAAGCCAACAAAACCAAAAACTAGGGCAAGCACAAGGACCACTACACAAAAGGCCAAGGAGCAAGCCAAAGAAAAGGCTAAGGCTACAGAACAAAAAAGCCCACTGCAAGAGAAACAAAGAAGAAAATACATTGCACAACTATAAAATGATGATGAGAGAACAAAATTAGAGGATACAAACCAATTTAGAGTGGTAAGTCATTGACCAAAATTTGATCCTGAAAATATTTGTGAAAAATGTTTAAAATAATGTAGATCTAACTAGTTTAAAAAGTATTGACTTTGAAAAACTTGAAAGAGAGAAGAAGAACCAACTAGAAGAGTTAAAATATGCAATGATGCCTAAATTCAAGAACACTCCACTTGAATTATATAGTACTATTCCAAAGGAATTATATACTATTGTTGAAAATAAGGGGCATTATTGTTTAAACTTGGAGAAAAATATTAGAGAATCCACATTAGCCTAGGTGATGCTAGAATTGACAAAAGTGCATATTACCAAGTCTAATAAGAAATATGGTGGAAGGTTTGCTTCAAAATACAGGGCATTCAAAATTCTCCAAAATAAAATGGAAGATTATGTGAAGAAATACACTCAAATGTGGAAATTAATTTATGGATTGGTAATTTCCAAAGAAGGAGAGGAAGATCCCTTTGAGGGTAGAAATAATTAAGATGAAGATGAAGAAAATGAGGAAGAAAAATAAAAGGATAACGTTGATATGGAGGAGATACAAAAGAAAACATATGACATGGCTATAGATAAAGAGCGGTAGGAAGAAGAGAGTGTGCAAGACACACAAATGCCAAGTATGAGCCCTCCACATGACATAAGTATACCTACAAAAACTATAAATTTTAACGATATTCCTAATGGTTGAACTCAAAACATAAATCCTTTAACTACAAATGATCTAAAGAAGATACTATACCAATCAACACTTCCAGCAATATTATGTGAAAATCTAGTATTGGTCAGTGTAGATGAATTTGAGAAGGTAGTAGCTAAAATCACTAGGGATAAGATGAATACACAAGAACCATATTATATCATCACTTCAGCTACTAGTACTCAACCTTTGATTCAAACATCAATACACTCATCCAAAAAGGTCGACACAATTGTTAAAGTTGATTCAGTTGAATAGAGACAAACTACAATAGAAGGGAAAGAAATAAAAAATGATCAACCCGATGCACAAACATAAGGTGCAAGTCAAATCATTGTGATTGACCAAAATAGATCTGAAGAAAGTAAGGAACACCAAAGGTGAAGGAGCAAGAGGCAATTCAATCATTGGTAACTCTACCAACATCATGCACTCCTACAAAAGTCCTTTAGAAGTCAAGCATGGGAGATGTACCCCTGCAAATTTTAGCACCAGGCCCAAGCTTGTCTAAGGTTGAAAAGGTAACTCACTATAAAGATGTAACTTTAGATGAAGAGATAGTGATACCTAAGTATGATTATGCAACTATAACATTAGAATAGATAGGCATTATGCAACAAACCTTAGAAAAGAAGACAAATTAGGAAATACTCAAGAAGGAGTATAGATAGAGGAAAACACTGCAAGAAATTAAAGACATCTTCTTAGATGCATTCAACTTGCAAAGACCTGAAGAGACAAAGTGACTATTGGAACAGTTGTCAAAAATTGTGGAACATGTGAACAATGAAGACCAAGACAAAAATGCTAAACTTTTGGAATTGTTTGAAAGAGAATTTCAAGGGAAATTAAATGAGAAGATATCTAGTGACATAGCATTGACACAAGTTGCATTGGAAACAATGATTGAAAAAGTGAAGAAGGTACTTTATAACATATTCTCATTGTACACCAAACTATGTGATCCCACACTCTTCACTAAAGACACAAGCCATAGAATTGTGAGTCTAGAGAGGAATTTAAAAATATTAGGCATGCAACTACCTCAGAACCTAGCTCAATGTGAGAATTATTTTCACACATTACTTCAGACACAAAGTCAACTAGTTGTGTTAACAATAGAAGTGGCTAATATAAGAACCAAGCTAACAAATATTCAAGCCTCCCTTACCCCCCATATGTAAATACTCCATAAGGAGCTAGTGATGGGGACACAACCCAAGCACAAAATGAACACAACGGGAAAAGGGAAATTGTATTAACTATGAAAATAAGCTAGTACATCTAGTAGAGAGATAATAGACTTCAAAAAATGCCCGAAGGGCTTACAATAGCACAAAACTAGAGATAATTTCTCCTTTTCGTACCTCCTATCAAACTCCACTCCGAACTGCCTTTACGATGCCAGTAATGTCCTTAAATAGATGCTGGAGGGTTAAGGACTAGGAGTACATTCTAGAAAGTGCTAGTAGGAATCCACCAACCAAGTAGAAGGCTCTAGAAGCCATGTTAGAAGTTGGTGAAAATCTAGAAGAATCCAAAAATGGTAACCGGACTTTCGGGAGGCATAACTTTTGAACCGTAGCTTCAATTGATGAATCGTTTACATTTCTGAAAAGCTCACAAAGTGCTCTATAGCCCTATGGACCAGCTTTTCTCATCCCCCATTTTTCAGCCCTTTTCAAAGTCATTTAATTCCCCTAACCTGACTTTGAAGCATTCTTAGGAGGTCTCCAAAAATCAAAAAAATTGTGATAACTTTCAAACTGTGGGGCCTTTTGACCTAATTCTTTTTCTGGAATGCTCTAAATTATAATTACATTTATCTGGCCAATTTACACCTCCTATTTCACCAAAATGATGGCTCAATTACATACTCCTATTTCTTTTGACATTTACACATATCCCAAGTTGTTCAAATACTCTATCCTAGAACACTGATAGTGGAACTGTGAGAATTGGAACCTTTATTTGACCCAAATGGGTATCTAGAAATGAAAACACATGAAACAGGAACGAAGTCTAAGTACATTTTTTTGGGTGACACAGGATTGCCCTTATACCTCTGGATGCTCCTGCATCAGCTAGGATATGCATAAACTTTGTTAAAGAAATATCCTAATCTTTCCACATTAGATGGACTAGTTCCCCTTGTAGTAGAGCTAGCTATCCAAATAAAGTCATTGGGTATTGGATGTGACAAGTAGGATTCTACTCTGAAAATAACCATGGAAGTTTATAAATCTTTCTTGGAAAAATATAATCTAAGTATATAGCCTATTTGACATAAGTGTCAAAAAAGGGGGTGATAAATGAAAGAGTAAAGGGGGAGATAAACCAAAAGGGAGGGAAAGATAGCAAGGAGAGAATAATGAAAGATGGAGCAAATAGAATAAACAAAGGAGGAGATTAGCTCATAATAGGAAATGAGAAGAAAATAGAGTATATGAGATGAAAGTATAAGTGCATTGAAGTCAAAGAGTGTCAGCAAGAAACAAATCTACTCTAAATGGAGAATGGACGTGGGATACAAAATAAGAACATTAACTTAGGGGAGGTGACAAATTTTGAAGTATATAGGTTATTGCAAAATTTTAAAATTTTGAAGTTTTGTATATATGTCAAACTATGAATGTGTTATAATTGAGAAGACTAGAATGATTATGTACATTGAAATGTTCTTGACACTCATGTCAAAGGGGGAAATTGTTGATCTTAGATTGATTTTGACAATTGAGTGTCAACACACTTAATCATTTACGAAGTTCATGCTGAGTACAACATATAAATATAGACTATGTTGAATTCCAATGAGTGCCAAGTTTCTCGTATTCTAACTTGGTCAAGTGTCAAGTAGACAAACCATGCCAAGTGATTCAAGTGTTGAGAAAGATAGTTGATACCGAGGAGTTCAGGTGCTGAGCATTAGTAACCTCAATTATTGAGTAACACAAAATGGACGTAGTTGTTTGTAATGGCAAAAATAACTATGTAAACAATTTTTATGCCAACTCAAAGATAGTTCTCAATCTTTTGGAGATAAGGATGAATCTATTTATATTCCCTATACAATAACATGCAACCAATTAGAAAATATGAAGAGTTAAACAATATGACAGCCCAATATGTGTTAAGCAATTAAGCAATATGGAGAGTTAAACATCCCACCTCATTATATTTGACTACCCAATTTCCCAACCTGTTTGCCACATTGTTGGCCTCGTGGTACTCATGTGCCGTATAGGTTTGTTCAAAGGTTTGAAGGTTTTGGATGCCTTCATCAATAATATTTGAAGTAGTCCAAGTAGGATTGTTCCTCTCATTAAGACAATAAATAATATTTTTAGAGACTCCTTCTAGCCAAAGGAATTTCACTCTAATTTCTTCAGCTAACTTTATTGCCTGATGCGCCACAATGGTCTTCGCCTATGTAGGTCAAAACTATAATGTATATTCAATTTTGTGAAATAGTGCAATTCATGTTTACATGAAGGGATTTCAGAACATTGCATCAAGCTTTTCTCTACTCAAACCTAGTTACAATCATGCAAAAAGTCAAAAATATATAATTTCTATGTCTGATCATGTCAAATGAGCAATAAAATCTTTCCATGATAAGTTGAACTCATTCGATGTGAACAAACACTATATTCGAGTGCATGGAAACACTTTTTGCCTATGGTCATGTCGAAGGAGCAATTAAATCTTCATATGATGAGCCACTCCTTCGATGTTGAAAGACACAATTAAGCTAATAATTTTAAAAATGAGAAAATAATAATAATATAAAATAATAGTAATTAAAAAAATTAATAATAATATAATTTTAAAAGAAGGATTTTCTTTTAATACTAAACTATGGATTTTCCATGTGATGAATTTCCATCAATCGAATTGTACCGGATGAACTCAAGTTTTCTTTCACTAACAAAGTTTTGTTTGTTTACTCTATTTGATATGTCAAAGATGGATGGTATGTATGCATAATGCTAGCTTTTTTTAGTTTAGATGAATGATTCATTCAGAGAATGGTTGTGTCCTTATTATCAATCCTTTAAAATAAAAATAAAGATTTTTCTCCAACATACCTATACATTGAAGTAATTTGGATGATTATCTTACTAACAAACTAACATATTCTAACACCTGATATTCCATTTCCCTTCTATATTTAGAATATTTTAATCACATCTATGAGAAGAAAAAAATAAAAACCACATATTTGACATATCATGGAGTTAAAATAGATAAGAAGTCTATGACAAGTATATGTCTATCTAGTTAGTTTGAAGATCTGTCATCCTCCACCTCTGATAAATTACTATGACATTAACCTCTTCAAGAAGCCATTATAAACCCCTGCATTCATCTCTTGTCCCTATATAAGACCTTTCATTTAGAAAAAAACCACCAGTTGCAGTGAATGGTAGGGAATCTAGCTAAAAAGTGAGGAAAATCAAAGGACTCAATAGTGAAAATATCTAGATAAAGCAATTGATTATGTAATATAATCTAGGGCAACAATAGATGGCTTAAACATCTCACACCAAACCTAATTTCTTGACCAAATGTATTAAATAACATGTGATGTTTAAGGGTGACCATTTAATATGGAGAAAGTTTTGAAAAGATGTCATAGGTTGAAAATTTAATTTCTATCCCTATCAACATAAAGAATGGTTGCCACAAACATAACTACTACATTTTAATTCAACTTTGACTTTAAATCTATAATAAACAAGTGAAATACACTAAAAAAATGGTGCATATAAGCTGCACCAAAGACTGCTCGATAAATAAGGTTGGAGAAATCCCTCCCTACAATCCTAAGGACAAACCTAATACCAAGCTATGTTTCATAAGCATGATCTTTCCTAGACATGGAATAGTAATGGAAACCCAAAATGTCATCCCACATTTTCCTACCTTTACACTTATCAGAGAGTCCAAGGCTAAAGTAGGATAATAGCACAACATTTTTAACTATGGATTCCTAGGTAGGAAAGATGCCAAAAGAATGTGATGCACAAAGAAAAATGATTGTATGATCTAATTATCTCAACCTTCGATGAAAGCCTATTAATTTAACATGTGTTTAATTTTATAGAATATCAAATAAAAATCCCTCACTTGTGTCAAATAGTGTTGAGAATTAGAAAAAGGTGTATGAGTTGTTAAAAATTTGTCTAGTCTCTAGAACAATGTAGAATGGATATTTTTAGAATGTAAACAACTTATTATATGACTTTTATGAAGGTCTAAACTAGAGGACAAAATTATGGATGAAAATGGTATTCTTGGAGTTAAAAATTACAAGAGGGTAATGTGTTGCATGGTTGTTTTGCACATGGTTTTGGCCCATGGTTTTGTAAAACCACACATGGTTTCCAAGTGCCAAATCACTATAAAAAGAGGACTTGGGGAGGTTGTTTAATCATCAAGTTCAATTTGTAAGACTAGTGCTAGAAGGAGTCTCTCTAAGTCCTAGTCCAAATTCAAGTTCTGGTGATGCGCTCATGTAAGAACTTACATTGCAAGTGTATTTTAATCTTTCAGATTTGAGAATACATTGTGTGGGTTTTGGAGAGTGGGGTTTTTCTCCCAGAAGGGTTTCTCAATGGTAATCATTATATTATGAGTTCATTGTTATTTTAATTATGTTATTATGCATTTTTGAGATTTATCCAATAGTTAGTCAAATTTGCATAATTATCCTCTCAAGGTTAGTGTAGGAAGCATTTTTGCACACCTTTTCTTCCTTACAAGTGGTATCAAAGTTGGGCTAGTTTTGGTTCTAGTTGTTGGGTAGAGGGTTTTTTGAGATAATCAATGTTTGAGAAGGAGCTTGTACAAAGGTTTTTTATTTCTATATTGCAGGATTACAAAGATGGCAAGCACATAGGGAGGATTGATGTAGAGAAGTTTTCTAGCACAAATTTTGAAATATGGTAGCTAAATATGGAATATCTATTGATTGATCAGGATCTATGGGATACAACCAATTAAAAGAAATTGAGGCCCATAGATCCAACTTTAGCCAAAAAGTATGATGTGAGAGACAAAAAATCTAAAAGTCTTATTAGATTGTGCTATGCAGATTCTATACTAATTAATGTCCATGAAGAACCTACTGCAAAGAAGCTTTGGAAGAATCTAAGTGAGATCTATCAAGCTAAATCACTTTTGAACAAGATTTTTTTGAGGAAAAAGTTATATTCCTTAAGAATGGAAGAAGATGGACAGATTTTTGAGCATCTTGAAAGCTTTAATATGTTGATGACTCAGTTGAGCTCAATTGGGGTGTGGATGGATGAGGAAGAAAGGTGCCATATATTGCTATGTTCATTGCTAGACTCATGGGACAACACTTTCATGGCCATAGGGAGCACTTCGGTCATCTTGAAGATGGAGGACATTGTTGGTTCTCTATTTTCTAAAGAGATAAGAAGGAAGCTCTCTCTAAATGCCAAAGAGGCTTTGAGTGTTAGAGGAAGACTAAAGGAAAGAGGCAAGAATGAGAAGCAACATGGCCATTCTAAGTCCAAGAGTAAGGGGAGATCAAATTTTCATGATAAGTCCAAGGCAATCTATTGGAATTGTGGAAAACCTAAACACTTCTGAAAGGACTACAAAGAGGAAAAGAAAATGAAGAAGAAGAAAGATTCTGATTCTAAGTCTAAGAAGGAAGATGGGGATGCTTTCATTGCATCATGCCCACTCATGTAGATAACAATGCATGGTTGATAGACTCAAGCACATCTTTTCATATGGCTCATAATAGAAATTGGTTTAGTAAATATGAAAATTGTGATGCTGTTAAGGTGTATTTGGGTGATAACTTAGTTCTTGATATTATTGGTTGTCGAAGTATTTGTGTGAAATTTTTGATGGTAGAATTAAAATATTTGATGGTTTCTTACATATCCCATTAATAGCGAGGAATTTTTTATCTATTAGAAAACTAATAGATGTGGGTGTGCATCTAGAGTTTTCTGAAGTAGGTGTGAAAATGGTGAGGGGTACTATGGTAATAGCAAGAGGAAGTAGATTGGGTACATTGTACCAGCTTGATGCATGCACAGTTGAGTGCAATAGAAATCCTACTAATATTGTGAAGAGGACTACTTTGTTGGAGGAGAGTTTTTCTCTTTCAATAGATGGTCATGGTTTTTGGGTACCAAAGGGTGCTCTATCTATTGAATCAAAGTTACCTATAGAAAATACTATTTTATGGCACCAAAGACTTGATCACATAGGTGAGAAAGGTCTACGCACCTTAAAGAATAAATTTTTTTTTGTGTTAAAGTAAATTATTAATTAATTGTTAATTATTTATTCTCTTTGCTTTAGCTTACTTAGGTTAATGCATGTAGTTGAGGTTAGTTGTCGACAACATGGGAATTTGTTCCCTTAGCACACTTATCTTTTCCACCTCTTTTGGATGTGTGCTTAGTTGTCAACCTTATCTCCTACCTCATTCCAGCTTATTCTACAAGCTGGAATGAGGCCTTTTTATTTGGTCTCTCATTCATTGTAAATTCATTCCATTCACATAGCAATTCTAATTTCCTATTGTGAAATATTCTCTTGTGCGGCATTTTCTTCAAGCTCTTTGCTCTCTAGGTTTCTCTTTAGCAAGGTATTTGCATTGGAGGTGATCTTGGCACATTATTGGAGTCAGATTCTCAACTCCTACATTTTGATGGGTTGAATGATTGCAATCTTGATTTTGATTTTGTTGAGCATTGTATCTATGGTAAACAAAATCATGTTCATTTTTACTCAAGTTCTCGTAAGTCCTCATGTATTTTTGATTTAATCTATTTAGATGTATTTGGTTTATTTGTTGTTCCTTCTATTGGTAGATAAATTTATTATGTTTCTTTCGTTAATCATTTTAGTAGAAGAACATGGGTTTGTTTTCTTAGACGTAAAGCTGCAATTTTAAGTTTTTTCAAAGAGTTTAAAGAAATGGTTGAGTTGCAGACTGGAAAGAAGATAAAGAAATTTAGAACTGATAATGGTTGTGAATATTGCTCTAATGTTTTTAATAAATTTTATAAAGATTGTGGTATTAAAAGAGAGAAGACAACACCATAGTCTCCATAGAAGAATGAAGTTGCAGAAAGAATGAATAGGACCTTGATGGAGAAGGCTAGGAGTATGCTGAGTGAAGTTGGACTACAACAAAAAATTTTGGCTGAAGTTGTAGCCATTGCTTGCTACTTGATAAATAGGTCTACTACATTAGCTCTTGTTGATAAGACACCAATGGAAGCATGGTCGAGCCACAAGCTTTCACTTAGACATCTGAGAGTTTTTGGTTGTTAGGCATATGCTCATGTGTCAAATGAGAATTGGACAAAATTGGACAACATAGTTGTCAAATGTATCTTCATTGGATATAGTTATGGTGTGAAAGGAAACAAACTTTGGGTTTTACTCCAGAAGTGTTACTTTTAGAGAAACTAAACCTTCTTTTGTTACAGTGTAGCCAAAATAAATAAAATAAAAGAAAGATGTGATTCAACTTCCTACAACACCTGAGAAAGTTGAATCAAGGCCCTTAGAAAGACAAGTTGTTGAAGAGATCTCTACAAGTTCTAAGTCATCAAATGAAGAGGGAGAACCTAATCATGAACCTAAACCTAAGCCAGATCTTGTTCAAAGGTCTAGTAGATAAAGGAAAGCACCAAAAAGGTATGGATATTATCCTGATGATTAGAGGTGTATATTTTCCTTGAATGCTAATATTGATGAATGAAAATCTATTGAAGAGGCTCTTGGTATGAATGATTTAGAATCCTAGAAGATAGCCATAGAAGAAGAGATGGAAGTTGTTAAGAAGAATGAAACATGGAACCATGTACCATTTCCTGAAGGACAAAAGCCTACTAGTTGTAAATGGGTGTTCAAAAGGAAGATGGGTTTAGATGGAAGGATTGAGAAGTATAAAGCATATTTGGTTGCAAAAGGTTACTCCCAAGTTGTAGGAATTGATTATGGTGAATTTTTTTCTCCTATAGCAAAAATGAAATCCATTTTTTAATTACTCTTGAAGTAGGTTGTGATCTATAAGTTGAGTAGATGGATGTGAAGACAACTTTTCTTCATGGAGATTTGGAGGAAGAAATTTATATGACACATCCAGAGCACTTTTTGGTGAAAGGTAAAATTCATTTGGTTTGGAAATTGAAGAAATCCTTGTATGGTCTAAAAAAAAGTCCTAGGATGTGGTACCAAAAGTTTGATACATATGTACTGACTTTGGGATTTGTAAGATCCAAATCAAATCACTATATATATTACAAGTCTGATGATGATTATTTCCTAGTTATTGCCCTATATGTTGATGATATGTTAGTTATTGGAAAAGGAAAACGTTTGATTGCAAAATTAAAATCTCAGCTCTTAGCAAAGGTTGAAATGAAAGATCTTGGTGTAGCAAGGTACATTCTAGGAATGGAGATTATAAGAGATAGAAAAACTAGAAAGCTTTGTCTAGGACAGAGTAAGTATGTTGATATTATTCTAAGAAGATTAAATATGCATGATTCCAAACCATTGAGTGTTCCTGTTACTATGGGAACAAAGCTTTCTAGCTCATAGTATCCTACACCCCCATTGGAGATGGAAGAGATGAGCTAAGTACAATATTAGAGTGTTGTTGGAAGTTTGATTTATGCTATGGTTTGTACAAGACTAAACATTGCCCAAGTAGTGGGAGTACTTTCCTGTTATATGTCTAATCTAGGAAGAGCACATTGAGATGTAGTAAAAAGAGTTTTCAAATACCTATGAGGTACCTTAGAGTACTCTATATGTTCTCATGGAATAAGAAATCAACATTCCCTAAATATTCGAGGCTATGTGGACTTAGATTGGTCTGGTGATGTTAATAGTAGAAGATCCACTATTGCATATGTGTTTACATTAATTGGTGGTGCAAGTAGTTGGATGAGCAAGTGACAAGTTGTGGTCACTTTGTCCACTATAGAGGCAAAGTATATGGAAGCTACTCATGCCTAAAAGGAAGCTATATGGCTAAAGAGATTGTGTTTAGATATAGAGTTCAAATAGGGTGTAGTGATAATTTACAGTCAGTGTAATCTGCCTAATGAAGAACACAACATTTCATGCCAAGACCAAGCACATTGATTTATAATATCATTTTGTGAGAGATATGGTCAAGGATGACAAGATGAAGCTAGAAAAGGTGGAGACTCTGGTGAATGTTGTTGATGTATTAACTAAGCCTATGAGCACAAAGATGTTGAGATTGTGTTTTGAGACTATGGGCCTCTCTACCCCTTGCAATTATGTCCATGACACTATGAATCCCTTGACTCTTGCAAGGTGCTTGACAACTAGGAGAATGTTGAGAATTGTGTCTCAATATTTCAAGCTCTTTCCAAAAAACTCTAGAAAATTTTAGCATGAAAAACTCTAGAAATTATTTAGAAAAATTATAGAATTTGTTTGTGGTACTTTTCCACATGTCTATGAGTTGGAAAAAGGACTATGAGTTGTTAAAAACATGTCTAGTGTCTAGAACCATGTATTAGAGTTGTTTTTAGAATGTGAAAAACTTGTTATATGACTTTTATGGGAATTTAAACAAGACGACAAAATTATGGACGAAAATGGTATTCTTGGAGTTACAAATTACAAGTGGGTAACATGTGGCATAGTTTTTTTTGCCATGGTTTTGGCCCATGATTTTGTAAAACCACAAATGGTTTGCAAGTGCCAAATCACTATAAAAAGAGGGATTGGGGAGGTGTTGAATCATTGAGTTCAATATGCAAGACTAGTGCTAAAAGGAGTCTCTCTATATCCGAGTCTAAATTCAAGTTGTGGTTATGTGCTCCTATAAGAACTTGCATTGCAAATGTATTGTAATCTTCCAAATTTGAGAATACATTGTATGGGTTCTGGAGGGTGGGGTTTTTCTCCTAGAAGCATTTCCCCATGGTACTCATTGTATTATGAGTTCATTTTTATTATGATTATGTTATTATGCATTTTTGAGATCTCCAAATTTTCATAATTGGCCTCTCAAAGATTAGCGTAGGAACTATTTCTGCACAACTTTTCTTCCTTAAAAATAGTACTAAAATCATACTCCCTCTATCTAGCAATTGATGAATATGAGGGATTTGGTTTTGAGGCATTCTAAATAGTTACGCAGTTTCAAAATCTTACCATTTTTTCCTCCTACTGTATGTGAAATACCCTACTTCTAAATCAAATTTGGCTGCACATGGTTTCTATATTTGGCATATGTGGAAGTGCACTTTAGACGCTATAAAAAAAAAACATTTGTCCTCTTGTAAACAAAGGGAGATTAATTATTCTTGTAATGTATTCATATATATTGATAAACTATTTTTATCATTTATCTTGAATGTAAATTAATAATGTTCTTAATATCTATCCCATCCGCACCTTTATTGGGGACAATCTTCTTTTTCATTTCCCTTGTGGAAAATATGAGTAATCCTACTTTCTTCAAACTTAACAAGGAGCACTACAATGTATTCATGCTTCGAATTTAAGATCTAATTGGGCATTTTCCCTTTCGTCAATGTCTTTAGGATAATCTTGGAGTCACTTTTGATAACTAATTTCTTTATTTTTTTACTGATAATAGCTTTTAATTTAGCTATGTTATTAAATAAATTTCTTGAATGTTTAGTCTTTTCTACTTACTGCACCTCCTTGTCTAAGTGGATGACACACCCAAGCCTTGTCAAGCTCTAGAAAATTGTTCTTATCCCACCCTTGTGGAGGAGGAATCTATTTACATTCTATTTGACCTTTTTTATCTATTTTAGATTATAAGATGAAAGAGTGGATCAAGCTGGGCAAATTTTTAGGCATATTGACATGTCAAAGAGAAAATGAACCTTCTATTTTATGTGTTTTTAAGATTGTTATTCATAACTTATGTAATGCTTGATTCCTCTTTTTTGAGGAGGGTTGCACACTCTAATCTTACATTATATAACATCATATTATTTCTCTCCTTCTAAATTTCTCATAGGAGAATGGAGGGTGAGATCTCCAGTAGCTTGTTGTACATATTTGAGCCTACATTTTTGAGCTAGCTACTAAGCAAATCGTGAGAAATTTTATTTTTCATTTTAATATTCTACATAACTAGTTAAATGCTCTAATTTTTATCATTAGAAAAATTATATTAGATTTGTCTTTGAGTCATAATTTGATGACTATATTATCTCTCATATTATCCCTTTGTGACTCATCTTTGTGTTGAGTTGGTCTTTTCTTACTTTCTAAAACAAGGACCTTAGATTTGTAGGAACTTATAGTTCATATCAAAAATAGTTTATCTCACTATCTTGTAATATCTATAGTCAAATTAAAATTCAATAAAATTTTCCCTATTGTACTAAGGACCTTTTGTGTTATAATGTTGATGGAAAGACTAAGTAAATGTGTTCTAAATTGGAAAGCATGTAAAGGATAATTATATTATCCTCAATTATCAATGTTGCATTGGTTGAGTTACCTTCTTTGTGATTTCATATTAGTCAAATAATCTTATATAGTATTAAATTTCCTTGGGCTTATAGTTAGGACCTTAACTTGTTATAGCTCCTTTGTTTACCAAGTATCCATAAAATATTTTAAATTATTTTTTGTCTACTTATTTTAGATTTCAAGTCCTCAACATAGAAGAGAAAGAGATAGATCTATGCATATTAGTTTAAAAGTAAATCACAATTTTTTAGATGAATTTTCTTTACCTTATCTAGCAATAAGAATGTTTTTTATACCCACAATGGCTCTTTACAACCCTTTCTTTCCTAGAGATAGCTAAACATTTAATTTCTACTTATAGTAATTGAAAAGTATCTACTTCACCCTCATAATCATCAAAAGATATGATGCTAATATTTTACCTATTTTTTATTGTAGTACATTATAGGAAAATCATGGGAAGATAGAACTAGAGCATGTATGCAGACTTGAGCAATAGGTTTTGACCCTCATGGGTCAAATTATTGATTATGTAAGAGTCTAATGGAACCCCACTGATGATCATTCATCTAACTAGGAGGAGGTCTCACATATCATAGAATCATACCTATGTCTATTTTTAGGTTTCTAGGAGGAATGTCATGTCTAGGCAGAGGATTGAATGCACCTCTAGTTAGACTTATCAATTCGATAATTCAGTCTTGTTTTAAGATATGACCTATCAAGATGATACTCTATTGGTTATTTTGTAGCTATAGTTATGGATATTCCTTACTCTTAGATATGTTTATTTTTTTCCTTTCTAGTTTTGATGGTTTTATTATAATGAGACATGTAACTTTGACCTTATTATATAGTTTGATTGCATAGACAATGATTTTAGATATGATGGATTGAATGAGTGCAATTATTGTAAATTTGATTTTATTAGCATTTAGATTTCCTAACTTGCATAGTAGTATTAATATACTTGATCATGATACAAATAATACTCATCTTAGGTATAATCTAAATATATGTATATTTTGGTTGCCACTTTTGATGCAAGTATAGGTACTAGGAATGTGGAATACATCCCCCGTGGTGGAAAAATTTGTTGTTGAAGGAGTTGCTCATCACACCTACAATTCAATTTTTTCATGTATCATTCCATTTTTATGCTTAACCTTGATCATTCCTTTTGAAAGTTTTGTTGTTTCCATATTCACCTTTCTTGTTTCCCAAGTGAACGTAAATAAATTCTATTTAAAAATAAATTGGATTTAAAAATTAAATTATACTAAGAATTGTAAAGGTCAAAAATAAAATTTTGACTAAGGAAAGTGGTGACTATGATTATATATACATATATGTAAATGTATATGTATGTATGTGTACACACACACACACATAGATACATATGTGTGTACACACATATAGATGTTTGTGTCTATATATATATATATATATATATATATATATATATATATATATATATATATATGTATGTATGTATGTATGTATGTATGTATGTATGTATGTATGTATGTATGTATGTATGCATGTATGTATGTATGTATGTATGTATGTATGTACATGTATATATAGGTATATATGTATGTATATATATGTATGTATATGCATCTATATGTATGTATGTGTGTATGTATGTTTGTATATGTATATATTTATTTATGTATATATATTTGTGTATATATATACATACACAACAATATTGATAAAAATAAAGATTTAATGGGGACATTAATAATAATATCAAATTTTGTGACAAATGCTAAGCTTGAAATGAACAATAAAACTATAGTAATGTGATAACACTAATAATACAAAGGTTATGGTAATACCAAATAAATATGATCGCTATTTCTATTATTTTAGTAATGATGAATATGAAGCCATATTTAACCAATGGGGTTAATATTAGAGAAGATATTGTATTTTTACATGACAATGACATATATGTACATTGGAAAAATGATCTTGTACAAATAGTCTTATTATGACAAAAGCCATTATCATCACTTTGAATTCTTATTTATGTTCATTGGAAAAAAAATCTTGTACAAATAGTATTATTATGAAAAAAGCCATTATCATCACTTTGAACGTTTATTTATATCATGGTTTTAAATGTAACTTTCTTAATAATGATAATACATCTATATCATATTAATAAGACAATTAAAGAGTTCCATGTCTTATATTTTCTTAACCTTGGGAAGGATCTTTCTAGTTAACTCTTCTCATTCTAGCATTGTTATATTTTATGTACTACACATTGATAAAAGTTTTTAGTAGGTAGTAAAAGCCATGGAGAGATTTTGAAGGCCAATGTTGAAGCAATGCTCAATGAATGAGTAGGAAGTCACATCATCTATTTAGATAGGATTTATGAGGGATTGGGAATGTTAGCACGATAAGTGCCAAAAAGTAAATCAATAGGTGATGGGCACCAAGAGAGTACAAAAATCTCCTATGCATTTCAAAGATGGCATTTGATGACTTGTTTAGCAGAAACATTGAATATGGAGGTTGAATGCTCCCTTGCTTGAACATCATGGGATACAGTGTGAAGAGGATGGAAGGATACGGTAGAGGAATGGCCATGTTGGATTTTGTTGTTATAAGTATATATAAACATAGAGGGTTGACTTTTAGAAATGACTTCTTCTTGGCTTATAAGAAATTTATGCCATAGTGAAGCAGGAAGGTTCTAATGGTTTGGGTAGTAATATGTTGTAATCCTTATGTCAAAACTAAACTTGGAGAACCAGTAATGAATATTGTGAATTTTAGTAAGTGAGAGCATGGGGAGTAGTGGTGCAAGCTTTAGAAGAAGGTGATTTCTATAAAGGTTGTTGGCTTAAGAATTATTGTACTTGAGTCACATTTTTTAGAAGAGTATAAAGATTTGGAACTTGGTGATGTAATATTGAGAGGCGTGGATTAATTTTCTTCTTCATTATATAATAAACCACCCAAATCAATATAGGTTTAATATGCATTATTTTGCACCAAGGATAATTTCAATAAATGCATAACATGGGGAAAAATTCTAGATGAAAGTAATGAGATCAATTTGGTCAAATTTATGAAATATTATCATTATGATTTAATCTATAATATTGAATGACTACTAATACAAAGCTATTATTAAAATCTCTTATTCCAAATAAAATAAATTTTAAGTTGAACAAAGGATTATTGGAGGCCATATTTATGTAAAAAATTAAAATCAAGTAAAAATGTGCTATTGAGATCCATATAATTTACATTAACCCTTGTATACCCTTACTTAATTATTACTCCATACATTACCAAGGATTTTTTTGGGGACATCTACTGATGATAATGTTGTTGATCACCAATTGTAGTTCTAGAAGTGAATTTTAATTTTTTCTTCATTTTCCTTTCTTCTTGTTTAAGGGATTTGATTGTGTACACTTTGTTTTAACCTTTCATTATGTTGTTTGAAATATACTTTGGGAATATTGATTTGGATTCTATTTTGAGATGCCCCTTCTTATTTTAGTTATACATCTTGGTTCTACTTTTAGATTACCATATTCATACTTCTCTATAGAATGGGATGCATGGCCTTAGTTCTCAAATTTTGAAATAATTAATTTCATTCTATTGATATTTTGTGGAAGGGATTATCTAGGTGGATAGGTGGAGGATGCCTCACATGGGAGAAAGAGTACAAAGTGGTTAGTCTTAGGTATCTCATTGTGTATTTTTTTACTAAGTTAAAACTCGATTAAATTTTGTGTTTGGTTTCCATGTTAGTATAAGATAAGCATTCCTCTCTCATTCCTAGAGTTGCATGCTCTCTTTTGTTAGGATGGGTTAAGATGGTTTGGTTTTCCTTGAGCGTTGAATTGGAATTTCTTGTAGGATTTGATGATGAGAAAATTGATAGATGTTGGATATCCCACATGCAAATAATCTGTTACAAGGAAGAAAAAAAAGCAGAGGGAGAAGGGTTTTCTCAACAAACAACAAAATTATATTTTCTTGTGCAAAACAAAATGAAAGAAATTAAAATCGGTCAATCCTTATGAAGAAGATTGAAAATCTAAAAAGGGTAACCTAAAAGGTAAATGACATTTAATAATTACTAATTAATTATTAAATGTTAATGTATAAGTGCCTAAAATGAAATATTAAGAAGGGAGAAAAGCTAATTTAATAAATGAAATGAAATTAACCTTTCTCTCTAACACCCCCACTTAAGATGAAAAAAAAATACAAGGAAAGTCCAATGTTGAAAGAAAACTTGGGTCCAAAAAACAAGGCTTGATAAGCTACCCAATCACAATAAAATCTCTATGAAGTGGAGAAATGGAGAAAACCCAGTAGGAAAAACCAAACTCTAGAAAGAGATAGAAAATGATGCACAAATGAAACATCTCAAGAGAATCTCTCAAGACCATAAGTACAATGAAATTCTCCATGATATAAGCTTGAGACTTAATAGCCCCCCAAGAATGGCTAGACTCCTACATTGATGAATGTACCAATATGGCTTCAATCTCAAGGAAAAAAAGGTATTGGACAAGGATGATAAAACTCATGTATGTAAGGCATAGCTAGAATTCCTAGCTAATGATAAAAGGAGAAAGCATGAGAATCGTAAAATGAAATCTCCAATGGAGGTTAGATAGAAGGTGTGTTGAATCTGTCATCTGTGAGGAGATGTGTGTCCTCTGATAAATCCTCAACCACTACAATAGGTGGCTTGATGATTGGATCTAGAATAGTAGGAAATGTTGAAGATTAATCATGTGCAAGAGATGGAATCTTAATAGGAGGTGGAATTCTAGAAGTCACAACACTACTCTTAGGAACAACACATAAGTTCAAGTGATCCAACTTCACCTTAGGAGACTCTTGTGAAAAAAGAGAGTGAGAATCTGTTAGTGGAGATGGTGGACCAAAATGTGAGGAGGAAAATAGGCAGGAAGCATGATCAACAGTCCCTATAGCAATAATATTGCCTAGGTCACTATCTTTGATGTGTACTAAATCTTGTGCAATATCAATTGTCTTCCCTATCCCACTATGTGTGATATGATAAATAGAGAAAATGTTAGAGGAGAAAAAGGGAACACAAAGTACATCATGAAATGTACAATCATTAATGTCAATATAACCTTTCCCATGGATAGTCATAAAAATGTTGCAGCCCATCAAAATGTGTGGAGTAGGAGAAGCCTACAAAGAAGAGAAAAAATCCTAAGAAGATGACAAAAGGAATGAAGTACTTGAATCTAGTAACCGTCTAGAAGAGGGTGGAGTAGTAGTTCCACATAGTGCACAACACTTTCCTATATCTTTACCATATGAATAAAATGATTATGATGAAGAAGATCTATGAGAATTAGAAGGAATATCAATGTTGCTCTTTTAATGCAGAGCTGTCAAATACAAAACTTGCTTGGCATAGCCATCTAACTTCTTCTCATAGCAATGTGACTCATCATGATTAGTCTTATTAGAATTGGCAAACTTTGGTCTTTTTGGTTTTGGTTTACTCCCCTTAGGAGGAGATGGACATGATGAACTATAAGGGCTAGAATCAATCTGAAACTCTATAGAATTAGATTTACGTATCTTCTCCTTCATCCTAGAAGATGCATAACCTACCAATGCATAAGTTGTGAGCTTGTGAGAGAATCCTACTAAGAGAGCTTAGATTTCTCTCAAGTCAAATGATTACAAAAAAACTCAAAGGATGGCATGGTAAATCTATAACCCAAAGCATCTTTGGTGAAATAGAAGGTTGAAGAAAAAATTTGAAAGTTTCCATGAATCTTAGAAAGAATCAGGTAGATGCACTCGATATCAGCCTTGGTTTTTCCACAGCCATGCAATAAAGATATTTTTTGTTTGTAACTTCATCAAAAAAACCCTGAATGCATGGAAAAGAATATAATAAAAGAGATGTAAGCTCTTCCTCAATCGATAGCACTAGATTTATTTATTTTCTTCTAGGTCCACTGGGACATTACATGGTTATGTGTTGAGTTGGTCGAATGTTCAATTTTGTTATTACAAGAACCTTTTCGTTTAATAGAATATTACAAGTCATGTATTATGAACAACATTATAAATAAAGAATATTATATCTTGTAAATGTAAATGATCTTTAATTCTATTAACTCAATTGTTGTAATAAATACATACTTTAGCATCTGGTAGTTATCAGGATGTGATTATTTTGTTCTAGTTCAAGAAGATTGTTCCTCTGCATTTCAAGCTCTTATAATTAATGATTGATAAACTATTCCAGTAGTATTTTTATGTGCTTGAGAATCATCACTTAGATTGCAACTCTCGCATCTTAGTTTGTTTTCAATCAAATGTATTTCCTCCTTTCTTGCATTATGATTAATAAATTGTTCTTCCAACATAGGAAGTAAAACGATGAGTTGGAGAACACATCAGAAGTAATAAATGCACATAGTTTTATTCACAAAATATTCAATTACATCTTCTATTAAATGAAAAGGAAATAGTGAATAAGAACAGATCTAGTATTATTTGATAGGGAAAGGAAATAATTGACAAAAGAGTATATATAAGATTTCAATGGTTGTCTTCATTCCGATCAGATTTTGATGTAATGCCTTTCACAACAAGATGGAGAGTCACATGTGCCTTGTTCAACAAGTGATCTGATGAAGCAGCTTCTTTGGGGACTGATGGCAGGTTGGAATATGTGTATTGTGGCACTTGGCCAAATTGCAGTACATGTGCCCAATTCTCCTCTGGTATAAAATCCATTCCAGAGGTCTTTTCCAAGCATGGAACCTCGCATTTGGCCAAGACATGGACGATAACTAGTGTTACCATCATCATGACAGCCAATACTCTTCTCACCTTAATTTTCACCAAACTCTCCATATTTTTGTATTAACTGAATAGGAACTTCATACGTGAAGATTGATATGATTCACTCACTCATGAGACCACCTTTGTATTCAATAAATACTCGTGGGAAACATTTTGTCTATTTTTCATTCAAATTCGTAGGCCGTAATAGAGATGGAACTATGTACAATCTGTAACTACATCTTAGGAACATAATAAATAATATCTAGTAAAGATCGTTCTAGAAACAGGAAATCATTGGTAATCCATTTTAAATTTCTTTAATTATATTACAAATTTAATTGATATTTAAACATATGTTTATATTTTTGTATTGGTCACGGATTTTAAGTAATATATGGAAATCTTAAATATTATGTTGTAGTCTAGTTAAGGATCAAAATTGTGCATTCTTACAATTTGTTGTATTACAAGACATATTTCTTGATCATTTTACTATTGTCAAGATCTACAAGCAATTGACTAAGTAGATACAAACAATGAACATAAAATAAATTTAAATAGTATTATTTAAGACATGATAAACATATACATAAGAGGCATGTATATACTTGTTTTTATGATGAGTGGGAAGCAAAGAGACATTGAGTGACTACTCCTACACAATAGGAAACAAAAATGAGAACACTCAATGAGTATATTACAGAGTGGCCAATGTTCATAGAAGAGGTGTGCTCCAATTGAGAATACAAGTCTATACTAATTGGATTGGAAAAAATTCAAAATAATCCTTAAGTAAGAGTTGACTATTGTGAATCAGTCACAAATAAGACATGTTAAAAACAATGAGGGCAAAAATTACCTAAAAACAATAGATGATAAAACAATTAAACCATATATATTATAAAGAATATTAAAGGTGACAACAATTGTCCTCAATAGAATCACCAAAAAATTTTATGCGATGAATCTTTGAAAGTTGAAGTGATAGATAATCAAATGTTAATTATAGATATTGGCAGGTGTACCATGAAAGAGTAGTCATTTGGAGAAAAGTCTCTAAAATCATAGAAAACATAACGATTAACCCTTCCAATAGCTAAAAATATTTTTATTTTAAATGTCTTGACGTTAGCTATACTTAGTGAAAACTATAATATTGATCATATTCAATTGGATGAATGTAATGAAGGTTGATATTCAATTATTAAACAAAAAACTTATCTTTTAAATATCCATTTCCTATATGAATTGTGAATCACCCATTAACACATAGAGTGGCATCAATGGCTACTCCCCTTCCATGATCTATAACTAAAGAATATATTCAAATAAACATATATATAGAATATTTCATATGGTGAGATGCTACTTAGAAAAGAATGTGTTTCTATGATTCTTAAATCAAAGATGTTGATAGTCATATACACTTTGATTTTCCCTTGTTTAGTGATGATGATAATTCTCAAACTCCTTAAGCTTCATAAAGAAGATTTGAAAGGTTATTTATTTTCATCTTTACATATTTGTATTTCTTATTTTTAATTGTTTCTTCTTTTATATAATTTATTTATAAACTAATAAAATTCTTTACTTCTAGTTTTTTTTTTTATAATTATTTTTCATCAAAAATTAGAATTTACTCCATTCAAAATGAGCACTAGTAGGAAAGAACGTAGTGGGAAAGAAAATATTCAGATGAGAGATTGAGTGAGTATCTCTACAGTTTCATTTATTTGATTAGATTTGTTTTAGATCTCTCTGTGTAATTTTTTGAATGTGTATTTTCATTTTGAGTGAATGAATTCGAATGAAAAACAAAACAAGTTTTCATCCTAAGATCTTAGCTTAGGATAGGCTCTTTACAAGAGAGGGTCATGGGTACACACCTTGATGGGGTGCACACATGCACATGTGTGATATTGCACACACTACAAAGTACATGCAATAGGGGCTAAGTAGTTTAATTTACTAATGGTGCACACATTTGCACCTTGATGGGGTGTGCATGTCTGCACCCTTACTTAGTATTACATTTATCGAGTGTTTAAACAATGATACATGGATGTGCACCTTAGAAAGGTGTGCATATGTACACCATTACCTCTAGGTGTCTTAGGTTTTGAGTTTGAAAGGTGCACATGTGTGCACCTTTCACTTAGGTGTATTAATTTTTATTTAGGACTTGTAGTTACACATAAAGATGTGCATGTGCACATCTTGGATAGATGCGGACATGTACATCTTGTATGTGTCATATGTGTGTGTTTTCTTGCTGACTTTGTGCACCTTCAAAGGTCCAGAGATGTGGTTCTCAAGGAAGAAAAGGAGATGATGGAAAGAAGAACTGGGGGTTCTAGACTTTTATAGGTCTAGGATAGTGCACACCCTTTAGAGGTGCACAACTAAGCATGTGTATAGGTGTGCATCTCCAAAGGGAGATAAGTGCACACTTGCACATTCAGCAAACCTACGCACCCTTGTCCTAGGTAGGAAAGCATGCCCTTTTGCACTAAAAGCTCACTCTCATGACCAAAATTTCTCATTTTTTGGATCTAGGTTTCTTAGATAGAGGACTAGATAGGACCTAGACTCTAGGTAGAATCCCAGAAATGACTTAGACCCTAGACTAGGGATCTATGAAAAAAAAAATTTATTAGGGGGTCCCCGTTTCTAGTAGAAATGGGGCATGGATTGTGAAACCACAACAATAACAATTGGTACCTTATTTTGAATACATTGACACTTTTTCAGGCCATGTATGGTCTCCTAGGTCACACACTCCTAAGTTAGAATAGTCTTGAGGGTGGCATACTTTTAGGTCTAAAAGTGATTAGGGACAAGTTGAAACATGTACAGATGACCAAATAATATTTTCCTATAACATAGGATAGACAAAAGAAATATATAGATGCTCATAGGATAAATCATCAATATTATAGGAGATTATATATATTTCAGAGTGTGAGCAATAAAATTTTTGATCCAATATGAAAAGGGATGTAAGTTGCCACACATTTATATTAACCCCTTTGAGATCCTTGAGAATATTGCTCTTGTTTCCTATCACATTGTATTTTTACCCAATTTATCATGTGTTAATGATATTTTTCATTTATCTACTATTAGAGAATATAATCCTGACATTTCAAATATTTTGTATTGGACTACATTATAGGATAATGATGAAAGATAGAACTAGAGCATATATGCACACTTGAGTAGTGGGTTTTGACCCTCATGGGTGAAACCATTGATTATTAAAGGGTCTGATGAGACCCGAGTGATGATCATTCATCTAGCTTGGATGAGGCCTAACAAATGAACGAATCATACCTATGCCATTTTTTTGGCTTCTAAGAAGAAGGCCATTTCCAAGGCAGTGGGTGCATAGAATGCCCCTCAAGTTAGACTTAAAAAATTTATACTTCGATTTTTTGTTAAGATATGATATCAAGATGATACTCTTTTCTTTATTTTGTAGCTATAGTTTGTTGGAAATAACAATGGGAAACTAAGTTATGAGAGGGGGGTGTGAATCGACATCTAAAACTTTTTCCTCTAAAGAAAATCACCATCATCCATCTCATAACTTAAAATATAAACTGAAATAGCTCAGCATGCATCGCATTTATAGCACATAACACAATAAATTTGGTTACCTAGAAACTCTCCAACGAGAAGGTAAAATTGGGGTGGGGATGACACCCACCAATCTTCATTCCTATAGTTGTAATGTGCAGCCTATTGTGGCTACAATGTGTTGATCATAACCTATGATCTACCCTGTGTGGGGTCTACTCTGTTAAAGGCTTACAATACTATTAGGTCTCACCTTGACTAAAGGATTTGAAAATCACAATGAAGTAAGCACTTGGTTAAGAGATTTATAATAGCCTATTAGGACTACTCTGTTAAGAGATTTACTCTATATCACCTATCAGAATGATTCAACACCTAATCATTCAACTAGCACTCTACTACTTAATGTTTGATCTTCTCTTTGCTAGTTGTCTTTTGATCCTTCCAGATAGATCTATGCTTTCTAAACTTCTCAATGTTTGTCTATATTTTTGCTATACTAATTCTTCTTTGTATAACTCTATCATGGCCATCCAAGCCACCACGAATGCTCTAAGATCTCTTATCATTTTTCTCCTCATGCATACATAAACACTTTAGATTTTACCTCCTTAAATAGGCATTAGTGTAGATGGGTTAAGTCAAAATCAATGGTTGTGGTTGATCCTTATTTCCACCTTAATCTTCCCTAAATTTGATTGGTTACATGCATTACATATAAACTTGTAAGATGAATCCATAATCATCTCTTATAATCATAAATTCATGATTATGTTGGCCAAGATGATGTACATAGGAGTTTATGCCATAAAAAAGAACTATGCAATAAAGTGTTCACTCAACATCTAAAGGCTCTAATACTCAGCCTTCACTTTTCTTGAAATATTTTAACTTAGCTTCTATAGAACTTGAAACTTATTGTTACTCAGTACCTGAATTACTCGACATACATTATAGACTACTCAGAACTTGAGTGACTTGGCACATACTATATGCTTGGCACGTACTACTTCTTGGCACTGAGAAGTCATATTACTTGACATTTATTGTTTGAAAACTTATACTTGGCATGCTTTCATCACTTGGCTTGGACTAATTGATTAGCTCACTCTAATCGTCCAGTATGCATTATGCAATTAGTTTTCACTATTCTTTGCTAAATAATGACAAGAGTTTTGTCATTGCCTTGTCAAAACCAAAATGAGATCAACAATCTACCCCTTTGACATGAGTGGAAAAACACTTTTTTCATGACATACTTGCTTATTTATTGCATAAGAAATACAATGTATATTCATTACTCAACTACTATGAAAAAACTTTTTAAATTTAAAAATTTGCATTTGTATCAATAGTGTTGTCTAACCTCCATACCTTATTACTCCCCTTGAGTAAATAAATTGTTTCTATTTTTCTTCTATTAATCTTGCTATGTAGATATCTACCTTGACAAATATTTTTCTCCACAAATTCATAATCCCCCATTTTTGACACTATGTCATTTGGGTTGTACATTGATAGTGTGCTTATCCAAAAATATCTTGTAAAGCTTCAAAATGATCTTCAAAACTACATTCCTATTATTTGTTGCTACATCTAGAGATTGAACTTGTATTTCTAGCTTGGTAGCAAGGTCAACTAAGCCTTTATGTGTAGAAAGATGGGAATCCTTCTCCATTAATGGTTCTACATAGGTTAGTTCCCTATTTAATACTTCCATGGGAGGTTCCAACATGGATTGGATACTAATCAAAGTAGATCTAATATGTACATCATGTGCTTGCAGCTTGACAATCTTACTTTGAGTTGATAGTAATTTTTTAAATATGAATGACTATTACTAGGAGATTTCTTCAGTGTAGCCCATTATGTCTCCTTAGTAAATATATCAACATTGTATAGCTTTTTGTATATAGAGAAAATATTCTCTAACACCTTCTTTACATTCTCCATCTTGGTTGCTAGATCAACCTTTCTGCATGCAATAACACTAGATATCTTCTCTAAAAAAACTGTATGTAACTTCTTTTTGTAGACACCTAAAACCCTTTAGAAAATAAAGTATTTTTATTTTCTGAAAAATTCCTAATGACATCATCATTTATTAATTAATTATTTATTTAATTAATTTTTTTTTTTTTTATGCCACTAAATCCCTTTATCTTAATTAAAAATATTTAATTAAGGAATCCCTCCCAAAAATGTTTAAATCTTATTTAAACATTATTTCCTTATTTATTAATTATTTAATTAATAAATTGACCAAAAAACTCAAAATAAATTAAAAAAATATTTTTTGCCCAAAACATGGCCAATTTCCTTAAGACCACTAACCTCCTCCAAAATCTTCTAATCCTTCTTTAATTTTGATTAAAGGCTAATCCCATCATTTCCTACCCCTAATCCCAACTAAAAATATTTAATTAAGACTAAATATTAATCCTCATGTTTATTAAAAAAGTTTTAATAAATATCTCCTCAACCCAAACCATTGAAATAAATAAAACTTTATTTATTTTCTACAAATCTAATTTATCCTCATCCTAAGAAGTTCTAGACTCTTCTAGAAAGTCTTCATTGTCATCCTAGGAAGTTCTAGACTATTCTAGAAAGTCTTTATCCTCATCCAAAGTCTAGACTCTTCTAGAAGATGTCTTTAAACCTAATCCTAATCCCCTCCTAACCTTGTC
This sequence comes from Cupressus sempervirens, assembly GCA_028749045.1. Classification (NCBI taxonomy): domain Eukaryota; kingdom Viridiplantae; phylum Streptophyta; class Pinopsida; order Cupressales; family Cupressaceae; genus Cupressus; species Cupressus sempervirens. The sequence goes on from CM053791.1 coordinate 232,045,281, forward strand.
ACATTCGCTAAACATGGGTTAAAACTTACTAACCCAAGCCAAAGTTAACAAATATCTCCTCCTTCACCCACCTTCATTAAATACCATCCACTTGCCTATCCCTAAGCTAATCCTAAACCATCATAATCCATCCTCTAATCATTTGCACAATCCTAAGCAAGCTTAAAACCTTCCTAATCAAGCCCAAGTCAAAATTTCTCTCATCTCCTTCAAAATATCCCAACCATAAAACTTTATGAAGCCCACTAGGCCATAAATGACTTCCAAGCCCTTTTATTGCTCTTACAAGCCATTATGAGGGTCTTTATGAATATTTTATCCCTTGAGCCTCCTTTGTTGACTCATCCTTCCCCTTTCGTCCATCCTCTCACCATGTGACATGTGTCACTCCCTGATTGGTTGTAAGGAAGCACAATACATGTGCTCTCCTCTCATGCAATCTGATCCCTCCATGAGCTTTTCCCCATCCTTTCATCCTAGCCCTTGATCCCTCAAGCCCTTTGCATATTCAAGGAATCCTCTCCCAAGCCATTTTATCACAATCCATGAAGTAAAGTCATAATTCCATTTTAAGAAGCCATTTTACATCAAAACCATACACTCACACCCAAATTCCAACTCCATTTGAAGCCCTTTTTTAAGCATAAAGCTTGATCATATATCCTATCTATTTAGACAAAGCTACTCAACAAGAGAGCTTTTCATTGAGAGAGCCCATTAATGGCTCATATTCTCAATTGAGAGCTCATATTAGTCTATCTTGAAGTTTATGAATTTTGTTTAGTTTGTAGAAGCTTTATTTAAATTTGGTTTCTATTAGCATACTAACATTGCTCATATACATTTTGGCATGCTCAGTGGGCCCATGGGTCATCTTCATTAGCTTTTTTAGCCAATTTTTGTATGTCATTTGCTAATTTTGGCTAATTTTGCTTATTTTTGTGAATGGTAGGATTGTATAAATTGGTTTTGTAGGTCCACATGAGCATGAAGAAGACAAAGGAACTCATAGTCTATCTGATAGAATTTGCAAATTTTTAAAGCTTATAGGTGGACAAAGCACTTGGAATTCTTCTTCCTCTTCTTGTCTATATTCTTCTTATTCCATATACTTCTTCTTCTTCTTCTTGTGGGAGATCTTGGCCATTTTTTTTTAAGGAAGCAAAATCATACACACTTCTTTTTACTGCTTAAAATGAACCCCCAAATCATACTTAAATCCATTAAAAAATTAAAAATTTGCAAAAAAGAAAAAATCTTTTAACAAGTGAAACTAAACCAATCCAATCATTTGCATCCTTGCAACATCAAGATTTTAGATGCATTCATGCAAAGTTAGGAACACTTCATTTTTGAGAATTTAAAAAGAACTTCAAGTTTCCATTTCAAAAGGTTCAAAATCAACACTAAGTGCACACAAAAATCTAAATCAAACTCAAAGCATCAATCAATGATAAAATGAACCTCATTTGCAAATATTTTAAAATTCTTTTAAAAATCTCATGAAAACTAAGAGTCCTAAATGGTTTCCAAAAATTGTCCTAAAAGCTTTGTTATTTGTTCCAAACAAATGTCTTGTTGCAAAATCTTGAATGTTTCTTAGGTTTTTCATGCATCAAAACAATCTAGGAATATCATTTTTGGGCTTAAAATATGCAAACTAGAACACAAAATCTTGAATGAAGACCAAAGTCCAAAGAGTCATTTTCACTTTTGAGTCCAAAAGAATCTTGAATGATCTAAGGTTAAAACAAAGCACTTCAAAGTTCTTAAAACAACACACAAAATCTCAATCTTGAATGCTCAAAGGAAAAAACTTGAATGTTTAATCACTTGTCTTTGAATGCATGTTGCTAAAATCACTCTTGAGTGCCATGGATTAAAATCAAGTTTGTTTTCTTCATCAATGCATGATTAAAACAACAAATCCAATCTTGAATGCTATAGATCAAATAATCATCTTTTGGGGCATAAAAAGAATCCACATTTTTGAAATCTTCTAAGTTATAAAAACTAATAAAGATGTTTTGAGTAAGTTTGTAGTTGGACTCACCCTCTTTAATCACCCATTAATTTAACCATTGGTTGCAATCTTAGCACCATCTATGGGGATGGGTCTACCTAAGAGGGTGCTAAGTGCTCCAGAAAGATCAAACTCTACTCACTAGGGCATTTAGTGATTTTTCTAAGTTAGAAAATTCCTTGAATGCACATTAATCTCGCTCACACTTCATTTGGGCATAAAAATTGGACAAATCTTGATGTGGAGGGCCTTCGGGTGCATGCTTGGCAATCAAGTTTCACACATCTTTGTTTTGGGCTTCAAACAAAATCACACTCAATCTTGAATGCCTAACAATCAATGAACATTGCATGGTTTGGACACATTTTCAATGACGCTTGCATTTCTTATGTTGATGATCTCTCGACTTTAATTATGCTGACGATGCTGTCAAATTGGAATGAACATTGTATACCATAATCACAATTGTCTTCAATCATAGCTTACAAAATCTAAATCATCAATTGGAATAAACGTGTGTCTTTTAAAGCCCAAGATCATGTATGTGGTCTTGTTTTACACTTTTTAGGAGGCCTACTTGGGTATTTCATCACCCCTTGGGATGACCTCAACTCCAGCGTCCCGACGGAGTATAAAAATTGGGAGGTGAATCCAAAGACACCTCTCTTGGAATCAAGATTTTGTCACTCGAGCTAAGCCTCAAGGAACTTTATACCCTTGAGAAGTGAAAGAGGAGAAGTGGGTTACCGCTCCTCTTGGCTGTGTGACATCTTTTTGGTTTCATCTATAAATTTGGGCCTCACGTACCTTGCATATATCGAGGACTCCCTAGCTATAACAAATTTCATCCTTCTAGAAAGCTTCCTAGGATGTTGGTGTGTTGGACGTGCTTGCTCCAAAATTTTGTCTGCTTGTTTGTTCATAGCTTTTGAATGAATGTTTGCCAACTTTGGTCAAAATCCCAAAAAAGAAGAAATCTCCCAGCTCAAGGCATACTTAGTGTAGTCACTGCCTCATCAGAAAATCACCCAAGCTCCCTCGCTGCAATTGAATCTATCTAGTTCCTTGCTTTAGAACAATCCCAAATCGAAAGTCTCTCCAAATCATCCCCCCCAACCAGCTAGCAACCCAATCCAAAATCAAACCCAAGCCTTTAGAGAGTTGTGGTCATTCTACTAGAATTTGCTATCCAATCAATCTGACCAATCCACCAGCCTCACCAAGGTTATCCCTTTGACAGAGCTTTGTCTAGGGTAATATAGCTTTGTCACTTGTTATCCCTCATCACCTTGAGCTAAACGTTGGGATCCACAAGTGGTCAATCTCATGTCATGCCCATAGGATCATTAGTCTATCCTTAAGTTAACATAATCTCCACCAATCCAGCGCATAGGAAAGAAAACCTCTATCTTTTTGACATCGTGCCCTTGAATTCTTCCATCCACAGGAAAGTAAAAAATCTCTAACGAATCCTCCTTAGGTCTGTCATACAGCTTTGACTCTCCCTAGGAAATCCTTCATCAGCTAATCCAAAATTTTCGTTTAATCCAAATCCAACCATGAGCTTCTGTGTTCATCCATATGCAAGACCCCATCCCCATCCGACTCATCATCAAAACATGAAATCCCAAACCTATCATGATGTGTTCGGTCGTATTGTCCTTGCTCCTGCCACCTCCTATTCCAATGATTAGGAAAATCTTGTTGAATATGACAGGTATATTGAAAGCCTTAGAAACATACCCCCAAGCATCCCACAAACTCCATTCATTCTTCCAAACTATCTAGTCATGCCATCTGATATCCCAGCTTCTCCTCCATCACCCAATCAACCAAGCTTCCAATCTTCCACCCCCATCACACTAGCTATTCCTGTCAATCCACCTCCACCTCTGACACGTGAGTCTCCAAGGAATCTCCTAGAGGAAATACAAGAAAAGTCGCCTCCAGAAATTGATAAGCCATGTCATCTAATCCAACCATGTGAAGTAGTCAGTAATGAAGCTTCCCCATCTATAATATCACCTCCATCTCCCATAGCTATCATCCCCATACCATCCATCAAATTGCTTAAAATCCTTCCACTTCCTGCAAGCATCAAAATACCACCATCTATCAAAACCCTCCAAATCCTATCCACATCACCTCCAAGCATTTCCCAAATCTCCCATAATGACCCTTATGCATCCATCTTCTACTCACCCATCTCCACTACTGAATCTCCCATCTATGCATTCGCTGCCTTTGAAGAGTCCATCCCTTCACTTCCTATCACACCATCCACTACAAACCAATCCTATCAAGATCCTACTCAAAATCATGTTGACATCCCCCAAAGCATAAATGAAGATATCATCGTACCATGTCTTCCATCCATAGTGCAGTCACTATCCCCTCCATCTCCAAAACCTCAAGCCATACCTCCTCTACTGTAGGATATCTTTTCATCCCATCAGCTAAATCATGATCCTATCGTACCATCTCCTCCACTCCATGCTTCCATCTTAATACCTATCCAAGCTATTTTACCATCTATAATATGCCCTCTTGGTTCACTTACATTCATCCATAGTGGCCTCCTCTCAGCAGAAGAATTAAGAATGGTATATCCCTATTGCAGTACATCTGATAAAGCACTTCCACCATTTTCTACAAGCAAAAAGTATCCTTAGCTAGTTCAAATGCTCAATCAATGGCATTATCAAGGTCAAGGTTTAGGACCACAAGAGCAAGGAATCAGAAAGCCTATTATTGCACAAAAAAATCTAGAATTTCATGGTCTTGGATATGTATCCAAAGGCTCACTATCTAAAGGTGTTGGTACACCACACCCCCAAACCAAGCCTATCTCCAAACCCCCCATGCTAGCCTCCCATCACTCCTTCAAGAAATCTTATGTCATCCCCCCTGCACCATCTTTGCAACCTAAAACAACCTACCATATCTCCCCTTCATTCGCTAAATCCATTTTGGGACCCTGTGTCCCAAAATCTACCATCCTCCATCCTCCTATCAGCCATCATTAAAATCCTATTCCCTCCATTCCTATACAAGATCAGCAAAGGAACATATGAAAAATCCAATCAAAGAATGGAAAATAATGCAAAAGCCTATGAAAAGAAAATCCAGAACCATGTGGATCCGAAAGAAAAAAGTTGAAACCCAATGCATAATGGCATCCACCATTGCTAATCCTCCATCCAGTGTCTCATGTACCCCATCTCCTAACTCCATCTTTGGTGCCTATATCCCCAAGCACGCTTCCACAAATCCTCCATCACGCCCACATCTACCATCTATCCCCCATATGGTCTTTTCACACCCGTCCCAACATGTGCCAATGTTTCTCTTGCAAGCATCCCCATCTCATGCTCCTTTCCAACATTTTCATCCCTCCATATCCTACCATCAATCCCATCTAATCCAATCTATTGCATAAATCACACATCCGGTGTACCAACAACTAGCAACAAAATTGAACTTTCCAACAGCCAGTGAAAAATCCCAAAAAAGCCAAAATAGCTTAAGAAAGCCAAAATCATTCCAGCTAAGTCTAAAGTAAAATAATAATAATAATAATAATAATAAATAAAGTATCCATTGGTGAAAACTTGGCAATTCAAGCGCCTTGGACAAGTACCATAATGAAAACATGGCAAACAAGCGTCATGCGTAACCCCGCCATCCCCAACTTAGCCTATCACGCTCATGCTTTTGGTCATCTCTTGACATCCAATTCCATCTTCTAGTCTATCCACCTATCCTCCACCCTCCATCTTCCATCTCACACCATCCACTTATCTCCTGCAGCTTCAGCCAACCATCCTAGCTATCATCCTTCTCCCTAGACCCTTTAGGTTTTTCCATCCTAGCTTTAATCCTATGACATCCATCATAAGACCTCCTTCCACATGTTATCTTCTCATTGGGGGCACAATATTCCTTGGAGATCTTGTCTTGTCCATCCTCCCTTTTCATTGGTATCTAGCTCTAGGCTATCCTCATGCAAACCCAATGTCATCTCTTTATATCCATCATAATCCTAGCTATCTACCATCCTATCTAGCCATCTCATCCTGCTCCTCTAGCTATCCTTGGTCACAAAATCTCTCATCATCATTGGATGCATCCTGCCAAATCCATATATTTTGCTATCACCCCACCCTTAGCTTTTGCATCTTGCACAACATTGAACCATCCCGCTATCCTATCATCTTGAGCTTTTGCCTGCTGCTAACTATCTTGGTCAGCTTCAGCTTGTAAATATCTTGGTTCGTCAGCTTGTACATCCTCTTTAGCTTAGTACCATTGTATCTATCTACTTTTTGTGTTTGTTCCTCCTTGATTAGCATCTTGCACACATCGCACATCTTGGTTAGCTATTCCAATGCATCCTTTAGCTAGATCTCCTGTAACCAAAGTGTTATCCTTCTTAGTTCAGCTTGCCAGATGCATCACTCACCCAGATCCATCGGCTTAGGTGCTCTCCAATAGATCCTTGTAGGATATAGCTTTTTTCATGTTTGATCTTGGTCTTTTAGTACCTCGTCCTACCCATCTCATTGGAAAACAGTTCTCTTTTGGATTTTTACTTTCTTTTGATTTGGAATCTTCCCTTTTGGGTCTTGAAGTATCTTTTCCAAGCAATCCTTTTGTTCCCTCCTCAAGGTTGCCATGATCTTCCATATCATGGTATGCTATGAATGGGGCACTCTGAACGTATGGTTTTGATCAAGTCTTTCATTTTTTCCTTTTTGCTTGTGGGTTACCCAGTGTCAATTCCACAATGTTTCCTTCGAGTTTCATGTGTGATGCTGGGGCAATCCTTGTGTGTTTGTTTTGAGTCAGTCTGTCAGTCCTCTGGATGGTTGGTGACATCGCCTTGATGTTCTTGGTAACCTTGGCAATTAACCAACAATCCTATAGCAAATCTAGTGCTCAACTACATGGTGGTACTTCTCTTTGAAGTATCCCCCCCGCTCAAAAATCTTCAATGGTTTTCCTTCATCTCCATTATCCCCCATCCATATCCAGCATCCGTCTCTCCTACCCTAGCTTATGCATAAATATCTCTTTGAATCACTCCTCACCTTTAGCTTTAGGGATCCACAATCCTAGTCTAGGGATCCACCAATCCAAATCAATCTACCAAGCCTCATCTTTCAAGCTCCACAATCCTAGTCCTAGGGATCTCTGAAACCCATCTTTCACCAATCTGACTCTTTGGAATCATGTTGCATCAGCTTTATCATCCCATCATCCATCTCCCCATCCTAGATTCCTTTTATAGCACTCCACTCCTTCATCCTCTGCAATCCCTGAGATCTTAAGCTTGCTTCCTCTTGTGCCTCAGATTCTCCCTTTATCATTCTCTCGTAGTGAGAGTTCGAGCTAAGTAAACCTCTTCTCTTAAGCCAATCTGAGTCTTCTTGCTCATCTTGGATTCTTGTACTTTTCAAGAAGTCGTCGAGCCTCACTTTCTCTCCCCACTACCTTCTTGAGGGGGCATCTTGCAGTCCATTCTCTCCTCTTCTGCTCTAGCCTTGGGCATCTTATTTTCTTATCTTTGATGCCATGCCACTTGCGGCATCACATAAAAGAGAGGCAAAATGTAGACACCTAAAAACCTTTAGAAAATAAAGTATTTTTATTTTCTAAAAAATTCTCGATGACATCATCATTTATTAATTAATTATTTATTTAATTTTTTTTTATGCCATTAAATCGCTTTATCTTAATTAAAAATATTTAATTAAAGAATCCCTCCCAAAAATGTTTAAATCTTATTTAAACATTATTTCCTTGTTTATTAATTATTTAATTAATAAATTGACCAAAAAACTCAAAATAGATAAAAAAATTATTTTTTGCCCAAAACTTGGCCAATTTCCTTAAGACCACTAACCCCTTCCAAAATCTTCTAATCCTTCTTTAATTTTGATTAAAGGCTAATCCCATCATTTCCTACCCCTAATCCCAACTCAAAATATTTAATTAAGATTAAATATTAATCCTCATGTTTATTTAAAAAGTTTTAATAAATATATCCTCAACCCAAACCCTTGAAATAAATAAAACTTTATTTATTTTCTAAAAATCTAATTTATCCTCATCCTAAGAAGTTCTAGACTCTTCTATAAATTCTTCATCCTCATCCTTGGAAGTTCTAGACTGTTCTAGAAAGTCTTTATCCTCATCCAAATTCTAGACTCTCCTAGAAGATGTCTTTAAACCTAATGCTAATACCCTCCTAACCTTGTCACATTCCCTAAACATGGGTTAAAACTTACTAACCCAAGCCAAAGTTAACAAATATCTCCTCCTTCACCCACCCTCATTAAATACCATCCACTTGCCTATCCCTAAGCTAATCCTAAAAAATCCTAATCCATCCTCTAATAATTGGCACAATCCTAAGCAAGCTTAAAACCTTCCTAATCAATCCCAAGTCGAAATTCCTCTCATCTCCTTCAAAATATCCTAACCATAAAACTTTATGAAGCCCACTAGGCCATAAATGACTCTTCCAAGCCCTTTTATTGCTCTTACAAGCCATTATGAGGGTCTTTATGAAGATTTTATCCCTTGAACCTCCTTTGTTGACTCCTCCTTCCCCTTTCCTCCATCCTCTCACCCTATGAAATGTGTCACTCCCTGATTGGCTATAAGGAAGCGCAATCCATGTGCTCTCCTCTCATGCAATTTGAGCCCTCCATGAGCTTTTCCCCATCCTTGCATCCTAGCCCTTGATCCCTCAAGCCCTTTTCGTATTTAAGGAATCCTCTCCCAAGCCATTTTATCACAATCTATGAAGTAAAGTTATAATGCCATTTTAAGAAGCCATTTTACATCAAAACCATACACTTACACCAAAATTTCAACTTCATTTGTAGCCCTTTTTGAAGCAGAAAGCTTGAGCATACATCCTATCTATTTAGATAAAGCTACTCAACAAGAGAGCTTGTCATTGAGAGAGCCCATTAACGGCTCATATTCTCAATTGAGAGCTCATCTTAGTCTATCTTGAATTTTATGAATTTTGTTTAGTTTGTAGAAGCTTTATTTAAATTTGGTTTCTATTAGCATACTAACATTGCTCATATACACTTTTTAAACCATTCTAAAAGGGTGACAAATTGCTCTATAATAGGCTTGTCTTTATTATTTTCTAGGAGACTAAAATCATTATTAATGAATATTTCTTTGACTTCATGCAAAACATTCTTTCTCTTATGCTCCCTCATTAAGATTTCTTGTCTTTTCTTGCTTTGTAGAGCATCTAGAAGAATTCTAATTTCTTCAATAATGATTGGACTCAGATCAAACTTTGGTAGCTCAATCACCTCATCTAAGCTTACATCCTTGAATGATGTAGCAACAACACTTTTTGGCCTGTTTGGACTAGGCCTTGATATTTGGAGAGGTGTCTTATGTGTACTTGGCCTCTAGAGGGCTTGACTACCAAGTGGAGATGTAGAAAATGGAAAAGTAACTAGTGTTTGTATGGATTTTTTCTCCCGAGGTGTAGAAGTCAACTTATGCTCTTCAATGTTTTCACCTTTTTTCAGAACTTCTACAAGACTTTCTTCCTTACCCTTTTTTACTTTTGTTCAATCCTTGTCAATAGTTACTAGAGCTGGTAAACCTAAACTATTTAATCTTCGCACTGATATACTTGTAGATTGTGCTTTTGCCTCTTTAATCTGAATGATAACTATTGGTATTGTAGATGGTGTCTTTGTTGCAAAATATTTCTACTTGAAATTTACACTTTGATCTATATTTAGATCTTGTGGTTCCTTTTCCTTTATGTCTATAGTTTATAGGTGCACATTTGATGTGTCTTGTTGCTTCTCCCCTAGCGATGCAAGTTTTTCCTTTTGTATCTCATCCACTCTCACCAATATTCGATTACTTCATAGAAATGTTGCATTGGTAGAGTCTTGTAGTATTTTATTCAAATAATCTTTAGTCAAAGGATTTACATTATGTGATGTAGTATCAAGAACATCCTTGATGCTCAATGAGTCCTGTAGACTCTCTTGGTCATCGTGTGGGGAACTAGCCCTTGACACTTGTACATCCTGTACATATTGTTCCTCTTCTCCATTTTTCAATTCATCTATTGTTCCTTTTTTTCCCTCCATACTACCTTCCTTGACTATATTATCTTTTTTGTTTCTCACCTTTATCTTCCTCATCCTTTTCAGATGCATGCTACTCTTCTTCTCCTTTCTCCTCTATATCCTCTATGGATAACCCATAAATGACTTTCCAAAGCAATGTGCTTTGGCTTACCACCTCCTCTACTTTTTTCCTCAAGATAGAAAATACTTGGTACTTGGGAGAAAATATCCCCTTATGATTTTACATGGCTTTACCCATCATCTTCTTATCTAAAGAAGACATAGCTTGTGCTAATGTAGCCTCTCTTATTTGTCTCTCAGTGGTCAAACTGAATTGCCACTTTTTCTAAACTCAATCATATAAACTCTTTGGTAATGAGTTGGAAATCTCTATTGGAGTAGTTTTAAAGGTTTCCATCATATTATATATGGCATCTTTTATCTTGTTTTTATCAACACTCCTTAGCTTATCAAAATCAATATGTCTAAAACCTAGAAAATATGTATTGGTCTTAATATTTTCACACAACTTATCAATGTTAGAAGAGGGATTGTGGCTAACCACTCTAAATTGACTCAAGTCATTAGACTCAATCTTCTCATCATTTTAATATTCCTTACTTTTATACTTTGTCCTTGGCTTCTTTCTAGGTTGGCTTTAGTTCTGCAGTGACACTTCCTCTTTTACCTTTTTTGCATTTAAGCTTCTTTAACCTATGCAATGGCTACCCTAGTTCTTGACCTAGTTAAAGGTACATTTGGATTTTGTTATGACTACTTCAAAACCTTCTTTGGTATCTCTACTTCTTGTTCCTTTACTTTCCTCTTCTTTTATTTTTTCTTAGGTGCTTCCTTGGCACCTTCAACATCATCATCTTTATCTTCTCCTAAGCCTTGTATAAGTTCTAGTGGTTCTCGACCTTCTACTTCTTCTTCTTCTTCATCTTCTACTTCTTCTTCTTCCACATGTACTTCACCAAAATTCTCTTTAAAGTTCTTCACCATCATGTTCTTATTTCTTATTACTAAGGTAGTCTATAAATTTATTATTATTCTTGATTTAGCCTCATCATATTTTCCAAAGGATCTAGCATCCTTGTCAATTTCCTCAACTAGTAGAGTTGTGATTGTTATTGAGGTTTCATCCATATTAATTTCATATTTGAAGGGTTTTAATCATCTAACCCTATTTATTTTTGCTTGCACATATGTGTAATCTTCATCAACTAGGAAACACACATCATTGTAATGTTATTCCACTAATGATATGGATATCCTCAATCTTTGCTTTATTGATTTCTTGATATCCCTAAAATAGCTAGTCATTACTAACTCAAAATTTTCTCCAAGTTGTTTAATGATGTCTTCTATCTATTGTATAAGTGACCTATTGTTCTTCCAAACTATCTTACTCAAAATGGGGAATATGTTTAGCACATAGAAAACTATGCAAAGAATTGAAAAACTAAACTTACAAGATGCACTTTTGACATTCCTAATAGATTCCATATTTTCTAATAATTGTTGAAGTTGTAACTCAACTAGGTCCAACCTTACGAGTGTAAAGACAATGCACATCTTGAACCATTAAAATCTTTGGTGGTATCATGGATAAAGCTTGATGTTCTTTCCCTTGGGTATGTGCAGGATCATGGTGTACCAAACCATGGCCTTAAGTGGCAGTGAAAAACTAGCAAATCAGGGTTATGTCAACTTGACACATAATTTTAAAGTGGTTCTAGACTTTATATCAAAAGGTTGTAAGAAAATAATCTGTAGGAAATTGAATCTAGTTTCTAAAATACAAGGCCTTATCTAGAGAAAAAATTATTTGATTGGTCAAAAGTTTGGATTTTAATGTAGTACTACAAAAATTTCTGGGCGAAAGTAAAAAGTAGTTGTATGTCTGACCACCTTAGTAATAATCAAATGATAACATTTTTAAATATAATTTTAGATATAAAAATTAGACTCATTCCTGGATGTGACACATATTTTTGGGAATTTTTATTCCAAATAAAAAATTAATTATGAATTTTCTACTATACTGTTTTCAGAATTAAAAAACTCCCATGTCTGACCACCTTAACTAGTTCAAAAAAAATCAAAATTAAGTTTTTCTTATTTTTTTCTTATACTAGTTGAAGCATAGAATGTGATGCATCTTTTGGATTTCACAAATCTTATACGGTTTTAAAGTTATAGCTATTTTTCAACCAGTATGTCAATCAACACTTTGTAGCTAACTCCATTAGAAAATAAGTAATAATTACTTACTGAACTCATAATTTGACAAACCTTACATTTATGAAAATCTAAGAACATTCTTAAGAAAACCTTTTCATTACATCAAATTTTGGTTAAAAAAAAATCGTCAGCTACATGCTTGAAGTAAAAAACACATAAGAACATGCCAAAAACACATTTTTGAGATGTTTTAAAGATGACCATATAAGGTTGGTATCAAAAGATATAGTAGGAATTATAAAGGTATTAATTGTTTTCATTTAGTATCAAGATGGATGGGAAAAAAGTTGGAATATATTTTGAAATTCTTTGAGGTATTTCAGAACTACATAGTTTTTAGATCGCCACTTTTTGGCACACAATGATCCTGCACATACCCCCTTATTATTCCATTTTTCACCACTTTTAGATTCTTCTCCTTTTTTAGTCATGGAATAGCCCAAGCTAGTAGTCTCATTGTTTGATTTTGGTGATTCCATTAGTTTCTCAAAGTACTTGATGCCTTTACTAGGATTGTTGAGCTTTTCCTTCTCAGTCTTCAATTCATTTTGTAGTAGGGTATTCTCTATTTCCAAATTTGTAATCTCAACATCTTTCCAACATAGTTCTTGATTTACAATCATTAATTGATTCATAAAATTTTCAATTGTTGCATCAAACTCTTCTGAGTTTCTACCTACAAATAATCTTATAGTATCTATCTGTTCATATTTTGTGTAATTTTATCTTATAGCTATTTCTTTCCCTCTCTTTAATGAATATTTTAGTTCATCTCTTACCTCCTTGAGTTGATGTAGGGAAAGTTGTACTTCAATATTTTGGTTCTCAATAGTCTTTCCCGATTTGTAGATAATCATCTTCAAGATATTACCTCCAAATCCATCAAACTTTACTTCAAGAAAACAATGTTATGATTCCAATTGCTAGAAATAACAATAGAAAAGTAAGTTCTGAGAGGTGGGTGGACTAAAAAATTTTACCTCTAAAAGATATCACAATAATCCATCTAATAAATTAACATTTAATTTTAAACAACCTAACATGGATCACATCCATAGCACATAACACAATAAATTTGGTTACCCGAAAACCCTCCAAGGCAAAGGTAAAACTAGGATGGGGATGACACCCATAAATCTTCACCACTATAGTTGTAAAGTGTGGCCTATTATGGCTACAATGTGTTGATAATAAGATATCATGTATCCTATGAGGGGTCTACCCTATTAAAGGCTTACAAGACTATTAGGTCTTACCTTGACTAAAGGTTCTCAAAGTCACACTTGAGTAAGCACTTAGTTAAGAGATTTACAATGTCCTATTAGGGATACTCTATTAATAGATTTACCTTGTATTACTTGTTAGAATGATTCAACACTTGATCCTTCTGTTAGCACTGTATTTCGTAATGTCAGATCTTCTATTTCTTGGTTGTCTTTTGATCCTTTTGATTAGATCTATCATTTCTAAACCTCTCATTGTTTCTCTCTATTTCTCCTAGACTAATTCTACATTTCATAACTCTATCATAGCCATCACAACCATGATGATTGCTCTTCAATCTCTTAGCATTCATCTCCTCATACATACATAACCTCTTTAGGGTTTACCTCCTTAAATAGGCATTGGTGGAGATAAACTAGGTCAAATTCAACAGTTGTGGTTGATCCTTATTGTCTCTTTAAACTTCCCTAAGCTTCATTGACTACATGCATTGCAAAGGTATTCATAAAATGACTCCATACTTATCTCTTCTAATCATAAATTCATGATTATGTTAGTGAAAAATGGTTTACATGGGAGTTTGTGACCTAACAAATAACTATGCCAAAACTTGTTCGCTCAACATCCAAAGGCTCTAATGCTTAGCCTTCACTATGCTCTAAATTTTGTAACTTAGCTTTTATAGAGCTCAACACTTACTAGTACTTAGTAATTGAATCACTCAACTTTTATAGATAGCTCAACACTTGAGTGACTCGACACACACCATCTGCTTGACACGTAGTAGAGATCGACACTGACTAGTCATATTACTCGACATGTATTATCTGGAAACTTATGGTTGGCATGCTTTGGTCCTTCAGATCACACTTATTTCTTAGTTGACTCTAATCTTTCATCTTGTACTATTCTTTGCTAAATAATGACTAAGTTTTTTGTTATTTCCTTGTCAAAACCAAAATGAGGTCAACAATAATTATGGATGTTCCTTACTCTTAGATGTGTTATTTATTTCCCTTTGTATTTGTGATGATTTATTTGTAATGAGACATGTAACAATGACCTTATTATCTAGTTTGATTGCATAGATGGTGAATTCTGATATGAAAAATCAAATGATTATAATTATGCAATTTCAATTTCTAGATTTGATTTCGTATAGTTTTTTATCATTGACATTTTAGATCATACTATATGATCAATGACTAGGATGCTAGATAGAAAAAATACATGATAGCAGATTGCAAAACTACTAGACCTTAAAAAAGAAGAAGGGGAAGGGTAAGGGGGGGAGAGAGAAGGATGACAAGACCCAAGCTCAACAATTAATGAGAAGAACAAAGAATAGACACTCAAGGTAATGGAAAAAAGTCAAAACAGTACATACATACATACATAAAAATGTGTGCGCGCACACACACACACACACACACACACACACACACACACACACACACACACACACACACACACACACACACACACACACACACACACACACACACACACACACACACACACACACACACACGCGCGCGCACACACACGCACGCACACACACACACACACAAACACACACACATGTGCGTGCGCTCATGCACACACACACACACACACATACACACACGTGCACACACACATGCATAAGCGCACATGCATGCACATGCACATGCATGCACACACAGATAGACACACACACACACACACACAAGCACACACACCCAAACACACACACACACGCACACGCACACACACGCAAACACACACACGCAAACACACACACACACACACACACACACACACACACACACACACATATGAGAGAATACTATACACAATAAAATCTAGAAATTGAAAGTGCATAAGCATGCATTGTGGAAATCTATTAGATCCCATTCAGTCCCAATTATTTTCAATTTGATTTTATCAACATTAAAATTTTCTAACTTGCATATTAATATGAATATACTTGATCATGATACTAATAATGCTCTCCTTATGTATAATCTACATATCTATATACATGTCTATTTTTGTTGGCCCTTGTGATTAAAGTCTAAGCACTAGGAACTTGGGACACATCTCCTGTGTGGAAATATTTTTTGTTGAAGGAGATGTTCATCACACCCACAATTCAATTTTTTGGTGTTTCATTCCATTTATTATGTTGAACCTTGATCATTTCTTTTGGAACTTTTCTTGTTTAATTTTTCACCTTTCTTGTTCCCCAAGAAAAAGAAAAGAAAATCTAGTTAAAAATAATTTAGATTAAAATATTAAATTATATATTAAGGATTGTTAAGCTTGAAAAATAAATTTTGACTAAGGATTATGATGCTTATGATTAAATAATACATATATATTGCACACACATGCACGCGCGCATGCAAGCACGCATGTACAAATGCATGTGTGCGCGCGTGCGCACACACACACACACACACACACACACACACACACACACACACACACACACACACACACACACACACACACACACACACACACACACATACACACACACACACACTCAGACCCACCCACACACACACACACACACACACACACACACACACACACACACACACACACCTACACCCACACACGCACATGCACGCATGCACCTGCACACACAGACACACAAACCAATAGTAATATAAATAATGTGTTAATGAGGAAATTAATAAAAATATCAAATTTTGGGATAAATACTAAGCTTGAAATTAACAATAAAACTATAACAATGTGATAACATTAATATTAGAAATGTTTTGGTAATACCATTTAAATAACATTGTTTCCATTATTTTATTAATATTAGAGAAGATATAGTATTTTTATATGACAGTGACATACATGTTCAGTGGAACAAGGGTCTTGTACAAATAGCAATATTATGGTAAAAACCATTATCATCACTTTGAACGTTATTCTCTATCATGGTTATAAATGTAACTTTATTAATAATGATAATAGCTCTATTTGATATTAATAAGACTATTAAATAATTCCATGTCTCATATTGTCTTTACCCTAGGAAGGATCTTTCTAGTTAACTCTTCTCATTCTAGCATTGTTATATTTTATGTACTACACATTGATAAAAAAATTCAATGGGTATTAAAATCCATGGAGAGTCTAATGTCCAATGTTGAAGTGGTGCTAAATGAATGAGTAGGGTACCACATTCTCTATTTAGACCTAATTCATGAGGGATTGAGAATGTTAACATGATAAGTGCCCTAAAGGAAATTAATAGATGATGGATGCTAAGAAAGTGCAAACATCTCCTAGGCATCTCAAAGATTGCTTGTTACCATTGTTTTAGCAGGAATGTCGAATATGGAGGTTGAATGCTCACCCTTCTTAAACATCATGGGATATAGTGTCAAGAAGGATTGAAGGATATGGTAGGGGAATGAACATGTTGGGTTTTTTAGCGATAAGTATTTATAAGCTTAGAGAGTTAGATTTTGCAAATTAATGATTTTTGTCTTATAAGAAATTTATGCTATAGTGAGATAGGGAGGTTCTACTAGTTTGGATAGTAATATTGTGATCCTTATGTCAAAACTAAATTTGGATACTTAGTAATGAAGATTGTGAGTTTTATTAGTTGAGAGAGAGGGGATTAATGTGAAAGCTTTAGAGGAAGGTGATTTCGATAAAGACAATTCGCATAAGAATATCTTTACTTGAGTATCATTATTAATAGGTACTATAAGTAGTAATATTTGAAACTTGGGGTTGTAATATTGAGATATATGGATTCATTTTCTTCTTCATTATATAGAATAATCAGCCATGTCCAGATAGGTTTAGGATGAATGATTTTTCATGTAGGATAATTTTAATAAATGTTTAGCATGAGGAAAATTCCATATGAAAGTAATGAGATCAATTTGGTTAAATTTATTAAATATTATCACTATGATTCAATCAATAATATTGAATGACTATTAATTTGAAGCTACTATTAAAATATAGATTCAAAGAATAATATAGTTTGTACCAATTTTTGCCTCCTCTAGAGGAATTAGAAGCTCTCCTTAAGGGGCAAGACTCTAGGATCTCTCCTCCTACCTCTGTTAGGGATGAATAAAGTAACCTTAAAGAGTTTCCCAAGAGTGATGGGCTTGTTGCTATCATAGACTCATATAAAGAAGAGGATAAACTTAATGGATTTGAGTTGGTAGTGATTTCAATTAGTGAAGAGTTTTGTGTGAACCTGACATGTGGGCCGATTAGGATAATGCTTTCCTTTTAAATTAGAACTTTGAGTGAAAATTACAAGGAAGATCATGGTATGGAAGACAAGGAGGAAGAAAAATTAGAATCCTAGTGAAGTTGCATAGATGGGAACGAGGATATTTTCATGTTTAATGCAAAGTAAAAAATAAAACATGGAGACCTAGCAAGAAATCAAAGAATAAAACTAATTAAGGATTCTTGGGAGATAATTTGAAGGATGGAGAACAAGGGATTAATAGAAAGAGAGGAAGACCCTCTAAAGGTTCCACCACGAGAAAGTAGATGAAATTCCTAAATTTTTCAAGAAATATAAACCTCCAAAGAATAAACCTACTTAGCCACCCACTTTCTAATGGTCAAATACATCTCATGGAATGTTAGGGGTCTAGAAACCCTAGGTAGGAAATGCATAATAAAAAGGATGCTCAAAGCACATGAGGAAACATATCTTTTAATGTTGAAGAGGAAATCAAGGGAACTAGTTTCCAACTTGACATGGCATTGAAATTTATTTGGGGAGATAGAAAACCCTATTTTACCAATTATGCAAAAGGTAGAGGAGGGAATGTCATACTAGTCAGCCCTTGTAGTGGAAGAACATAGTTGTTGAATGGGGCTTCTCACTTTGTAATAGGCTTGTATCGATAATATTAGATCATGTAGGAGAGAAACTTGGAATCTTCTAAATGTATGCACCTAATGACCAAAAAATCGGATCTCTCTATGGAAATGGATATTCCTTGGATAGTTGTTGGTGATTTCAACATGATAGCTCAGACAAACAAGACAAGATAGGGGGATGCATATTTGGATAGAAAGGAGAAGAAAAGTTTTTTGAAACAAAATCATGAGAAAACATCTACTAATTGATCTAATGGATGGAAAGAAAAATGAGCATAAGTGAATTTTGTATACATCAACTAACTTCTAGAAAGGGAAGAACATAATTTTCTCTGTGTTAGACAAATTCTATGTCAATAGAAATACTTTCAAATTCATGGATTTAGAGGAAGAGTCTAGTGTGTTGGTTTTCCCATTTACACTATCTAATCATCATACCATTATTGCCCTTATTATTTGTATTGGCAAGATAAAGGATGACATTCCTAGAGCAAAAAGATTTACCCTATATAACAGGCTTCTAAAAGATGATGACCTCAATGCTAGCACAATTATGGTAAGATGGTTTAACCATTGTGTAGTTAAACACCTATATACTGCCATGAGGTAGAACATGATGATATAAAGTTGGAAAAAAGTCTCTAATTCTGTGGAAAAAAGAGGGCCAAACATATGAGAAGGAAGGAGATAGGACTACATAATACTCTATTTGAAAGAGAAGGAAACTTGCAATCTAATCCATAAGATTTTTCTCACCAATAGGCTCTAGTAGAAGCTAGAGATGCACTAAGAAGAATCCGACATATAAAGCTATGACTAGAGAAAGAGTTGATTGGATTGAGCATACAGATAAAGGTTTTACCTACTTTTTCTAGATTCTTAAGAATAAAGAAGCTAGAGACAAAATTGGAACTATCAGAGGGGGAGACAATTTGATTAATAAATCTAAAGGGGTTGTAGATGCTTTTGCTCAATTTTATTACAATCTATTTACATTAGAAGACAAAATGTTGGGCATGGAGAATGAAAGGATCTAAATTAGGAAACTAATCCTAGAAAATGTATTAAATGAAGATAAATATAGACTAAATGCACCCCTCTCTAAAGAGAAGACTAGTCAAGCCATATCCCAAATGAATAATGGCAAAGCCCCATGACTAGATGGAATGCATGTGGAATTCTAAAAAACACACATAGAATGGATTTGGCAAGACCTATTGATGTTATATCAAGAAAGGATCACTAGGTGTTGGTATCAATTCAAGACTTATTTAACTCATACCCAAGGAAGGTTAGAAAACCCTCATTAAGAATTGGAGACCTATTACACTTCTTAATGTTTCATACAAAATTCTAGCAAAGATAATTTCCTTTCATCTCAAAGAAGTTTTACAATATGTGATTAACTTCACATAGACTAGAATTGTCAAAGGAAGATACATTCTAGAAAACCTTACTACCTATGGATTAGTCCAAAGATTCTAGGCAACATGCAGGTATGTTTCTAACATACTGTAAAAAGGCATATGATAAAATTATGTGCAAACTCATAGAATTAATGATGAAACATATCGGCTTCAACTAGACATTCATAAAAATGGTGTTTACCCCAATGGAAGAAGTCCACACTACTATCAAAGTTAATAACATTAGAGAAAAACCTTTTAGACTTACACGATCTATAAGAAAAAATGCTCACTCAACCCAATTCTACTTGTAATTAAAGCGAATAGTTTGCACTACATTCTTAGAGACAATACTCTATCACCCAAGGTTAGAGGATTTAGGTTACCTAACATGGAGGAAATCAACAATATGCAATTTGCAGATAACACCTCTCTTCTCATTGAACAGGGAAAGGAGAATATTACTAATCTTTTGAATAAGCTAGATATATTTTGTAAAGCCTCAGGAAGAAAAGTGTCTATAGAAAAGTCCATAATATTGGGATGGGAGGAGAAGCCTCCAGGATGTTATTGTAAATTTGGCTTCTCCTTGGCTGTTAGGAATGCCATTTTAGTCCTACCAAATCTAGGCTCAATGTGGGAATGGATCAAGGAGAATATTTTTTATAAACTCAGCAAATGGAATAAAAGTTACTTATCTCTATCTAGAAGAGTACAAGTTTTTCAAAATATATTATCATCATACACGATATATTACTTCTCTTCTTGGTTATTCAACCAAAGCCAAATTTTTTTACATTTAGAAAATTATTAGCAATTTTTTGTTGTCCAATGGAAGAGGTAATAAAATTAGGCATGTAGTTAACTAGAAGTGGTGCACTATGAGGAAATAAGTAGGTGGGATGGGGCTAAAGGATTTAAGGCTACAAGGAATTTCTCTAGCTATGAAATGGATTGCTAGGTCCACAAAAGAAAATGAACCTTGGAAAGTTCTCATCAGACATAATATTGAAAGAAGGGTACCTTGTATTGGGAAAACATGGAAAGTGATGCCTATTGAAAACTTTCTCTTAGGTAAATGGAAGATTAAATTTTAAGGATATGTCATATTTAAAACTCTCTGAAAAGCTTTTGATAAAGTGAGACAATGCATGGTAGGGGTTGATTTGATAAACAACCAAGCAAAATTGTATGGAGAAAGATCCCCATGGTGGAACCTAGAAAGGAAAAGAAGATGTCTAGCTCTTATACAAGGTTGTTTAACAAAAATATGGGATATGCTAGGCATTCACTCTTTTAGCAACCTGTGTTTGGATAACCAACTAATATCATGGGAGAATCTAGCCTTCATGTTTTAGCTCCCTCGGTCTCAAAAAAGAATATATTCAATGATTAAGGAAGCCTAGATAAAATCCAAACTTCCTCAAGTATGTGGCAATGAGAATAACATACTTCCCCTTATGGCATGGCCCGATGGCACCAAACTCTTCTACACCAAAGACAAGTACCTTTATTATATGTTATCAAATAATGATGAATTTTTTGAGTATCTCAATGCCAAGTGGAACTATAATTTAGACCATAAAATTTTGACCAAACATTTTTATGCTATTTGGCATTGAAGAGTGGAACCTAAGGTTCATTTTTATATATGGAAGACTCTTCTTCATAAACTCCATCTAAACAACATTAATGGTTCCAATTTCACCTAATCCTTCTACTCCAAACCTGAGACCATGTGTCACCTATTTTTAGAATGTGTATTCACCAAAGAGATCTAGAACCAACTTTACATCAATATCAAATTTGAACTCCACTCTTTCCTTTCCACCTCTAGGAATATCTCTGGTCTTCCCAAATCCTTGAATGTATTCAGGGCTATCTTATCCTCTTATTTGCTTTGGTCTATTTGGTTAATTAGGAATTATTATGTATTTGAAGATAGGGAAAGAATCCTTATTGAATTTTTGTGAAGACTTGTTATGTATACAATTTGTGTGCACCCTTAGCTATAAAGTGAAAGAAAATCAAGTGGTGATGATAACCAATTCATGTTCTAAGATACTAAAAGGTGGAGGAATATGATTTTAGATTAAGGCTAAGAAATATGAACCAAACATGTTTCAAACTACCCTCAAAGAAATGTTGAAGCAAATCAAGCTGAGAAAACAAATTAAAAATCTAGATGGAGGTGGGAATAGTGGAGGTCAAGCAAGTAACAATGATACTATGATGGGACTAAGTCCTAGCCAAGCTAGGTTGGGAAAAATGATAAATGGAATTGTTAAAAGCTATGATAACCCAAACATGTTAATATTTACTAGAAAGAAAGTGAAATTCGGTGAGGGGAGAACTCTATGCCTCTAGATTAGTGAATTTCTTTATCCACTGAAACTACCTTGAAAACAAGTCATGAGAGATTCAAATATAGTGATAAGAGATGGATCCATGAGGCTCAAGTGGTCTGATGGGCCATTTCCATGGATGGTTTAGATAAAAATTTAAAGTTGATAGTTGGTATGAAACAAGTTAGTCTTCTTCGATAAACAATGAGTAAATTTTTACTTTTTTGCAATATGGTCCTATATTTAACTAAGATCTATATGGACCACATATCATGCTCCTCCTTTTGATGTTACACTAATGGTAACTTGATCTTGATATGACTTTTATTATATTTAATATATAAAAAATAGTTACTTTTAAAATTTGTTCTTGCAAATAAAATTAGATTTAAGTTTAACATAGGATTATGGGAGGCATTATGAAAATACATCTTTAAAATCAAGTTAAAATGTGATATTGAAATTACTATAATTTACTTTAGCCTTTCCACCCTTATCGAAGTATCATTCTATATATCAATATGGATCACTCCGACGACATCTATTAACAATAATGTTGTTGATCGCTAATGGTATTTCTGGAAGTGAATTTTAGGTTTTTTTCATGTTCCTTTTGTGTTTTTTAAGCTATTTGGTTATGTACACTTTGTTTTAACCTTTCATTATGTTGTTTGAAATCTATTGTGGGCTTACTGATTTGGATTCCACTTTTGGACATTCTTGAGGTTATCTTAGGTGTACTTTTTGGCTATACATTTGGAGTACCATTTCCATACTTATCTAAATGAGGGATTAAATTACCTTTGTTCTCAAATGTTGAATTTTATTTATTTATTATAATGATATTTATGTGGAAGGGATTATCTAGGTGCATAGATGGAGGGTGACTCACAACGGGGGCAAGAGTCCAAAGTGGCTAGTCTTGGATATCCATTGTGGAATTGTTACTATGTTGGAACTTAACTACATTTAGGTTTTGGTTTTCACATTAATATAAGATAATGGTGACTCTCTTATACCTAGAGTTGTATGTGTTCTTTTGTAAGGATGGGTTAAGATGGGTTGTTTGTCCATTTGGTATTTATTTGGAATTCGTAACACCTCAATATGTAGTGAAGTGGTAATTTCCACATTATGTCTACCTAAGCCTTTGGTGTGAAGAGGATATAGGTGCCATTAACATGAAATCATCTAATGAGACCCTTTATAATATAAATTGTGGTCACCTCACCATGTTTTGGTTTGCCTCTAGAGTGGGATATTCTTAATAATTTTACTATGACTCTTCAACTATGTTTCATTTTATTGAATTAGATCCTTCGAGGTTGTGAGATATTCTAATATTTTTCGCAGTTTATGTCTTTGCCTTAGAATTTTCATCTTCCTAAAACCCATCTTTATGAGCATTTTCTTATTGGGTCCGAAGTCAGATCTAGTAGCTCATGGCATGCATTGAGTAACTAACATGTCTGGGTGGTGATCATAATTTGCATCAAGGGACAAATTAGTGTTCATGGCTTATGGTTCTTTCATGTGATATCATAGCTACTTGTTATTTTCTCATGTTAGTCCTTGTATTTTATCATGCATAAATGTAATAAGCTAAAAAATGTTATGAAGTTTCTATATTATCTTACAAAAACATTGTAAGGTAATTCAAGAAGATGGTTGGGATTCCAAAATGTAACATTTTCTAATGGTATAAACTTTTAAATTACAATAATTTTTGTAAACAAGTTTTCTTTTAATCTTCTTGTACATTGTTAATGACAACATCATGAAACCTTAGAGGAATTTAATAGTGACTTATATATATATATATATATATATATCACTACATTTGTATATTTCCTTCTGGGTCTACTAAGGAACATTACATGGTATGTTAAACTGGTTAGGTTTTCAATTTAGTTTTTATAATAAATTTCACTTAATATAATATAACTTTAGTATAAAATGAATCATATATATTGAACTACATTATAAATGAAGAAAATTAGATATTGTAAATTTAAATAATCAAGTTCGTTCTATGAACTGAAATGTTGAATTAAATACAAACTTTAGCATCTGGTAATTTAATTTAGGAGATGATTTTTACTCAGTATTTCAAAAAGATTATTTCTCGACAATCTCTTATAATTAATGATTGATAAATTATTCCAGCAGTATTTTTATGTGCTTGAGAATCATCACTTAGATAGCAACTCTCGCATCTCAGTTTGTTTTCAATAAAATGTATTTAAACCTTTCTTGCATTATGATTCTTCCAAAGCAGAAATAAAACAATTATTTGGAGAATACATCACCAGTAATAAATGCACATAGTTTTATTCATTAAAGATTCAATTACATCTTTTATTAAATGGAAACGGACTAGTGAATAAGAACGGATCCAATTTTATTTGATATGGAAAGGAAATAGTTGATGAAAGAATATATATAAGATTTCAGTGGTTGTCTTCATTCCAATTAGAATTTGATGTAACGCCTTTCACAGAAAGATGGAGATTCACACGTGCCTTGTTCAACAGGTGATCTGATGAAGCAACTTCTTTGGGGACTGATGGCATGTTGGAATATGTGTATTGTGGTGCTTGGCTGAATTCCAGTACATGTGCCCAATTCTCCTCTGATATAAAATCCATTCCATAGGTCTTTTCAAGGCATGGAACCTCGCATTTGGCCGAGACATGGACGATAACTAGTGTTACCATCATGATGGCAGCGAACTTTGTACATGAAGATTGATATGATTCACTCACTCATGAGACCACCTTCGTATTCAAGAAATACTTGTGGGAAACATTTTGTCAATTTTTCCTTCAAATTCGTGGGTCGTAGTAGAGACAAAACTATGTACAATCTATTCAAATTAGATGATTCGACTACATCTTAGGGACAGAACAAATAATATCTAGTAAAGATCGTTCTAGAAATAGGAAATCATTGGTAATCCATTTTAAATTTCTTTAATTATATTACAAATTTAATTGATATTTAAACATATGTTTATATTTATTTTTTATTACTAATGAATTTTGAGCAATGTATGCAAATCTTGAATATTACATGTAGCCTAGCTAAGGTTCAAAATTGTGCATGCTTACAATTTATTTTACTATAAGATATATTTCTTGGTCATTTTACTATTGTCGAGATCTACACACAATTGACTAAGCAGATACAAACAATGAGCATAAAATAAAACCAAATAGTATTAGTTAAGAGATGATAAATATAGGCATAAGAGGCTTGTATATACATGTCTAAGTTATGATGAGTGACGAGCAAAGAGACAATGAGTGACTACTCCTACACAATAGGAAACATAAATGAGAATATTCAATAAGTATATCATGAAGTGGCCAATGTTCATAGAAGAGGTGTATCCCAATTGAGAATACAATTCTACACTAATTAGATGGATAGAATTTCAAAATAACCCCTAAGTAATAGTTGACTATTGTGAATAAGTCACAAATGAGACATGTTAAACATAGGCTATATATCAAGCAACTCTGTTCACATCAACACCCCTCATAAAGTGTAATTTAGTAGAAATTTTAATAATAAGTCATGGTTGCAAGCCTTGTTAGATGCCTATGTTCATAAGGATCTTCCATAAATAAGAGTGAAAAAGAAAAACCAATGAGAGGAAGCATTACTTGAAAATGATAGATCATAAAACAATGAGACGAGATATATATTATAAAGAATATCAAAGGTGACTACAAATGTCCTCAATAGAATCATCAATATTTTGATGAGATGATTCTTTAAAAGTTGTCATGATAGATAATGAAATGTCAATTATAGATTCTGGTGAGTGTACCATGAAAGAATAATCATTTGGAGAAAATTGTCTAAAATTATACAAAATTGAAATATCATAAGAGAGGTGCATAATTTTTTTAATTGCGTTAGTACCTACTACAAAACCCATCTCTAAGGAACGTTATAGGCTGACCATTTAAGAGTTGAGCGAGCTAAAATTAAAGTTATAGGAGCTTTTGGAGAAATCCTTTATCCACCCTAATATTTTTTTTTTTTGAAAAAAAGGGGTAAAAATTTATTCAATCAGATCTAGATTACAAAGCAAAGGCCAGAGTCCCATAACAACACTAAATATTCGTATCTTCCAATAGTAGTTGATCAACAATCTCACAATATTCCAAAGGTAACTCATCCCTTACATTGATATTCCAACCATCCACGTTCTTTGAAGCCCATTTTTCTAAACAATTTGCAACTCTATTCCGTTCGTGAGGTATATGACGAAAGGAAATAGAGTCCAAGGAACTACATAAGGTCAATGTTTGTCTAACCAAAGAGGCTAATCTCCAATTAACATTTTCGAAGCTTTGATTATTCAATATATCAACAAGAATCTATGAGTTAGACTCACAAATGATCTCTTTCCACCCTAAAGAGAATCCTCTCTCTATAGCAATCTTAATAGCAAGGGCTTCCATTAGATTATTAGAATATTGACCTTTGTAAATGGACAACATAAACACTACACCACCATCATTATCTCTACCTATAGCTCCAATACCATCATGACCAAGATTTCTGTGAGAAGACCCATCAGTATTAATCTTCAAGATCCCAACTAGGGGAGGGTACCATCGCCCATCCCTACAAACATATTGCTTGCCAAGGCACAACTATTTTCCAAAAGTGCATCTCTGACTATTTCCAATCAAGTTCAATTTCCTCACAATAGTTTGTTCCCCAAGATCTATACTTGCAGACATGTCACACTTAGCAAGAATAGTCTCTTATAGCTTACAAAGAATCTTCTTCCAAAACCGGAGACTATCTAACTTAGTGTCACAAAAAATCCCATGATTCCTTTTCAACCAAAGGTTCTATAGAATAAAAATTGGCCCAATAGTCTAGGCACTCTACAAGAAAGGAGTCTTTTTTGGAGTTATGCCCAAACTTTCCCAAAAATCAATGAGAAAAGTTACATTAGTACAACCATGACTCTAGGCTTCCCACCATCTAGGCCATTTTTCCTTCTAATAGGGGCATAGAAAAAACAAGTGAGAAATGTACTCCTCATTGTGTGAGCATAAGAAACAAATAGAAGGTCCTTGAAAGCCTCTTTTATGAAGATTCTCCCACGTAAGACATTTCTTTTGGGCTAAAAACCATAAGAAGAAATTACATTTAGGCCAAGAAAAGTTATTCCAAACCTTCTTCCACCAGTGCACTTCAGCTGTACCATATAGGTTCCTATCCAGCACAACATAGCCTTGAGCCATTGAGAATTTTTCTTTTGGACTAGGAACATAGCCTTGAGCCATTGAGAATTTTCCTTTTGGACTAGGATCCCAAGCCAGAACATCCCTCCCCTTAAGAGATACGCAAAACCTATTCTCCAACACATGAGCAAGAAGAGTGCGATCCTCATTAGAATCCTTCCAACAAGTCATTTCTACCTATCCCAAATGCTTGATAGTCTTAAAATGCTCCACCTTAAACCAACCAGTATTAGTGAAAGTTTGGCAAAGAGGCTAAAGTTGGGGAAAGGTATAGATCAATGGAATATGGCCATCCCAAGAGTCCTGCCAAAATAAAGCATCTAAGCCACCATTACAAATCCAAAAGAGGCCTTCCTTAATCAACCAAGAACCCTTCTTAAGGGTATTGCAAACACAAGAACCTTTGCCCATCAAAGCAAGGTATGGCACATTTGAACTACTAGCACCAAGAAAATACTTGTGAGTAAGAATCTTTGCCCAATCTGAGCGTTGGTTGTTGCATCACCTCCAATATAGCTTAGCAACAAGAGCCATGACAACAAGAGCCATAGACCTTAGACCTAGGCCTCCAACATACTTTGGTTTATAGACACACTCCCACATAACCAAACTCCACTTCGAGGAGAGAAGTGTACCAGAACAAAGAAATTTCCAAGAAAGAGCATCAAAATCCCTTACAAAAGTGGAAGGGGGAAGTTGCACACGACACCTGTAAATAGGGAGAGCGTACACCACAGTCTTAAGAAGAATGACTCTGCCAGTAGAAGAAAGCCACCTATGAGTCCAATGACTAACTTTACTTTGGAATTTATCTAAAATCCCTTGCCAATATGCTCTATGCTAAGATCCCAAAACCAAAGGGCCTCCAAGGTATAATAGGGGAAGATAACCAATCTAAAACCTAAGGATTCTAGCAATCCTATTTTGAATAAGCTGAGGAATATTGAAGAAGAAAATGAAAGATTTTTCATCATTAATACACTGACCTAAAGCCTTCAAATAAATGTCTAGGGCTCTCCTAAATTTTTTAGCTTTACTACGTTTGGCCATACCCATCAATGCAGTATCATCCACAAACTGACATTGAGAATAGGAAGGAAGAGAGTCATTCCATCTCCAAACATGAATAATGCCATGGCCCACTCAAGAATTAATAAATATTCTAGGACCCTCTACCATGATAATGAATAAATAAGGAGATAAAGGGTCCCATTGCCAAAGTCCTCAGGAAGCACTAAACAAATTTGATGGTTCCCCATTTATAATGATAGAAAGGGAAGAGGAGATCACACAACTTAGAATCCAATTAACCCATTCCTGAGCAAAACCAAATGCCAAGAGAACTTTCTTTAGGAATTCCCATCTCACCTAATCATAAGCTTTAGCCATGTCAAGCTTCATGAACATACCCCTCTCCTTCGAATTAGCCATAGAATGAATAGTTTCCATTGTGACCACAACACCATCCAAAAATTTTCTTCCCTCAACAAAACCCCCCTGCTCTGGGGAGATTAGAGTGCTGAGGAATGGCTTAAGTCTCTCTACAATCAGCTTGGTGATGATCTTATATACCACATTACAAAGTGCAATAGGTCTAAATTGAGTCAACTAATTAGCCCCTTCTTGCTTAGGTATGAGAACCAAAAAAGTAGAATTCATAGACTTGAGCATTTTCTTGTTTTGATGAGGCTCTTGTACCACCTCAAGGAGATCAAACTTAATTTTTTCCCAAAATTCTGGAAAGAATTCCATCAAAAATCCATCAGGGCTAGGAGCCTTACCCTTTTTCATGTTAAACACTACTTTCTCCACTTCAAGTAGCAGAATAGGATGTAAAAGGGCCTCATTCATCTCTGTAGAGACTAGGTGAGGAATGGAACCCGAGATTACCGTCTCCTCCACCCTAGCATAAAAATCCTCCTTAGGAAAAAGATTTGAGAAGTAGTTAACTTCTGCCCTAGAGATATCAGCATTAGAAGAAAGATGCATCCCTTCAGGTCTAATCAAGGAGGATAAAGAATTCCCTTGTTGTAGAGCCTTGACTGAGTTATGGAAAAAATCAGTGTTCTTGTCTCCCTCTTGAAGCCGATCAATACGAGATTTTGGCTTCCAAAAGATCTCCTCTCAAAGCTCCCACTCTTCTAATCCTTTAAGAGCCAAGGACTCTGCCTCACTTAGAACAAAGGTCCTCCCTTGATCCAAAATCTATTGAGTGATGTTGTCTAACGTAGCCTGGGCAGGTATCCTTTGAGCCTATAGGTTCCCAAAGGATTTTTTATTCCACCTCTTAAGCTTGTACTTAACATGTTGAAGCCTTTTACAGAAAGTAAACATTGCTATCCCATGGGTAGGCATCCCCTCATACCACCAATCTATCATAAGATCCTGCAGAGACTTGTCCCTTAACCACATTAATTGGAATTTAAAAGAGGAGTTCTTGGTGACTCCATAAGCAAAAATTGAAAGCTTGATAGGCCAATGATTAGAGTCTCTCCAATCTAGAATTTCTTAATTAGTGATCAACTTGTTGTTTAGCAAATAACAAGAAACCAAAAATCTATCTAGCCATTTTGAAATAGCGTCAGCACCACACCTCCTATTATTCCATGTAAAGACACCATTAGTTGGTTTCACATCAATAAGATGCAAGGAATCTATCATATCCCTAAACATATGTGTAGATGGGTCCAACCTAGCAACTTCTCCACATTTTTCATCTAAGCTAGTAATAGAGTTAAAATCACCAGCCAGAATCCATGGAAGAAATGGGTTCAGGGCTCGAATGTAGCTAATATCAGCCCAAATATTTGACTTTCCTAAAATAGCAGTAGGAGCATAAATATTAAATAAAAGGAACCTTTCCCCAGTTGCCAAACAAGATGCAACCAAAGAGATAGAGGATCAAGTAGAAATCCACCATAAGGGAAGAATTTTTCTTGGGTTCCAAAAGCAAGCAACCCATCCTAAACTATGTCGAGCTCCCACCCCTTGCCAATTTTCCTAGGGCCAAATATGTGAAGCACAACTATCCAAACCATCCCCTGTAAGCTTAGTTTCCTGAATAAAAACCACATCAAGTAATAAGAATCAATTAATCTACGAACAACCTTTTGTGTAGGGATGATGTTCAACCCCTATACATTCCATGGTAAAATAATCATTGATGTGGGTGAGTGAAATGGGAATCAATGGTTTTCATAGACCCAGACTCAACCAAAGTATCCCCCATAATCTTGTTCTTTTCTTGATCAGTCTTCCTACCACTCTTTGACGATTTCTCCAAAGACCCCTTTTTGAAGGATTTTTTCTATAAATCTAAAGTAGGATGTGCTTTGCCATTCTAAGCCAAATTTGAGGTCCCCTTAGGAGTAGGGGAATCTAGATCCACCATAATTGAAATCTCTAGAACTTGTAATACTTGGTCCTCCTTGGTATCCTGAACCTAAGGAGGAAGATCCATATCAATTTGTACATTATAGAGATCTGCTGGCAAAAGAGAATGATCCTTCCCCTTTGCCTCTTCTTTTTGAACTTCATTTAGACCCTTATCCCAAGAAGAAAGCTTAACCAAAATACCTTCCTCCTAAACTAGGTCTTCAAGAACATCAAATCTATTAAAATTACCATCATTGTGTCTCTCCTGCCAAGTTCTTTTCTTACCCTTGCCTTTGTTCCAAGTTTTAACTTGAGTAAAGTCCTCATTATCCATAGGACCATTAGATGTAGGAGCCTTCCCCTTATTTTCCTTAAGAGGTTCAGAGGTCTCTAAGGTAGCAGGCTTGAATCTAGGGCATTTGTGGAGCAAGTGACCATATTCATGGCAAATGCAACATCTAAAAGGGAGAGTCTCATAGTCTAGCTATTGGATCCAGGAATAGTATCCCAAGTGTATCTCCATAGGATCTGGTAAGGGATTAGTTAAATCAACCTCAACACAAATACGAGCATAAGAAATTACCTTATGATCCTGAGTTAGTGTAGCCACTCCAACAAGTTTTCCAAGAAGTAGTGAGATTGAATGAAGAATATCATCCCTCCAATACTCCAATGGAAGCATCGAATAACAAACCCACACAAGGACCCATGATGGACTCTTCTCAGCTGAATTGAAGCCCATGTGCCAAGGCTTAATGAAAAGCCCCACCTAGTTAAAGAAGTACAAGCCTCCTTCAAATGCCCTATTCCTATTTGTCATGCAAGAGAACATAAACAAAAAAAAATTATTCGCTACCAAAATAATCTCCATATCACCTTCAAGGTTCCAAACCCGATGAGCCCATGAATCCAACACAGGTATGGAAAGATAAAGGCCTAAAATTTTTTAAATAAGGGCATGATTCTACCAAAATTCAATGTCCTCTAAAATCTACTTAGGTTGAATCACTAGAATAGGTCGGTCCTCAGATCTTTCCAAGCATCCATTTTATTTTTTAATTCAATGCATCCCATTTAAGGATGAGACACCATTTCCCATTGAATGTGCACTCATCTAGTTTCGACCTTTAGCGTGTGCTAAAGATGATGGATCATCCATCTCCATATCCTCAAAGGAAATATGAGATAAGATCAAACCTTGATTCACCATAGGGTAGGCTCAAATAGCCCCACCAACAGAGAAAGAAGGTATGGGATGGAGAGCCCATAGTTTTTGATCCGAAATCCCTGAAAAATCACCTTACAGTCACAAAAAAGTGCAACAAATATGTCTTCCCTGAACCCTAACAAAAAAGTGCAGCAAATATGTCTTCCCTTAACCTTAACAAAAACTCCCATACCAGGAAAAATGTAGCTCGTAGGCATGAGGAAGCAGAAATGAGAGGCTAGGGCACGAATGCCCTAGCACACAACACCATAGAACATCCCTAGTTAAAAGTGAAATTCAAAAATTATTGGATATTATCCACCCTAATATATCTCACTAGTGTGCCCAAATTATTTTGATGAAGAAGAATAATGGATGACCACTATTATGTATTGATTATAGATAGCTAAATATGCCTGATATTAAAAATAGTTATAGATTGATAAGTGGAGATATTTTGTCTTGGGACACAAGTTCTAGCTTCATAGTGACAATTATAACTTGCAATAAATATTCATTCAAGTCAACATAAATTTTAAACAACATCTTTGGATGAAATTTCTATGTGAATATCAATATGAGGGAAACAACATCCAAGGAAGGCATAATGTGGTTGCATATTCCTTGAGTAGTTTAAGGCATATAGTTTCAATGATTACCATCAATGTCAATTTGAGAAGTCAATTTTCGCAAGATCTTTGATTAGATGCATTTTATTAGAAAGTAAAGGAAAAGCCAAAGTAAAAAATATCCATGGAAGTTAGATATGTTAGTTTCATCCTTGAGGTTGATGGACTTCTACACTATTTTAATCATGTCTATTTTCCTCCATGAGAGGTTCTATGTCATTCAATTTTAACTAAATCCCATCAAGCAATTTTCTCAATACATCTAGGAGTAAAGAATATGCCAACAAATATTCAACAAGTTTACTATTGGTAGGTATGAAGAGGGAGATTGTAGATTTTTAATCTCACTTCTTGGATTGATAGAGATTCAAGGTATAGCATTAGAATCTTATAACATTTCCACACCCAAATCTTGTTCCTAAATGAAAATTAGGTATTATATACATTGATTTTATTTAGTTTGCAAGTCTCTTGTTAGAGACATGATGCGATCATGGTAACCCTGGATTAGTTGATCAAAGTGGCAGTCTTTATTTTGTTAAGGTCTTCCTAGCTGGACTTGATGGTGGCAGATGTCATTATGGAGAATGTCATATGTCTCCATGTTATTCCTAGGAAAACTATTTGAGATTAAGATCTAAACATAACAATGCATTTCTAGACATCTCTTCACTTCAATTTAGGAACACAAAGAAAGATTAATTTTGCATATCATCTAGTAATAGATGGTTAGAATAAGAGAGTTAGGCAATTTTTAGAA
The DNA here is from genome assembly GCA_028749045.1 of Cupressus sempervirens. Classification (NCBI taxonomy): domain Eukaryota; kingdom Viridiplantae; phylum Streptophyta; class Pinopsida; order Cupressales; family Cupressaceae; genus Cupressus; species Cupressus sempervirens. Next base: position 232,078,768 of record CM053791.1, read on the forward strand.
GATAGAAGATATGTTGTACATGTTCACATTGGAATAAAAGTATAAATATGAGTATTATTTGTTCCTAGGTGACTTTTCTTAAAATGACATATTTTCAAGCCATGTATGGTCTCCTATGTCATACACTCTTGAGTTGGGATAATGTAGAGGATCGTGTACTTTTGGGTTTGGATGTGCTTCGGGACAAGTTCAAACATGTACAGAGGATCAAAGAGTATTTGACTGTAACATGGGATAGACAAAAGAAATGTGTAGATGCTTATAAGATGAACCATCAAAATGCAATAGAAGATCCCATATTTTGGAGAGTTCAAGCATTAAAAATTATGATCCATTATGAAAAGGGATCTAGGTTGTCACATTGTTTTATTATCTTATTTGATATCCTTGAGAATATTGCTCTTGTTTCCTAATGCTTTGCATTTTCACCCAACTTATCACATCTTGATGATGTCTTCCATGTATCTACTCTTAGAAGGTATAATCTTGACATTTTAGATATTTCTTATTCAACTACATTATAGGAAAAGGATAGGGAGATAGATCTAGAGCTTGTATGGACAATATAGTAGTGGGTTTTGAGAATCATAGGTAAAACTATTGATTATGTAAGGGTCTAATGGGACCCCAATGATGATTATTCATCTACCTAGGAGGAGGCATCATAGATCAAATAATCATACACCTATGTCTTTTTATAGGATTCTAGGAGAAATCTCATTTTTGCGGGGGAGTGTGCAATGCCCCTCTACTTAGAATTATCCATTTGATATAGTTATGGATTTTCCTTACTCTTAGATATGTTGGTTAATTTCCTTTCTAGATGTGATAATTTTATTTTAATGAGGCACATAATTATGAACTTATTATATAACTTTATTGCATGTATGGTGAATTCAAATAGGATAGTTTAAATAAGTGTCATAATTCTAAATTTGATTTTATTAGTATTTAGATTTCCTAACTTTCATACTAATACAAATATACTTTATCATGATACTCATAATATTCACCTTATGTATTATCTACATATCTGTATGTGTATATTTTGGTTGGACCTTGTGATGCAACTGTGATTACTATGAACATGGAATACATCTCCCTTCATGCAAATTAAATTTGTTGAAGGAGATGTTCATCATTCTTGTTGAGCTATCATTTTGCACAATGCTGAATGACATAAATCCTTTCAGATCTCTCTCTTGAAAAGTTGATCAAGGACCAAATCCAAGGTTCCATGTGGATTTTTCAACCTATTGGGTAACTCAATTGAAGATAAGTGTGTATGTTCATGAGGATGCCTTTGCTAGTTCTACCTAATTTTTGCAATCTATTATTATTTGAAATATAACCACAAAAGGGATATATGTTTTGTATTTTGTGTTTCACGATGAATACAATTTATTGATGCAACTATATGAATTTATATTTTAACCTAGTGTTTGAAAGGAAAATAACAAAGATAGAGTAACAAGATATTTAAAGAAAATAATTGAAAGGGAAATTTTTAACAGACATAATCTAAGGTAAAAACACATCTTTGAATTAAATTATTAAAAGGATCTAGGTAGGAAACCAATGAAATTATGAGAAATGCTTCTCAACTTCACTAATGCAATCATTGATGGGAACGTAAATAACAACTAAAAGATGCTTTACATTTCATCAAATCCTAAGGCCATAGAAATTTTTCTCACACAAGACAAAATGTTATCCAAGAACAAAGATGATCCTTTCTCCAATTTTCCACAACAATAATATTCTTTAACACAAGGAAAAAACTAGAACTAAAAGATCATAGAAATGTAACAACACAATAAAACCAATTGCTCCATTATTATTTATGAACATTACAAAAATAACATACTCTAGCAAGAATAACTACACTTAGAATGAGACCATAATAGCCAATATTATTGTATAAAAATAAAGGCCTAGAGTAGATATTACAACCATATATATATATATATATATATATATATATATATATATATATATATATATATATATATATATATATATATATATATATATATATATATATATATATATATATATATATATATATATATATATATATATATATATATATATATATATATATATATATATATATATATATATATATATATATATATATATATATATATATATATATATATATATATATCTAAGAAATCATCTCCTCCCTTTGTGTTAGGAGTAAGAGCTCTTGAAATGCAAACTTATGCAGAAACTAATTAAACAAATCTAATTATATACAAATTGATTCCCTAATGCTGCTAAGTAGGTCTCCACCTTTGTTTATATTTAATAATGTGTGCATGAGCCCTAACATGACACAAAAGAATGAAAGAATAACAATATAAGAAGAAGAAAGCTATGAGATGATCTAGAATTCTCTAGAAGCTCTAAAAATGAAAGCGTGGCCTTCTTTAGTTGTTTATGAGAGTTGAACTATTGTCAAAATGTGTTTCCAATACATGAAATACTCTAAATTATAAACCAACAATTAATTATCAGTTCACTACTTCTTCTTCAAAACTATCAGTGTACCTCTATAAAACATACACATGTGAACCTTGGTGATAGGCTCCAAAAATCCAAAAAATCATCTAATTGTCAAAACTAAATTTCTAGAATATGAGATTTCTTCTCCTTTATACCAAAATGATGTCTAGATGCATATTCTTGAATTTCTCTATTATCTCTACTACTTGACTGGTTTCTAGTAAATCTAAAGCCTCATACTTATTCTTTACTATCTATCAGTATTTACAAACTTTTGCCCGAGTCTCTATAAAATCTTCAACTTGGTGTCTAGTTCTAACAATTCCTCTTTAGTTCTAAATACTTATCTAACATCATCTTCTAATAAATCATCTTCAAAGTTCCTCTTAATTTTCAAACTGCTGATGGCACCACAAAAATCTCAATTTCTTACTCATACTCAAACATCTCAAAGATAGTGAAGTTATAGTACCTTTCCACTTCCAAAAATTTATCTTGAGCTTTTTCTTTTATCACTTGGATTCCCTTCATGTAATCCCTCCATTAATTTTTACCTACAAATATCTTCTATATCTAGTCATCAACCTTGTCCAACTCTTTTGTAGCATATACTTCCATTAGCATCTGGTAACTCTAACCCAAGTATGTACTTCATTCATTAGCCCAAAACCTTGGTTCACTTTAATAACCAACTTTTTGATATTTGATTGGATTATGTGCAACAAGTTTAAATTTACCTATATTATTTGCACTCCCCTCTCCTCAAAATTGTCCCACCACTAGTAGCATGATTCCAAAAATGTGTCTTAGCTGCAACCCTTCCATTTCTCTTCCTAGTGAAACCCCAAGAGAGACCTCTAGATTTTCTAGGTCAATAAGTCCAATTACTTCATTTAGGTAGCCTCTATGTAGCTCGTTCTTAGTGTTATCAATTTTGATTCATCCTAATCTATGTGTTGCAATACCTCCTTCACTCCTATAGTAATCAATACTTTGGACATGTGTACTATGGACTTTCCCAACATGGTCTTTAAATAGAACTTCTTCTTCTCTCTTCCTCTACAGCTTTTGCCGAGTTGGTTCTCTAGCTCAAAGGGAAAAATTCTATCTATTCCACATCTTCCTCATTCTCTTCTTCAGGGATGGTCTCTAAAACCTATGAAGAGGAAGTATTCTTCTTATTCAATCTCTTCCTCAGAGAACCCACCTCATTAGAGTACCTTAGCCTTTGTTTGAGGTTGTTATCTTTTATGTCATTTTAGTGTTCTTGTGTTTTGCATAGGTGTATGCGTGTGAATCTCTCAGATATCTTTTTTACCTTAAGTGCATGTGTGTGTAGGGGATGTAGACTAATGTAGCTACAAAGGGAAACAATGTGGGGAGGCAAAGTGTCTGATTGGAGGCTAGAGTGAAGTGATGAAAGGTAAGAAGCAGGGGAGTGGGCTTAAATAGGCCTAGGGGGAAATCCTTGTGCACACCTACATAGGGAAGGTGTGGGCATGTGCATGTCTGCAGCCTTGGAGTAGAGTAAAGTGTGCATGTGTGCACTTAGCACACATGCACATGGGTGCACTTAAAGAAAACTAGTCACTAACTTGAGCTTTTTTCCTTTTCTCTGACTACCCAACCCTTCATGTTCAAATACCAAGATTTTACCTAGACCTAAGCAAGGGTCCAAAATGACTGACGCTCTTGATTAGAACTATCAAAGGGGATTTCAATCTAGGGGTCGCTATTTGGTGACTCAAAATTGGATGTGCATTGTGAAACCACAATAATGCCCCCAATTCACTTTTTTCATACATCTCATTCCATTTTCATGTTTAACCTTGATCATTTATTTTAGAAATATGCATGTTTCCTTCTTCACCTTTCTTGTTTCTAAAGTGAAAGATAATAAAATCTAGGTAAAAATAAATTTTATTAATAGCTACTAACTCATCCTTGAAAAATCTAAACATTATGAGGTTACTTGTGATGTCTTCTCCCTGGTTCATCTAGATAATCTTTAACTTCTCTTTCAGAATCATCTTCCTATTGGTGGTAGCATTCCAACACATATTCAAAATGGCATCCTACATCTTGTTCACCATTTATAGCTCTAAGATATGTGGAACAACATGATCCTTGAAATGATCAAGGATTGTCCTCCCCACCTTGGCATTCTTCCTCTTGTATGTTGCAAGTTGTGTCACATCTATAGGAACAACTACAACAATGGTAACATAATCCCTGATACCATTTTCTTCAAGCATTAAAGAAATTTTGGCCTTTCAAACACCAAAATTCAAGGCACTATTCAATCTATCTTGATCTCTCAAACCAACTTAAACCATCTCAATGGATAAAATAAATAAATCTAAAGATATCAAGCTAGGTTTAATAAACCCTTAATTTGTTTCCTAGGAAAACACTTCTCTACTCTCAACACTAATTAGATCCCATGTGAAAATAACTATTGTAGTAATTGATTATTGATATCTCATCTTAAATAAATATTTAAATGCAAAAAATTAATTCATAGCTAATATTTAAAAATAACACAATCGTGACTTCAGAAAAATTATTGAAAGAAATCAACAACACAAAGAAAAAATATATTTTGACCATCATCCTTGGAAAATCCCCCAAGGGAAAAATCTCCATATTTTTAAAGTAAAAAAGATATGAAATGTTTTGTATATTAATTGAATAGGAGAACACTGAATGAGTATATTACAAAGTGGCTAATGTTCATACAAGAGGTGTGCTCCAATTGAGAATACAAGTCTACACTAATTGGATTGGAAAAAAATCAAAATAATTCCTAAGTAAGATTTGACTATTGGGAATAGATCACAAATAAGACATGTTAAACATAGGCTATATCTCAAGCAACACTATTCAGACCAACACCTCCCATAAAGTGAAAATTAGTAGAAATTTGAATGACAATAATGGGTCATGGTTATTACCCTTGTTTGATACCTATGTACATAAGGATCTTCCATAATTAAGTGTGACAAAGAAAAAACAACAATGACAAAAATTGCCTGAAAATGATAGATGATAAAACAATGAGACTATATATATTATAAAGAATATCAAAGGTAACTACAATTGTCCTCAATAGAATCAAATTTTTTTTTATGTGGTGAGTTTTTGAAAGTTGTAGTGATAAATAGTGACATGTCAATTATAGATATTGGTGGGTGTACCATGAAAGAGTAGTCATTTGGAGAAAAGTCTCTAGAATCATAGAAAACGTAACTATTAACCCTTCCAATAGCTAAAAAAAATTTATTTTGAAAGTCTTGACATTAGTTATACTTAGTGAAAACTATAATATTGTTCATATTCAATTGGATGAATGTAATAAAGTTTCATATTTAATTATTAAACGAAAAACTTATCTCTAAAATATCCATTCACTATATGAATTGTGAATCACCCATTAACACATAGAGTGGTATTGATTGCTACTCTCCTTTCATCTATAATTAAAGAATATATTCAAATAAACATATATAGAGAATATTTCATATGGTTAAATCCTACTTAGAAAAGAATGTTTTTCTACGATTCTTAAATTGAAGATGTTGATAGTCATATACACTTTGATTTTCCCTTGTTTAGTGATGATGATAATTCTCAAACTCCTTAAATTTCATAAAGAAGATTTGAAAGGTTATTTATTTTCTTCTTCACATTTTTTTATTCGTTATTTTTAATTTTTTATTCTTTTATATAATTTATTTATATATTGATAAAATTCCTAAGTTCTAGTTTTGTTTTAATAATTATTTTTCATAAAAAAATTCAATTTACTGCATTCAAAATGAGCACAAGTAGGAAAGAATGTAGTAGAAAAAAAATCGTAATATTACCTCAACACTCTTGTTGACTCAAACTATTGCATATCTTTTGTTTACAAGGGCACACCCCAATTTACAAAGAGTACATATTTTAATCATACAAAAGTCTAGCAGTAAAACCATGGTTCTTTTATTACATTAAAATATCTTTCATTTAAAATTACTATTTCTAAAACATTCTTTGCTTCCTTGCAATATTCCTTCAAGAAGTACTTTTAGTTTCCAAAGAACGTCTTAATGAAACCTATAATAGCATACTTTCTGACCAAGATCATTATTAGCTTGAACAGAAAATAAATAAATAATTTTAAGCTGCTAAGTCCTAGTACTAGTACTCTAATTTAAACCAAATCAACTTATTAACCCTCTTCCTCAACTTATTAATGGACTACCTTCATGTTTAATTTTATCCATTTCTTCCCTTTTGAGATACCTATTATTATCAACAATTAGTTAATCTCCTGCTAAATTATCCATGTATGCATGTTATAAGAACTGCTAACATATCACACTATCCCATATCAAATATGATAAGAAATTAGCTAGTCTCTTGATAAGTTGTCCATGTATGCATGTTATAAGATACAATAAAATATCATACCATCACATATCAAATAAAATAATGTGTGAGATGGTTACATAAGTTCTAATTTGTGACATTATTTTAAAAATCCATTATCTTGCCAAATTTTAACATAATTCTAAATCCCACAAAAAACATTTAAATAAACATCATTGCATAGTTTTAGATTTGATGAACAAAAGTTAGAAATAGAGTAGTTAGCATGTGAAATGAGGCAGTTAGTAGAGTGGGAAGGAAAATATTTACATGAGAGATTGTGCAAGTATCTCTACAATTTCATTTATTTGATTAGATCTGTTTAGATCTCTTTGTGTAATTTTTTGAATGTGTATTTTCATTTTGAGTGAATGCATTCCAATGAAAAAAAAAAATTTTTGATCCTTAGATCTTAGCTGAGGATAGGCTCTTTGCAAGAGGGTGTCATATATCTATGTCAAGACAACTTAGAGCTACAACCATTTCACCTAGATTCTCCAATAGGATGGGCTTGAGAAGATGGTTGGCTACATGTCATTGGGACGTAATGCCATGGATTTGAAAACATCTAGTGTTAACTTTTTGAATGTCATTTTCTATTTGTGATTTGTGTGTTGTGGATCCTCTACTTTCCTATCATTTTTCCTTTTTGGACATAGAATGGCCAATTGTGATAAGTCTAGATTCACTGTGCATGTAAAGGTCTTCTATTAAATATTTTGAAAAAATTTTGTGATAATTTTTCTTTTAAAATTTTGATATCCATTATAGAGAAAAATTAGAAGAGGATTAATGCATTTATATATCTTTCTTCTAGAGATGCACAATTAGTATTTCTTTTATGATCTGCCACTTTCTACTTCTTTAGTATTTTTTTCTAAATGTTTCCCAAAGAAAATGATAAGAAAAATGTATATATTTGGCCGTTCAAAGATTTTTTTTTAATAGGAGAAAAGATTATTGATGATTGAAAATTATAGTTTTTCTCTCTCTTTTTCATTTATCTTTTATTAACAAAATGTTATGATAACCTTTTTAAATATAAATAAATCTCATCTATCTTTCACTAAATTTAGAAAGATGTTTATTTCATTGTAGGTTACAAAGAAGTGAAGGCCAACAAAAAAAAAAATTTCTTCTCTTTAGCTTATAAGGAATGTACAAAATTATAAGAAAGTCCATAAAATAAGCATAAGATCTCTTAGTGAAATCACTAAGTGATGATTTAAATTAACTTATGTAGATATAAAAATTAACTTGTATGGAAAATCTCTCCACGAATTATTTCTTTATTAAATGAATGTATTATAGTTTATTATGCATTCATCCAATTTATGTCATTTTAATCAAATTCAAAATGATTATATGGTTTCATTTTAATGAATATAGTCATTTGATCATTTTTATGATAAAGACTCTAAATTGAAATTAATGTTTAAAACATTAAAAGTGGATCTTTTGGTTGTAGGGAAATTATGTTTATATCATATATTATTTTAATACAAACTTTATCTATCTTATTTTATTAATAAATTGGAGCTATGTTTTGAAAGGTTCTTTGAATTCTTTATTATATTTTTGACATTTTACAATAGTTATTTTGAAATATATTTCTAAGTTATGTGATATCAATAAAAATTCCATTATAATGTTAAATCAATATTTTTCTTTTGTGGATACAATGAACTTATCTATTTCTTATTCATTATTAATAATTTCAATTTATTTTGTTTTATATTCTAAAAATCAAATAAGATTATTTCAAATTTGTGTATAATTGAACATGTTAAATGTGTATTTATTTAAAAGCATAATATTACATGAAGAATATTTATATAAATTAAAGTATATCAAGGTTTTCCCTATATAAAACATGTGAAAACATATCATCATAACATATACCTCGAAACTCAATACTTATCTAAAGAAAAAATGACATATTTTAAAAGAAATAGATGCTTCTAGAATGATAACACTTTTTTTTAACATAAACAATTAAATATAAGTATGATATTTGTTGAGTGGAGGCTTGATAATCAATGGATGAGTGGAGGTTTGATTATCTATTTCATGCATATGTCTTGGATGTTAGTGACAATGTGGAATAAAAGTGGAACTATGTAGTTGCTTTCTTTCCCAAACTTTATTAGAACCTCTCTAATGCATTCTTATAATGGTTTTCAAGTCCAATGCTTTTTATTTATATATTTAAGTAATTGGGAGATATAAATTGCAAGGTCTTAGTAATCATTCAGTTATTAATAGAAATAAAATGCGTCTATTTTGTGATGTTTTAGTTTGAATGTCTTTTTTCAATGGAAATTTTATATAAGTAATTTTTAGATGTGTTTTATGTGACGAGATTTTTATTTAAATTTTTAAGAATATTTTAATCATTATTTTTTAAATTAGTTGATAATTTTTTTTTCATTTTATGCATTACAATGACACTATACTCATAACGGGAAGAAAAGATACTTCACTTTTTTCTTTTTCAATTATGTAGTTCTCATTTTTACTATTCTTCTCTAAATAAAAATAATTTCAAATAATTTTATTAACTTTTTCTCCATTTTTATGCTCACAAACTACCTTTTTCATGAATGTAATTGTAGATTTTTTTTCATCATGGATCCCATTACAAATAACCAATTAGAGACATTTTTCATGGGATAAATTGTGCAATTCTGGGCCAAATAAAGTTGTGTAGTTTCTAGCATTCTTGGGTGCACAAAAATATTGTGTAATTTCATGCATAAAAAAAACTACATCAAATGATAGAAATATCAAAAAATATTTTTCTTCTCATTTGACAGTTGCAGGTTGAAACCTGTCATGCATTTTTGTGCCTTTGTAGGATCACATGATTGCTTGAAGTGAAGGGACTCCTTGTTACAATCTCAAGATGTTGTGTAGGTTTGTGCATCAAAGGAACTTCATTAAATGAGTTGTCCCATCAAAGGAATATTTCTTTTTCCTCATTTGACATAGCAAAGTTGCAACCTTACAACCTTGTGATGTTGCAATGTCATGATCCTGCAAAGCATGATATTGTGCGGTCATTTTTTACTAGATGTTTTTGGGTTTTTATCTTGATATATATGATATTTTTTGCAATTGTAAGTCAATGGTGCAAAGGGAAATTAAGGTTATAATTTTGCATTATAGTGTATTTTCCTATTGTGTGACACCAGAATATCTTGTTGAATGAGTTTGGCTTATCATAGGAATCCTTTTTTGCACATTTGATGTTGTGATATTATGTAGGCTGAAACTGTATCATATTTTTATGCATGTTTGGCATTTTAGGTCATTTGTGTAGGAAGGGATTACATGTTGTTGTTGATCTCAAATTTCTTTTGACAATTGAGTGTAAATATAGTTAATCGTTTACTTAGTTTCTGCCAAGTACAACATATAAATATAGACTATGTTGAGCTGCAATGATTGCCGAGTCACTCATGTGCCAAGTCAATCAAGTGCTAAGAAGACAGACCATGCTAAGTGATTCAAGTGTTGAGAAAGATAGTTGATGCCAAGTAATTTAGGTGTTGAGCATCAGTAACATCAAGTGTTGAGTAATGCAGAATGGACATAGTTGTTTATAATGGCACAAAAAACTATGTAAACCATTTTAATGCCAACTCATAGATAGCTCTCAACCTTTTGGAGATAAGGATGAATCTATTTGTATTACCTATATAATTACATGCAACCTATTACAAAATAGGAAGATTTAAGAAGAAAATTGATGAATCTCAACTATAGAATCATACCTAATCCTAAGCCACCAAAGTCTCTATAAGGAAGATGATGCCCCAAACATTTTTTTATAAAGAGAGAACAATGATAGAAAGAAGATATCTAGGGGTGAATGATCGAATTCTTTAGAGAGCATTCAAGGTGACTTAGTAGTGTGAAAGAATTGCAAACTTAGTTAAGTGTTGAATAAAGGATCGAGGACACAACATTGTTATATCAGATTAGAGAGGATCAGCGACTTAATTATGATCTAAAATCTACAAGATAAGGTTGTAAATTGTATTAGATCAAAGCTATACTATTACTTTCTAACAATTGTATCAGTTAGGGTAAAGTTGCTTGGACTAAGGTTGATTTAATAGTCACTGGTAAATCCTTTAATAGGGTGACATTCCAAGTGAGTAATCTAATGTCCTTTAACTAGATGCACTTCTAATAGTGTGTTAAAATCCTCTCACAAGGTGGGACTTAATAGTATTTGTAAGCCTTTAATAGGGCAAGCTTTTCATAGGGAAGATCATGTTTCATGGTCAACCTATTGTAACCTTAATTGGCTACACTTTATTACTTTAAGAGTAAAGATTTGTGGGTGTCATACCCACCCTAGTTTTACCTTCTTATTTGGAGGGTTTCTAGGTAATCATATCAGGGGTCAAGTGTGTATGTGTGATTAGATGTTTTAGATGCATTTTATTTACATGTTATTTTAATTTATTTATTGCATCTAATGAACAGTGAAAGTTTTAATTTCTAAATTTTGAACTTTTGATTCATCCCACCCCCCTCTCAAAAGTATATATTTCTCATTTATAATTCCAACAATTCGTATCAGAGTTGAGTTCTCATAAGGAGAAGCTTTACATCTTAGGGAAAAGATCTTAAAATAGAAGTCTACAAATAGGGAAAGATTATTGAGAACCAAGGAATTGAGATACAACTCATTCTACATTCACTAGATGAGGCCAGAAAGGAGTTAAGGAAATCCTTAAATAGAAGGAAATAGATAGCCATTGTAGAGAATGATACACAATACAAAGAGATCGACACCACTAAGCTATTTGAAAATGGAGACTCCAATGAATTTGATGCAACAATTGCAAATCTAATGGAAAAGAATAGAGTACAAGCTAAGGAGATCATAAATCTCAAGCTAGAATAAGAATCTCAAGCCATGATGGTATGTGAGGAAACTGAAGTAAAGAAGAGAGCTATAGAAAACAAGGTCATGATTGAAGAAGACAAGAGAATTCTACCAAAAAAACTAGAAGAGAACTCAACTAAGCTTACCAAAATCTCCAAAATGTAATTGGATACCCTAAGCTAGATGATGAATACTCAGCATGAGTTGAAGGTCAAAGATATTGAGATAACTACATTGAAGTTGCAAAATGAACAACTACAAAATGAGCTAAGAAGAGAAAAAGAGATAGTTGAAAATTTCAACAAGCCAAATGAAGCCATCAAGTACTTTAAGAAATTACGAAAATCTCCTAGATCCAACAATGATACATTAGGATTGGGCTACACAAGCACTAAAGAAGGAGAATAAGCCAGTGTTGCTGAAGAAAGGAATAACAAAGGTAAGAAGTCCAAACCCACTTGTCATTGTTGTGGTAAGAAAGAACATACTGCTAATGTGTGCAAGAGCAAGAATGAAAATCAGCATGTCAAACCTAAGAACACAATTCACTATCATAAGTGTAATAAGTAAGGTCATCAGGCACATGAATGTAGAATCAAAACTATGCATGCACCAATATTTGAAGGTTACTACTACAACTATCAAAAATATGGACATAGAGCCTTTGAATGTAGATCCAAATCCATGTGGTCACCAATAAGTCAGCAAGAGAAAGAATCAATGGACACTTCTATAATTTGGATTAAATTACAAGACAAATCCATCACTATTGTCAAGAATATGGATATATTCTTGACAACTACATTAGGACACACTTTAGTGGTAACTATTATAGATGGTTAAGTCAAACTACATGCTTTAGCTATTTAAAGACTAGTCACATCAACAAACATTGTCCAAAAATGTCAAAGGCACCAAGGTGTGAACTTGATAAAGGAAAAGGAAAGACAAATGTTGAACACATCAGAGGAGAGATGAACAAGACATGGAAAAAGAGATATGGATGCAACACATGAAATGGATGGATCACTTCATGTAATAGACCAAGTGGTCGCACCTCATCAAACTAAGAAACAAGAGGTTTGTGGGACTAATATTCAAACTATTATATCATAGATTAGTTCCAAAAGAAATTAGTACTAAAAGGACTACTTAGAATGAATAAAGATGTGAAAATTTTAAGGTTAAATCTTCAAGTTTCATGTTGTTGCAAAGCATGAAAAAGTTTCTTGTTGATGCCAAGTGAAATGCTAGTTAGTGTCAAGCTATCATTCAAAGTTAGTTGTTGTCAAGTCCATAGTTGCTACTAAGTGTGGGTAATATCAATAGTTGTCAAGTGGAATAGAAATCATGTTGATTTCAAGTTTACAAAAGTACAAGCATTAAGCATAATGTAGAATTTGGAAGGGTATATGATCAATCTTCACCCATTTTTTGTCATTACAAATTCAAGCGATAGAAATTAGATATAAAGGTGACTCAAGAATCTAATCAAAGAATTTTCAAAAATATCACAGAAACAATTCCAATCTAGTTAATCAAATTTACAAGGTATTCCCCATTAGTCAAGTTACATAGTTTGAAATTTGTTAAAATCTAGCTTGTCAAATGGTGTCTAGTTCAAAGAATGTGAAAGAGAAAGAAGTTCTTGATGTTCAATTAGTCAGTAATGAGGTTAAACAATTGAATTTCAAACCTATCCTAGACATAGCATACAAACAATACCTGTCAGGTGCACTTTCCATGATACCCCTTAAAGTAATAATAGTCCAAGACATTAGAAACTGTTATAACTATAAGATAGGAGGGATAGGTGGTATGGAAATTAAGATAGCATATTCTAGGTTATGCAAGAATAGATTTTTTAAAGAATAATTTAAGATTGTTGAAAGCAAGGGTTTGACTTATGCCCTAGATTTTCCCACTATTTTCAAAATGGAATGGATAAGGATAATATTAAGTAGAATTCATGATAGATTCTTGTAGCTAGAAGGTGGACCAATCAAAATTCCAAAGATAATAGTTCATCTGGTAATTGGTTACCCAAACCTAGATCAGCCCAAGGCTCTACAAAGTGACTCCAAGGAGGTTATTAAGAAGAACATCAGAGTGAAATGGAACAAAAGAGGAATGACTATAGACACAATAAAAAACCCATTACTTGGCTTTGCAATTAAAGTAATTTCTCATAAATTTTACCAATCCAAAAGGTTAAATAGTACACCCTGCATTACAATAGATGTTGCCTATAAAATTCATAAGAAAGATCACACTTATGATCTTGCCATGCTTCAGTTATAGTAGTTAATGGAAAACCTTGGAGTAGTCAAAAAAACTACAAGTGCATAGTGTAAGTTTGGAGCAATACTTGTTTGTATATTTCTCTATGTTCAGAACACATTCCCATACTTTGGTATAGTTGGTTGGAAGACAAATAGATAAATTTTAGTTCAGATCAATGAATGCATTGAGAAAATGGGAGAGAACTTTGAGACTATCATGACCAGCTATTTTGAAGACTTCAAAAAGTCTATGAAACAAAGAATGAGGATACCAGTTTCTTTCATTGAAAAATACTACAATGACATATGCTTCCTTGTAGATATTGACTATACATACATATAAGCTACAACACCTAGGGTAAGATGATTAAGACCTCTAGGATATGAAATAAATTTTGATGAAACATCTACAACAATAACAACACTTCTAGCTGAAGAAGTTGAAAAATGTGCAAAGATATTTCAAAAATATGATGTTATGAAATCAAAAGTTGAGATGGAGTTAAAGACAACCTCCATACTGAAGAAGAAAGAAAAATTAGTGAGGAAATTAAAGGCCAAATTTGGTGGAGTAGGTGAAGAAGAAGAAGATGAAGAATATGAAGAGGAAGAGCAAGAACAAGCCCAAGAACCTCTTTACATTTTCCCAAGGCATGGGTGAGGACAAAGAAGAAGAAGGTGTTGAGGAAGAGGAAACCAAAGAAGCACTAGTACAAGCATAATCAAAGAAGAGAAAGGTCATGGCATAGCCTGTGGCTAAAATAAAGGCAAAGAAGATTGCTAAGCCAAGCCCAACAAAGCCAACAAAACCAACAACTAGGGAAAGCACATGGGCCACTACACAAAAGGCCAAGAAGCAAGCCAAAGAAAAGGCTAATGCTACAAAACAAAAGGGTCTAGTGCAAAAGAAACAAAGAAGAAAATGCATTGCACAACTAGAAACTAATGATGAGGGAAGAAAACTAGAGGATACAAGACAATTTAGATTGGTAAGTCATCGACCAAAATCTGATCTTGAAAATATTTGTGAAAATGTTAGAAATAATGTAGATCTAACTGGTTTGAAAAGTATTGACTTTGAAAAACTTGAAAGAGAGAAGAAGAACCAAGAAGAAGAGTCAATATATGGAATGATGTCTAAATTCAAGAACACTTTGGACACTTGAATTAGATAATACTATGCCACAAAAATTATTTACTATTGTTGAAAATAAGTGGCATTATTGTTTAAACCTAGAGAAACAAATTAGAGAATCCACATTAGCCTAGGTGATGCTAGAATTGAAAAAAGGGTAGATTACCAAGGCCAACAAGAAATATGGTTGAAGGTTTGCTTCAAAATTAAAGGAATTCAACATTAATTAGAATAACATGGAATATGTTGTGAAGAAATCCACTCAAATGTGGAAATTAATTTATGGATTGACAATTGTCAAAGAAGGAGAGGAAGATTTCTTTTAGGGTATAAGTAATGAAGATGAAGATGAAGACAAGGAGGAAGAAATAGAAAAGGACAACATTATTGTGGAGGAGATACAAAAAAGAAACATATGACATGGGTATAGCTAAAGAGTAGTAGGAAGAAGAGAGTGTGAAAGACACACAAATGCCAAGTATGAGCTGTCCACATTACACAAGTATACCTCTAGTAACTATGACTATTAAGGATGTTCTTAATAGTTCAACTCAGAACATCAATCCTTTAATTGTAGATGATCTAAAGAATATACTAGACAAATCAACACTTCAAGCAATATTATGTAAAAATTCAATATTGGTCAGTGTAGATGAACTTTAGAAGGCAGTAACTAAAATCACTAGGGATAAAGTGAATACACAAGAACCATCTTCTGGCATCACTTCAACTACTAGTGCTCAATATTTGATTCAAACAACAATAGACTCATCCACGAAGGTTGACACAATTGTTAAAGCTGATTTGGTTGAATAGAGATAGGGTGCAATGGAAGAGAAAGAAATAACAAATAATCAACCTAACACAAAAATACAAGGTGCAATTCAAATCATTGTGATTGATCAAAATAGATCTGAAGAAAGTAAGGAAACACAAAAGGAGAATGAGCAAGAGGTCATTCAAGCATTAGTAACTCTACCAACATCAAGCACTCCTACAAAAGTCCTTCAGAAGCTGAGCACGAGAGATGTACCCTTGCAAATTTCATCACTAGGGCTAAGCTCGTCTAAGGTTGAAAAGGTAACACACTATGGAGATGTAACTTTAGATGAAGAGATAGCGATACCTAAGTATGATTATGGAAGTAAAAAATTAGTACAAATAGGCATTATGCAACAAGCATTAGAAAATAAGAAAAACTAGGAAATACTCAAGAAGGAGTATAGATAGAAGCAGAAACTAAAAGAAATTAAAGACATCTTCTTAGATGCATTCAATTTACCAACACTTGGAGAGACAAAGACACTATTGGGTATGTGTAGCATCATGGTCAACAAAACTATGCTTTTAAGTGATAATAAAAAATTAGAAAATCAAGGTTATGTAAACTTGAAGTGTAACTTTCTACTAGTTATTTATATCAAAAAGTTGAGAGAAAAGAATCTCTAAAAAATTGAATTTAGTTTCTAAACTACTAGGACTTATCTCAAAAAAAAAAAAAAAATTATTGGTCAAAATTTTGAATTTTAATGTAATATTACAAAAATTTCAAAACAAAAAAAAGAAATAGAGGTATGTCTGACCACCTTAATCAAAATCAAATGATAAAATTTTTAAATAATATTCTAGATATAAGGAGTAGACTCATTCCTTGATGTGAAACATATTTTTGGGTATTTTTATTCTAAATAAATAATAATTAATTAATTTTTAACTTTAGTATTTTTGGAATAAAACTGTCATGTCTGACCACCTTAACTAATTCAAAACTTTGTAAAATTAAAATTTTCATTTTTTTCCCTTATAGTAGAAGAAACATAGAATGTGATACATCTTTTAGATTTAAAAATGTTGTACCATTTGAAATTTATAGTTTTTTTTCATGTAGCATGTTAGTCAGCACTTTACACATAACTCAGCTAGAAAATAAGTAATAATTACTCACTAAACTCATAATTTGACAAACCTTAAATTTATGGAAAGATAAGAGCATTCTTAAGAAACCCTTTTTATCTCATTGAATTTTGGTGAATAAAAAATTCATCAGCTACATGTTTGAAGTAAAAATCATTTAAAAATAGGTCAAAAGCACATTTTTAGGATGTTTTTAAAGTTCACCATATAGGTTTGGTATCAAAAGATATAGTAAACCTTATAAAGATTTTTTTTTTTCATTTAGTATCAGGGTGAGTGGGAAAAGGGTTAGAATAAATTTTGAAATGGTTTGAGATAATTTAGAACTACAGATTTTTTAGATCTCCACTTTTTAGCACAACATGATCATGCACATACCCAATTGGAATAATTGTTAGAAATTGTGGAACATGGGAACAGTGAAGACCAAGACACAAATGCCAAACTTTTGGAATGGTTTGAAAGAAAATTTCAAGGGAAAATAAATGAGAACATATCTACTGACATAGCCTTGGCAACAAAGATTGAGAAAGTAAAGAAGGTACTTGAGAACATATTCTCTTTGTACACCAAACTGTGTGATCCCAGTCTCTTCACTCAAGACACAATTGATAGAATTTTGATTCTGGAGAGGAATTTAAAAATATCATGTATGCAACTACCTCATAACCTAGCTCAAAGTGAGAAGCATTTTCACACATTGCTTCAGTTACAAAGTTATCTAGCTATGTTAACAACATAAGAGGCTAATATAAGAACCAAGTTGACAAATATTCAAGGCTCCCTGACCCCCCATATGGAAATACTCCATAAGGAACTAGGATATGCATAAAATTTGCTAAAGAAACATCCTAATCTTTCTACATCAGATGGACTAGTCCATGTTGCAGTAGAGCTAGCTATCCAAATAAGGTCATTGGATGTTCCATGTGACAACTGGGATGCTACTCTAAAAATAATCATGGAAGTTCACAAATCTTTCTTGGACAAATATAATCTAAGTATATAGCCTGTTTGAAATAAGTGTCAAAAATGGGGGAGAGGAATGAAAGAGTAAAGGGGGAGATAAACCAAAGGGGAGAGAAAGATAGCAAGGAGAGAATAGTGAAAGAGGGAGAAAAAAAAAAAACAAAGGAGGAGAGTAGCTCAGAATACGGAAAGAGAAGAAAATAGAGCATATTAGATGAAAGAGTATAAGTGCATTAAAATCAAAGAATATTAGCAAGAAACAAGTCTACTCAAAATGGAGAATAGATTTTTGAAACAAAATAGGCACATTAAATTAGGGGGAGTTACAAATTTTGAAGTATATAGGTTATTGCAAAATTTTGAAATTTTGAATTTTTGTATATATGTCTAGTTGTGAGTATGTTATACTCAAGAAGAGTAGGATGATTATGTACATTTAAGTGTTTTTGACACTCATGCCAAAGGGGGAGATTGTTGATCTCAGATTGGTTTTAACAATCGAGTGTAAACACACTAAATCATTTACTCAGTTCATGTTGAGTACGACATATGAATATACACTATGTTGAGTTGCAATGAGTGCCAAGTCACTCAAGTTTTGAGTAGACAAACCATGTTGAGTGATTCAAGTGCCAAGAAAGACAGTTGATGTTGAGCAGTTCAGGTGCTGAGCATTAATAATCTCAAGTGTTGAGTAACACAAAATGGACATAGTTTTTTTTAATGGCACAAACAACTATGTAAACTAGTTTTATGCCAATTCATAGATAGATCTCAATATTTTGTAGATAAGGATGAATCTATTTGTATTCCCTATACAATTACATGCAACCAATCAAAAAATAGGAAGAGTTAAGCAACAAAATGGATGAATCTTAACAATCAATTCATACCTAACCCTAAGCCACCAAAGTCTTTATAAGGAAGAGAATGCCCCAAACATTTTGTATAAAGAGAGAGAAATGATAGGAAGATATCAAGGGATGAATGATTGAATTGTTCAAAGAGCATTCAAGTTGACTTATTAGTGTGAAAGAATTACAAAATCAATTAAGTATAGAATAGAGGATTGAAGATATAAAATTGTTATATCATATCAGAGGGGATCAATAAGGACTGAATTATGATCTAAAATTTGCAAGATAAAGTTGTAAGTTGTATAAGATCAAAGTTCTATTGTTACTTTCTAACAATTGTATCAGTTAGGAAAAAATACTTTGGACTAAGGTTGACTCAACACTCACTAGTAAATCCCTTAATGGCGTGACATTCCAAGTGAGTGATTTAAAGTCCTTTAACTAGGCAGACTTCTAATAGGGTGTTCAAATCCTTAAACAAGGTGGGACTTAACTGTCTTTATAAGCCTTTAACAGGGCAAGCCTTTTGTAGGGTAGATCATGTTTCATGGCCAACCTATTGTAACCTTAATTGGATACACTTTATTACTATATGAGTAAAGGTTTGTGGGTGTCATACCCACCCCATTTTTACCTTCTTATTTGGAGGGTTTCTAAGTAATCATACCAGGTGTCAAGTGTGTATGTGTGATTACATATTTGAGATGCATTTTATTCACATGTTATTTTAGTTTATTTATTGCATCTAATAAATGGTGAAAGTTTTAATTGCTGAAGTTTGAACTTTTGATTCACCCCCCCTGAGAAGTATATGTTTCCCATTTGTAATTCCAATAGCTATAATGTTGCACATGTCAAAAATTTTGTGTATTTTCACACATTGTAAAAGTTTGTTGAGTGAGTTTATCTTATTATAAAAACCCTTTTTTGCTCATTTGATGTTAGGATGTTTTTGGTTAAGGAAAACATGCTTCAAAAGGGCCCTAAAACCCAAACATATAAAGATTATCCTTTCAGCTATGGGTGTCAGGGTCCTGTTGCTTGGTGATTCTTTGATCATCTACATAATGAATGAACTTGATGTTCTCATTATCCTTGAGGATTCTTGAAATCTACTCAACTATAACTTGCATTGTCTTGTCCATCACATGAGTTCTATTGTTGACTTGTTCCACTCTTCACCCTATTCTTTAAGAAATAGGTCCCCCTTTCTAGAGTGCTCATTTTATGTTTGAGGTAAAGGATTTTGTGGAATAGCCAGTTAGTGTAAATGAAGCTATCCACCATGCTATTTTTTGCACTATTAAGGACATCAATACCCTAGTTATCCTTAGAAATTTCACTAAGGATGACAAGAGTAAGATTGATCAACTCTTCTAGGTAGATTTTGCCCTCTCCATTTTCTTTGAATTGGGTTCCAATTAGCTCCCTTTTGATGCCCATATTAGCTAAAGAAAAATCAAAGTTCCTCCATATCACCATCCTATCCTTCCCCATGATCAAACATCTATAAGTGGTTGTGCCAAAATTCTTGAAGCCTTGTTTAGGTCCCTCTGTATTGATGGGGTCCCCTTCCACCTTCTCACTCTCCTCCCCTATTTGTCCTTGTTTTCATCCAGAGTTTTCCTTTTGCAATTCCTTGATAGCATGGCCTCCTTCTCTTTGCTTGTCAACACTTTTATAATGATGGTTCTCTTGTTCTTCTTTCATTCCTTACCATCCCCTTTCCTAATTTTATCCCCTACCTCTACACTATCTTCTCCTACATCCATCCCTTGAACCCATTCATTATAACTCCTATCTAAAGAAGTGTCAATGACTTGTGTGGGCTTGGGTAGCACATTTTTCTCCTTGTTGTCAATTTTGAGGGTTTTTATCCCCGAGCCTTGCTACATGATCTTAGAGTCCTCTAAATCTATGTACATCTCAAGACTTTCCTCCATATTTAAAGGTGAATATATCTCCTCAAACTCATCTAAATCCCGCTTAATTTTATTTCCCTCTTTCCTATCTTTGATTTGTTTACTAATAGTCCTAGCTTTGAAGTATTGATATATTAATAGCAATAGCCCCTCATGGAGTGCTAGATTCCTAGTTTTCTTTTCTTGATACTCATTAATATTATCATTCATCAAAAAGTAAAGGTAGAAGGGGATAGATTTTTTCATCTTGTTCTTGAAATGGTTGAGTAGCACAAAATGGTAAGTGCATATGCGATCAAACTTGGTGTTGAGAGTAATATATTTGATGATGGGTGCCTTTCTTCACCAATGCCTATTTCTCCTCTTGGTTCCTAGTAAAATCTACCACAGCTTGCCCTAAAAAATTTTGGTCTCTATAAAATTCCATGCCAATAATAGGGATGCTAGTGATCTGGGAGATAATTTCTTGCATAATAGAGAACTCAACCCCATCGATTTTGACTATGCCCTCATTCTAGTTTCTAACCATAGTTTTTATTACCAAGGGTTTCCATTCATGAAGGCATTCAAAATAGTTTATAATTTCTCCTTTCTTCATGATTTTCCATACCTTAGTTCTTCTTCTCCACTTCTAGGCTTCATCCTTCGGTAACCTCTTGTCTCTTTCCCCAACCATGGTGTTCTACGTAATGTAGTCTCTATAGTTAGTATCCTTCAGAACCTATAAGCCTTCGGCTCTCTTCATTTTCTTACACCTTTTTTCTCCTTGTGAATATTCTTCCCACCATAGTACTTGACATAGGTTGATGGATATTGTAGATATGGGAAGTAGGATAAATAGCATACTTCCACCTCACAACTTTGCATATTCTCCATAAAACATTGATTATCATAATAAGTTCACACACATTATAACTAACCACATCCCACAATCTACTAACTTTCATTATGGCATTTAATTAAACCCAATTTACCTAGGACATGATCCCTTTTGATGACCTCATTAAATTTTGAGAGGATTTCATGTCCATGCATCCATTTATCCACCCCTTTATACTTGATAGCCCAATTTACCAAACTTTCCACCACATTGTTGGCCTTGTAGTACTCATGTGCCACATAGGTTTCTTCAAAGGTTTGAAGGTTTTGGATGCATTGATCAATAATATTTTTAGTAGTCCAAGTAGGCTTGTTTCTCCCATTAAGCCAATCAATAATATTTTTAGAGTCTCCTTCTAGCCAAAGGAATTTCACTCCAATTTATTTAGCTAACTTGATTTTTTAATGTACCACAATGGCCTCTACATACGTAGGTCAAACTGTAATGTATTTTCATTTTTGCACAACATTGGAAGTCATTTTTACATGAAGGGATTTCACAACATTGCATCAAGATTTTCTCTCCCCAAACCCACTTGAAATCATGCAAAAAGTCAAAAATATATAATTTCTATGTGCAATCATGTCAAATCAGCAATAAAATCTTTCCATGATAAGTTGAACTCATTCAATGAGAACAAACAATATATTTGAGTGCATGGAAACAATTTTAACCTATGATCATGTTGAAGGAGTAATTAAATCTTCATATGATAAGCCACTCCTACAATCTTGAAACATGCAATTAAGCTAATAATTTTAAAATGAGAAAATAATAATATAAAATAATAGTAATTGAAAAAATTAATAACAATATAATTTTAAAAGAAGGATTATCTTTCAAAACTAAATTATGGATTTCCCATGTGATGAATTTCCATCAATGTATTCTCCATTTACTCTATTTGATATGTCAAAGATGGATGGTATGTATGCATAATGCTAGCTTTTTTTAGTTCAGATGAATGATTCATCAAGAGAATAGTTGTGTCCTTATTATTGATCCTTTAAAATAAAAATAAAGATTGCTCTCCAACCTACCTATACATTGAAGTAATTTGGTTGATTATCTTACTAACGAAATAACACATTCTAATACCTAATATTCCATTTCCCCTCTATCTTTAGAATATTTTAATCACATATATGAGAAGAAAATTGATAACACATATTGGACATATCATATCATTAAAATAGATAAGAAGTCTACAATATGTATATGTCTATCTAATTAGTAAATAACAAGGCTTAGTCCAAAGATCTCTCATCCTCCACCACTAAGGCGTCACTATCTTTTGTGGTGACATTAGCCTCTTCAAGAAGCCATTATAAGCCCCTCCATTCAACTCTTCTCTATGTGTAAGCACTTCCATTTAGAAAAAAACCACCAGTTGTGGTGAATGTTAGGGAATCTAGCTAAAATGTTAGGAAAATATTAGGACTCAATATTAAAAAATCTAGATAAGGCAGTTGACTATGCCATATAATCTATGCCAAAAATAGATGGCTTAAAAATTAAACACTAAACTTAATTTCTAGACCCAAAGTGTTAAATAGTGTGTGATGTTTAAGGATGGCCATTTAACAAGGAGAATGCTATGAAAAGATGTCATATGTTGGAAATTTAATTCCTATCCCTATCAACATAAAGAATGGTTGCCACAAACATAACTACTACATTTGAATTCAACTTGGACTTTAAATCTATAATAAACAAGAGAAATACACAAAAAAAATGGTGCATATAAGTTGCACCAAAGACTGCTCCATCAATAAGTCTAGCTAAATGCCTCCCTAAAATCCCAAGCATAGACCTAATACCTAAGCCATGTTTCATAAGCATGATCTTTCCTAGACGTAGAACAATAATGGCACCCCAAAAATGTGATGCACAAAGAAAAATGATTGTATGATGTAATCATCTCAACCTTCAATGAAAGCTTGTCAGTTTAACATGTGTTGAATTTTTTAGACTATCAAATAAAAAATTGTCACTTGTGTTAAATAGTGTTGAGAATTGTGTCTCAACCCTACAAGCTCTTTCTAGAAAACTCTAGAAAATTTTAGCACAAAAAACTCTAGATTCTTTTAGAAATATTCTAGAATTTGCTTGTGGTAGTTTTCCACATGTTTATGAGTTTGAAAGAGGTGTATGAGCTATTAAAAATGTGTCTAGTCTCTAAAAAAATGTAGAAGGGATATTATTAGAATGCAAACAACTCATTATATGAATTTTATGAGGGTCTAAACTAGAGGACAAAATTATGGATGAAAATGGCATTCTTGCAGTCACAAATTACAAGTGGGTAACATGTGGCATGGTTGTTTTGCATATGGTTTTGGCCCATGATTTTTTAAAACCACACATGGTTTCCAAGTGCCAAATCACTATAAAAAGAGGACTTGGGGAGGTGTTTTAATCATCAAGTTTAGTTTGCAAGACTGGTGCTAGAAGGAGTCTCTCTAAGTCGAAGCCCAAGTTCGAGTTGTGATGATGCACTCCTATAAGAAATTACATTGCAAGTGTATTGTAATATTCTAGATTTGAGAATACATTGTGCATATTTTGGAGTGTGCAGTTTTTCTCCTAGAATGGTTTCTTCATGGTAATCATTGTGTTATGAGTTCATTGTTATTTTGATTATTTTATTATGCATTTTTTATATTTTGCTATAGTTAGTTGAATTTTCATAATTGTCCTCTCAAAGATTAGTGTAGGAATCCTTTTCGTGCACCTTTCCTTCCTTACAAGTGTTATCAAAGTTTGGCTAATTTTGGTCATATTTGTTGGGTACAGGGTTTTTTGAGCTAATCAAGGTTTGAGAAGGAGCATCTGCAAAGGTTTTTTAATTTCTATATTGCAAGATTAGAAAGATGGCAAGCACATAGGGAGGATTGATGTAGAGAAGTTTTCTAGGAAAAACTTTGAAATATTGAAGCTGAAAATGGATGATCCATTGATTGATTGGAATCTATGGGATACAATAGATTAAAAGAAGCTAAAGCCAATAGATCCAACTTCAGCCACAAAGTATGATGTAAGAGACAAAAAAATATAAAAGTCATATCATATTGTGTTGTGTAGACTCTATACTAATTAATGTCAATGAAGAACCTACCACAAAGAGGCTTTGGAAGAAGCTAACTAAGATCTATCAAGCATAATCACTTTTGAACAAAATTTTCTTAAGGAAGAAGTTGTATTCCTTGAGAATAGAAGAAGATGGATAGATTTTTGAGCATCTTAAAATTTTTGATATGTTAGTGACTTAGTTGACCTCAGTTGAGGTGTGGATGGATGAAGAAGAAAGGTGCCATATGTTACTATGTTCATTGCTAGACTCATGGGACATCCTTTTCATGTCCATAGGGAGCACTTTAGTCATCTCAAAGATGGAGGACATTATTGGTTCTCTACTTTCTGAAGAGATAAAAGGGAAGCTCTCTCTAAATGCCAAAGAGGCTTTGAGCATTAGAGGAAGACTAAAGGAAAGAGGCAAGAAGTAGAAGTAGCATGGCCATTCTAAGTCTAAGAATAAGGGGAGATCAAAATCTCATGGTAAGTCCAAGGCAATTTGTTGGAATTGTGGCAAACCTAGACACTTCCAAAAGGACTACAAAGAGGAAAAGAAATAGAAGAAGAAAAAAGATTCTGAGTCTAAGTTTGAGAAGGAAGATGGAGATGCTTTCATTGCATCCTTGGCCACTCATGCAGGTGACAATGCATGGTTGATAGACTTGGGTGCATCTTTTCACATGACTCATAATACAAATTGGTTTAGGGGTATGTGTAGGATCATGGTCAACCAAACTATGATCTTAACTGGCAAAAAAAAATCAAAAAATTAGGGTTATGTCAATTTGATGTGCAATTTTCTACTTGTTATTAACTTTATATCATAGAATTAAGAGAAAAGAATCTCTAGAAAATTGAATCTAGTTTCTAAACTAGTAGGAGTTATCTCAAAAAAATAAAAATTATTAGCCAAATTTTTGAATTTTAATGCAATATTACAAAAAATTTGGCGTAAAAATAAGTAGACATATGTCTGACCATCTTAATCAAAATCAAATGATAATATTTTTTAAATAATATTTTAGATATAAGTAGTAGATTCATGCCTAGATGTGACACATATTTTTGGGTATTTTTATTATAAATAAATAATAATTAATTAATTTTTAACTTTAGTATATTTGGAATAAAAAAATTCTTGTTTCTGACCACCTTAACTAATTCAAAACTCTCCAAAATTCATTTTTGCATTTTTTTTCCTTACAGTAGAAGAAACATAGAATGTGATCCATCTTTTGGATTTGAAAATTGTCATGCCATTTGAAAGTTATAGTTGTCTTTCAAGTAGTGTGTTAGTCAGCACTTTATACGTAACTCCATTAGAAAATAAGTAATAATTACTTACTAAACTCATTATTTCACAAACCTTACATTTATGGAAATATAAGAACATTCTTAAGAAACGCTTTTCATTTCATCAAATTTTGGTGGAAAAAAAGTTGACAGCTACATGTTTGAAGTAAAAATCAAATAAAAATAGGCCAAAAGCACATTTTTAGGATGTTTTTAAAGTTGACCATAAAGGTTTGGTATCAAAAGATATAGTAGACCTTACAAAGATTTTAATTATTTTTCATTTAGTATTAGCAGGGGTGGGAAAAATGTTGGAATAGATTTTGAAATGGTTTGAGATATTTCAGAATTACAAATTTTTTAGATCACCACTTTTTGGCACACCATGATCTTGCACATACCCTTAGTAAATATAAAAAGTTTGATGGTGTTAAGGTGTATTTGGGTGATAACTCAGTTCTTGATATTGTTGGTAGTGGAAGTATTCATGTAAAACTTTTTGATGGTAGAATTAGAAGATTTGATGGTGTCTTGCATATATCAGGAGTAGCGAGGAATTTTTTATCTATTAGCAAACTAATAGATATGGGTGTGCATGTATAGTTTTCTGAAGTAGGTGTGAAAATGGTGAGAGATGCTATGGTAATAACAATAGGAAGTAGATTGGGTACATTGTACCAGCTTGATGCATGCACAGTTGAGTGCACTAGTACTTTTGTTAATATTGTGAAGAGGACTACTTTGTTGGAGAAGGAGATTTTTTCTCTTTCCATAGATGGTTGCGGTTTTTGGGTACCAAAGGGTGTTCTATCCACTAAATTAAAGTTACCTATAGAAAAGACTATCTTATGGCACCGAAGACTTCACCACATAATAGAATACAAACCTTGTTGATGGGTTAAATGATTGCAATCTTGATTTTGATTTTTGTGAGCATTGTATCCATGGTAAAAAAAATTGTATTCATTTTTACTAAAGTTCTCATAAGTCCTCATGTATTTTGGATCTAATCTATGCGGATGTATTTGGTCTAGGTGTTGTTCCTTCTATTGGTAGATCAATTTATTATGTTTCTAAAGGAACTCTTCTCAATATCCTACTCTCTAACACTAATCTAATGGTAGTCAAATCTCAAATCAATCTTCTTGAAGTAATATGCATTGCGAATCTCATAAATCAACTCATCAACCCATGGGATGGGGTACCTATTCTTGATTGTCCTTTTGTTCAACACCTTGTAATCAGTGCACATCCTCAATGTACCATCCTTCTTCAGCAACACAATCAAAGAAGCAAAAGGAGACTTGTTAGGCCTAAAGTCATCTATTGCAAGAAGCTCATTGATGGTTTTCTTGATCTCATCCTTGATCCTCTTAGGATTCTTGTATGGCGTATCATCACGGGTTTAGCACCCTCTTCCAACTCAATGATTTTCTTAATACCTTTTTTTGGTGGTTTTCCAAGTGGGATGTCACTAAAGGCTGTATCATACTTCACTCTCAATCTCTGTATGTCAGGATGATACTCTATCTTATGTTGTCCTCCTTGTGTAGGTATGAGAATACATATAGCTGTCCACTCAATGTAATCATATTTTGCTAACCTCTCTAGCCATTTGAAGGAAATAGTCTTGATGTCTCCATTCTAAATGGCTCTCAAAAAATGTTGCTTCCCATCCACCTCAAACTTAATCTCCATGTCCTTCAATCTAAAGGTTACCTCTTCCAATGAGTGCAACCACTTCATCCCAAGAACAATATCTAGATCACCCATGTTGACAACATAGTAGTCTACTTTGAACTCATAGTTGTTCAGGCATAAGGGAAAATTTCTAACCATCTTGTTACACTTAAGAGTGTAGCCATCAGAAAATTATACTCATAGTCCCTCAAAATCCTCAATCATAATACCATGAAATTCAACAAAACATGCATCAATAAAATTGTGTGTAGCATCTGTATCAACCAAAGTAATAACTCTCTACCTCGCTAGAACACTACATAGTCTAAAAGATCCCTCCTGAATGCTAAACAAGCATGCCTCTTGTAAGTGTAACTTGAGCTCCTTCTTAGTCTCTGGAGCTTCTAATTTTTCCTTGGGCTTTGCATCACTATGATCATCCTCATGTCCAAAACTATTAGAATTTGAACCCTCGTAGTAAGCCTACATAACCCTATTGGCCTTCCCCTTAGGCCTCATAGGAAAATCATGATCTTTGTCATAGGGACCCTTGCAGTAGAAACATAGCTTTTTCTTGTGCAAGTCATTCAGTGTTTCCATATCTAGAGGTGTAGTAGACTTTCCCTTGGTGTCATCCTTTTCACCCTTATTTTTATCAAACTTCTTATTGTCCTTGAATGAAGAAGTGCTCTTGGAGGTGAACTTGTTGGTCGGGGTTGTGAGCTCCATTCTCCATGCCTTCCTCATAGCCTCCTACAATGAAGGGGAATTGAATACCCTGATCCACCCTCTTAGAGGTTTAGATAACCCCTCAATGAATAGTATAACAAACTTTATCTCAAACACATCCTACACCATCACTGATAATCTCTGAAACTCACTGATGTAGCCCTCCAAAGTGTCTATCTATCTAGTTATGCAACATCATGAAAGAAGACCTCTGGGTCTTTCTTATCAAAGCACTCTACCAATCTATCCATGAAATCTTGATAGGATGTCACCTGATTATGCTATAATGTAACCATACCATGTGAACACCAATCATGTGCTACTCCTTCCAAATGAAAAGTGGCATCCTTGATAGCATCTATTTCTAACATAGGCCTTAATGCTAGGAATTTATATAACTTATGGATCTAGGCCTATGTTTTCATCTTTCCACTATTGTTGAAAGATGGTTAGGTGAACTTACTAGCAGCTTGGTGCAACTCACTATCTTGACCTCCTCTAGGCCTCATGTTCTGCCTGCTACTTCTCATGTGTTTTCTTCTCTGACTCAAGTAGCAATCAAAATTTAGCATCTCATGAATATGTGGAGGTAGTAACTACCATTTGACATTTGCAGCTTGAAGATCATCCTAAAAGTCCTCTAGCATATCATCCTCAATTGCCTCTCGGGTTACCTCTCTAAGGAATGTAGGATGTGTAGGCCTATTTGTAGTCCATGACTTATGCCTATGAGCACACTATGAACCTACTATACTCTTATTATCCTCTTGTTCCTGATTCCATCTATCTTGTTGATTCATGTGCTCCACTAGGATGGTGAGTGTCTACAAAGTATGTGCCATTCTCTCTTGTCCTATAACCATTTCTCTATAAAATTCCCTTTGATCTTCATCCCTATTTTCTCTTGCTGGGCTATGTTCATGCTTGTCACCCATGTTGTCTAGCTATTGTGATTGCTAAACCCTTAGGATGGTAGGATTTAGCTCTGATACAATTGTAATGACCCTTGTCAATAGGCCACTAAAAAACTACTAATACTGGACTTGACATGCAAACTGAATAGATTGCTGAAACTATAATGTTGAACAAAGAAAATTGTTGTTCCATATATTTACTAAAATAACTTATGTAAAATAGTGCCAATAAATTCGTTCAATGATAACCAAATTTTTTAACATATGATATGCAATTTTCAGCTCAAAGTACTACAACATGGCACATTACAAACAAACCCTAACTGGCTAAATACAATTGAGAATTTCTTACAACCTCAAACTAAAATGAAAGAACCTCGATTAAGAAAATGTTGGAGACTAAATGCTGAAGATGGAGTGATGCAAAATGTAACTCCAATATATCCTCAAATTTGTTGATGGTATGGCCTACAGGTACAACCATACATGTACAGATTGGTATGACACCTGGCAAAAATAAATGTTGGGCTAAAAGGTGCCAAAAATAGTATAGAAACAATGACCAGGCTCCAAGGAAAATTCTCCTAGAAAATAAAAATCAAACTCCCAGCCAATAGTGAGATATGAGTGGAAATGTATGTATAGAACCTTGTTGGAAATGTCTAAAAACCAAATAAGCCCATCTTGAAGTAGTTGAATATGACTTCCAAAGTGCAACCCTTCAAACAATACTTCACCTCTTTAGTTATGTCAATCCTTAGGATACTCCATTCCTAATGAAGAAATGATAATTCACAAACCAAGAGGGCACCAAAAATTCTCAAGAGAAAAGTAGTGTAAACTCAAGTCATTGGGATGTCCAAATGAGAGGCCAAGTAGTCTATTTATTCACTTTCCTAAGAAGCCAGTAGGAACTTCTAGAAGTATCCATAAAATATTCTTATGAAATCCCTTATAATGCACTTTTATATAAAAAGTAACTTTATAAAAAGTACAACTCAACCTAAAATAACAATATTTTGGCCCCGCATAACACATTACATAAAATATAATAAACACCATCTCTCTCCAAGAGAAAATAAGACCATCCAATCCCCAAATAATCATTAGAATGACTCTCTCACAAAAATCATTTGCCTACGAGAGTCCATGATAGGCAAATTCACTAAAAAATAACATGTCACTAAAAAGGGGACATGACACTATGAGACATAATTTGATGACTATATTATCTCTCATATTATCCCCTTGTGACTCATCGTGTTGAGTTGGTCTTTTCCTACTTTCTAAAACAAGGACCTCAGATTTGTAGGAACCCATAGTTCACATCTAAAATAGTTTATCTCACTATCTTATAATATCTATATTCAAATTTACATTCAATAAAATTTTCCCTATTTTACTTAGGACCTTTTGTGTTATAATGTTGATGGAAAGACTAAGTAAATGTGTTCTAAATAGGAAAGCATGTAGAGGATTATTTTATTATCCTTAATTATCAATGTTGCATTGGCTAAGTTACCTTCTTTGTGATTTCATCTTAGTCAAATCATCTTATATAGTATTAAATTTCCTTGGGCTTATAGCTAGGAGCTTAACTTATTATAGCTCCTTTGTTTACCAAGTATCGATAAAATATTTTAAATGATTTTATGCCTACTTCTTATAGATTTCAAGTCCTCACCATAGAAGAGAAAGAGATAGATCTATGCATATGAGTTTAAAAGTAAATCACATTTTTAAGATGAATTATCTTTAGCTTATCTCGCAATAAGAATGTGTTTTATACCCACAATGGCTCTTTACAACCCTTTCTTTTCTAGAGATAGCTAAACATGTAATTTCCACTTATAGTAATTGAAAGGTATATTCTTCACCCTCCAATCATCAAAAGATATGATGCTGACATTTCAACTATTTTTGATTGGAGTGCATTATAGGAAAATGATGGGAACATAGAACTAGAGCATGTCTGAACACTTGAGCAGTAAGTTTTGACCGTCATGGGTCAAATCATTGATTATGTAAGGGTCTAATGGGACTCCAATGATGATCATTCATCTAACTAGGAGGAGGTCTCATAGATTAGAGAATCATACCTATGTCTTTTTTAAGGCTTCTAGGAGGAATATCATTTGTTGGGGGAGGACCGAATGCACCTCTAGTTAGACTTATCAATTTGATACTTTAGTCTTGCTTTAAGATATGATCTATCAAGATGATACTCCATTGGTTATTTTGTAGCTATACTTATGGATGTTCCTTACTCTTAGATATTTTGATTGCTTTCCTTTCTAGTTTTGATGGTTTTATTAGAATGATAACTTTGACCTTATTATCTAGTTTTATTGCATAGACAATGATTTCTAATATGTTGGATTAAATGAGTGCAATTATTATGAATTTGATTTTATTAGCATTTAGATTTCCTAACTTGCATATTAGCCTAAATATAGTTGATCATGATACAAACAATAATCAACGTATGTATAATGTACATATCTATATATTTTGGTTGCCCTTTTTGATGCAAGTATAGGTACTGGGAACATGGAATACATTTCCCTTGGTGGGAAAATTTGTTGTTGAAGGAGTTGCTCACCACACCTACAATTCAATTTTTTCATATGTGTCATTCCATTTTATGGTTAACCTTGATCATTCCTTTTGAAAGTTTTTTTGTTTCCATATTCACCTTTCTTGTTTCCCAAGTGAAAGAAAATAAAATATAGTTAAAAATAAAGTTGATTTAAATATTAAATTACGCTAAGAATTGTAAAGGTCAATTTTTTTTTTTTTGACTAAGGTAAATGATGACCATGATTATATATCCATATATGTATGTATATGTATATGTATATATGTATGTATATGTATATATATATATATATATATATATATATATCTGTGTGTGTGTGTGTGTGTGTGTGTGTGTGTGTGTGTGTGTGTGTGTGTGTGTGTGTGTGTGTGTATGTATATATGTTTATGTGTCTATATATGTACATGTATATATAGGAATATTTGTATGTATATGTATATATATATATGTATGTATGTATGTATGTATGTATGTATGTATATGTATATATTTATTTATGTATATGTGTGTGTGTGTTTATATACATACACAACAATATTGATATAAATAAAGGTTTAATGGGGACATTAATAAAAATGTAAAATTTTGTGATAAATGTTAAGCTTGAAATGAACAATAAAACTATAGTAATGTGGTAGCACTAATACTACCAAGGTTATGGTAATACCAAATAAATATGTTCACTATTTCTATTATTTAAGTAATGAAAAATATGAAGCCATATTTAACCAATGGGGTTAATATTAGAGAAGATATTGTACTTTTACATGAAAATGACATATATGTTCATTGGAAAAATGATCTTGTACAAATAGTATTATTATGAAAAAATCCATTATCATCACTTCAAACATGTATTTATATCATGGTTTTAAATGTAACTTTCTTAATAATGATAATACATCTATATGATATTCATAAGACTATTAAAGAGTTCCATGTCTCATATTTTCTTAACCATGGGAATGATCTTTCTTGTTAATTCTTCTCATTCTAGCATTGTTATATTTTATGTACTACACATTGATAGTAGTTTTCAATAGGTAGTAAAAGCCATGGAGAGATTTTAAAGGCCAATTTTGAAGCGATGCTTAATGAATGAGTAGGAAGTCACATGATGTATTTAGATAGAATTTATGAGGGATTGGGAATGTTAGCATGATAAGTGCCAAAAAGGAAATCAATAGGTGATGGGTACCAAGAGAGTACAAACATCTCCTATGAAATTGAAAGATGGCATCTGACCACTTGTTTAGTAGAAACATTGAATATGTCATGCCCAAACTACGTCGGCAAAAACACAATTTAAAAAAAAAAAATTATAATTATAATTATGAGAATGTTCAAAGTTCGATAAGATTAAATCATATTTCAAGAAAAGATTATCTTCATTACATTTTGAGTTACATATCATGTGAAGGCATACATCGTTAAAATTTGATGCTCTCGCTACTAGGTTGAAATTGACAAAAGTTATGTTCTTACATTTCTTATACAACATTATAGTTAAAATCATTTAAATTAAAAAGTGTAGATGACTACGAGTTAGTTGGGTCGAAATATCTAAGCAAATAGATTCTACTTATAAACTTGTTTTAATTAACCAATAACCTTTAAATTAAACTAATTAATACTCAAAAATTAAACTAACTAAGTATCTTTAAAAATAATTAAAACTTAAAAAAAAAATTCAAAGACTAAATTAACATTAATATTTAAAAAAAATAACTAAACTTTAACTAATCAAATTAAAAACTTAACCAATTAACATTTAACTATATAATCATTTAATTACTAAACCTTAATTTCAACTAAATAATAAGAAAAATTTCTAAAATTTATTAAATAGCTAAATTAATTTAAAACTAAACTAGCTAATCTAAAATTAAAACTGACATTACAAAAATTTAACATAAATATAAAAACTAACTAAAATTTACCTAAATTAAACTTACTACAAACATAGTTTATCTTTACACAATATATTAAAAAAAAACAATAAATAAATAAAAATTTAAACAAACTTTTAATTAACCACTTACTAGCTAATACTAACTTAACATATGCTAATCCTTACTAAACTAAACTAATTCACAAATATAATACTAAACTAACCTAGCTAACCTATACTAAACCTAACACTAACACTTAACTCCTACTTTATCCCCTCTCCCATCGGTCACATCGACCTCCCCACACCCCCAAACCTTGCACATTTCTCGAGCGCTGCAATAAGTACAGTGCTCTACCAAGGGAATCTAACGCAGACCCTCTTCTTTGCAAAGTGACAAGGAGAGTTAAATGGAGGAAAGCAAAGACTTTAAACAAGTCTATCACAAAGCAACATTAACCATGACAGGCCAACACATTCCAAGAACAGGGTGGAGGTACAGTGACATCACCATGGCAGCAGAATTTGACTTGCTAACATTTTTTTAAAAAATAAAACCTTTTTTAAATTGAAGCTTTGGACTAATGCCCTAGGAGAGATGATAGGCATTGATGACATAAAGTTTTCTAGGTAAGTTAAGACATTTAGTTTATATTGAAATTTCTTTATTTATTCCATTACTATTTTCAATTTTTTTAAAAAAAACAATATATAAAAAAAAACAAAAGGATAATAAGAGAATCTATTAGATTCTTTGTCTCAAGGCAGAGCATTTAAATTGCTCCCCATACAAAATCCATAGAGTTTTTTTGCTCTGTTGCCACACTTTTTTTTTTGTCTTACATTTTTCTAAAAATAGAATTTTCAGTTGAATAATAACCAAGGTGGGGGGAAATTGTTTTTGAAAGCTTTATTTTATTAAGTGTAGATTACAAAGTGATGTATATTTTTATTTTTACTTTTACAAGGACTATATTAATTGAATGGAATTATAACATAGATTTAGTCATTGTGGTACAATAATGCAAGATTAATTGATATCTAATGATCATAAAAAAAAATTGAATCTACATGCATGATCATAAATTTTCATTTCAACATATATGGAAACTTGAAATTTTGCCAAATTGAACATCATCATTTCAATCCTATTTTTTATGTGCATCCATCTAAATTTAAATCATGATTAAATCACATGATAACCGATTATACTCAACACCAATTTTATTGGCAAACCTGATTCAAGGGCTCAGCCGAGAAAGAACCAGGAAGAAAACTCGGCTTCGTCGCCATTACAAAAAAGTTTAAAAATACAATTACATAAGATTTCCAATCCCAAAATTACAACAATTTAATTGAATTTTCTTCATGACCCTCATCAAGGGATTCATAACAAATTCTGCAACACATTTCTACGAATCGTGGACGAAACAAAATCGGATCAGGTGATAACAAGCATGGCCAAGAAACAAATCAAACATGCATATTCATACAAGGTTTTCACTATATGATTCACAATGAATCAACACTAGGGAAAGGTGGATTCTTCCAACCAAGATAAGTCAAGCACAACACCAAACAGATGCCTAATCGGGGCTATACACCAAGAACTTATGTTCTTCCATTTCAACATACCACAATCATACAAGGTTTGTGCTGATAGGTAGGGGCCCATAACACCCTACCCTTTCTCCCTCTTCTCATCCTGAGAAGAGACTCTACACTGGTTGGAGTCCAACTAAATAGACCTTTCCCAAAATTGGTCACTTCTACCCTATCCAAGGGTGAGTAATACCAAAACACCCATGCAAGAAAATCTCAAAATTTCAAACATAAACATGAAAAGAATTCATCCAAAATAACATGGTTTTCAATCTTCCTAACATACCCACAAACATACAAACATTCAAACAACAACAAGGTAGCATAAGCATGAAACAAACATGAAATCTGAACAAGGGAGATGAGAATTCCTACCTTCACAAAGAGGTAATGGAAAATGAACAAGTTTGAGTAGAGCTTTCCCCTTCCTTGCTCCAATCTTCCAAGACTCCTCTCTAAATGTAGAGATTGGGTAACAACCTCAACTAGTCCAAGAAGGGCCTCTAAATAAGCCTCAAATTCAACCACCAAAAGGATCAATAACTTTCCCACCAACTTACAATTCTAGAAACTCCTAACTCAACCCACACTATAGTTAAACACTAAGTGGAGGTGGGGTAATGAAACTCATGGTAGCCATAGTCAATTTTCGCACAAAAGCAAAAAGAGACTTTTTGAGTGGCCTCAAGAGTCAATAAAAGGGGCTTAGGGGTTGGAAAAGACCCCCAACCCATACCCATACCCCTTGGGTATAAATATTCCACATTTTAAAGCCTTAGGAATAGGTTTAGAACCAAACAAAAGCTAGGAATAAAATAGGACCATCTAACAACTCTAACAATGCAAATTAAGCTCTAATCCAGATTAAGGGTGACTAAAATAAATTAAGAACCCAATTAAAAAACTAACACTAACTTAAATCTGACCTAGGTCCAAAGGTTACACAGATAACCCTAACTAGCATGCTGAAGAACATGAACAATTCATGAGTGTCAAGCAACACTAAAAGAACATAGTTACGAACATTAACATTTACTAATCACATAAGGATACATACATACATCTCACAATACAATACTTGAATTAAAAACAAGGTTTCCAATTTTAGCACATAGGGATTAGTTATGTTCCTCCGTCAATTTCCTTGGCTAAAATATCTGCACACTCATTGCACACATCAGTAGTCCCAAAAATCACATGTACAGATGTATATATATGCATAAGAAATTCACATAAATTGAAACATACATCAATCAACGTTTCTTTCATCCTACTTATATCCTTAATCATATAGATTTCAAAATTCAATGTATTAATCCTACATTTACAGATTTCATCAACATACATAAAACATTAAATGACAAACATCATATATCTGAAAGTAACATCAACAACATAAAAATAATATAATATGTTCAAGTATCTAATAATGTCTCAACATCCCGAGTCGTGAGTATCAAAATGATAAAGTAACAACTAAGGCTACAAAGGGTCGGGGCAAGGCCTCACAGAATATGTAGGTTGAATGCTCCCCCTCCTTGAACATCATGGGATATAGTGTGAAGAAGGATGGAAGGATATGGTAGAGGAATGGCCATCTTGTTTTCTGATGTTACAAGTATTTATAAACTTAGAGAGTTGGCTTTTGGAAATGACTTATTCTTGGCTTATAAGAAATTTATGCTATAGTGAAGCAGTGAGGTTCTGATGATTTGGGTAGTAATATATTGTAATCCTTGTGTCAAAACTAAACTTGGAGAGCTAATAATGAATATTGTGAATTTTAGTAAGTGAGATCATGGTGAGTAGTTGTGAAAGATTTAAAAGAAGGTGATTTCTATAAAGGTTATTGGATTAAGAATAGTTGTACTTGAGTCGTATTGTTTAGAAGAGTATAAAGATGTGGGACTTGGCGACATAATAATGACAGTTATGGATTCATTTTCTTCTCCATTATATAATAAACTACCCATATCAAGATAGGTTTTGTATGCATTATTATGCACCAAGGATAATTTTAGTAAATGTATAACATGAGGAAAACTCTAGATGAAAGTAAAGAAATCAATTTGGTTAAATTTATTAAATATCATTATTATTATTTAATATATAATATTGAATGACTATTAATACAAAGCTACTATTAAAATATGTTCTTCCAAAAAAAATAAAGTTTAAGTTGAACATAGGATTATCAGAGGCAATATTTAAATAAATAATTAAAATAAAATAGAAATATACTTTTGAGATCCATATAATTTACTTTAACCCTTGTATACCCTTGTTTAAGTATCACTCCATACATTACCAAGGATTGTTCTGAGGACATCTACTCATGATAATGTTGTTGATCACCAATGGTAGTTCTAGAAGTGAATTTTGGGTTTTTCTTCATTTTCCTTTCTTCTTATTTAAGGGATTTGATTGTGTACACTTTTTTTTAACCTTTCATTATGTTGTTTAAATATACTTTGGGAATATTGATTTGGATTGTACTCTTAGACACCCCTTCTTATTTTGGTTATACTTCTTGGTTCTACTTTTAGATTACCATTTTCATACTTCTCTAAAGGAGGGGATGCATGACCTTTGTTCTAAAATTTTGAAAGAATTAATTTGATTCTATTGATATTTTGTGGAAGAGATTATCTAGGTGCATAGGTGGAGAATGCCTCACATGGGGGAAAGAGTACAAAGTGGTTTATTTCTTACTAAGTTAAAACTCAACTAAATTTTGTGTTTGGTTTCCATGTTAATATAAGATAATCATTCCTCTCTCATTCCTAGAGTTTCATGCATTCTTTTGTTAGGATGGGTTAAGATGGTTTGGTTGTCCCTAGGCATTGATTTGTAATTTCTTATAGGATTTGATGATGAAAAAGTGACAGATGTTGGATATCTTACATGCAAATAATCTATTACAAGGAAGAAAGAAAATAGAGAGAGAAGGGTTTTCTCAACAAACAACAAAATTATATTTGCTTGTGCCAAAAAAATGAATGAAATTACAATTGATCAATCCTTATGAAGGAGATTGAAAACCTCAAAAGGGTAACCTAAAAGGTAATTGAAAATTAATAATTACTAATTAATTATTAAATGTTAAGGTATAAGTGCCTAAAATGAAATGTTAAGAAGGGAGAAAAGATAATTTAATAAATGAAATGAAATTAACCTTTTTATCTACCACCCCCCATTAAGATGAGAAAAAATACAAGGAAACTACAATGTTGAAATAAAATTTGGGTCCTGACAAGAAGGCATGATAAGGTGCCCAATCAAAACCAAATCTCTACAATGTGGAGAAATGGAGAAACCCAGTAGGAAAAACCCAACTCTAAAAAGAGATAGAAAAGGATGTACAAATGAAACATATCAAGAGAATCTCTCAAGACCATAAGTACAATGAAATCCTCCATGATATTATATTGAGAGTTCATAGCCCCCTTAGAATGGTTAGATTCCTATGTTTATGGACGTACTGATGTGGCTCCAATTTGAAGGAAACAAAGGTCGTGGACAAAGATGATAAAACTCATGTATGTAAGGTGTAGCTATAAGTCCTAGATAGTGATCAAAGGAGAAAGCATAAGAATCTTGAAATGGAATCTCCAATGAAGGTGAGATAATAAGTGTGTTTAATCTATCATGTATGTGGAAATGTGTGTCCTCTAATATATCCTCAATCACTGGAATAGGTGGTTTGATTATTGGACCTACAATAGTAGGAAAAGTTGAAGAGTAATCATGTGCAAGAGATAGAATATGAATAGGAGGTGGAGGTGTAGAAGTCACAACACTAGTCTTATGAACAACACATAAGTTCAAGTGACCCAACTTCACCTTAGGAGACTCTCATGAAAAAAGAAAGTGAGTATCCAATAGTGGAGATGGTGGATCAAAATGTGAGGAGGAATATAGGAAGGAAGAATGATCAATAGTCCTTGTAGTAGTAATATTGCCTATGTCACTATCTTTGATGTGTACTAAATTTTGTGCAATATCAACTATCATCCTTGTCCCATTGTTTGTGATTTGATAAATAGAGAAAAGGTTAGAGGAAAAAAATGGAACACAAGGTACATCATGAAATTTATCATCATCAATGTCAATATAACCTTTCCCATAGACAATCATAACAATGTTGTTCGCCATCAAAATGCGTGGAGTACCAGAAGCCTATGAAGAAGAGAAAAAATCCTAAGAAGATGCCATGTACTGTGAAGTTCTTCAATCCAATAACCATCTAGAAGAGGGTGGAGTAGTAGTTCCACATAGTGCATGATCCTTTCCTATATCTTCACCCTATGATTGAAATGATGATGATGATGAAGATCTATGAAAATTAGAAGGAATATCAATGTTGCTCTTTTAAAGTAGGGTTGTCAAATTTGAAACCTTTTTGGCATAGCCATCTAAATTCTTCTCATAGAAATGTGACATATCATGATTAATCTTATTACAATACGCACACTTTGATATTTCTAGTTTTGGTTCACTCCCCTTAGGAGGAGATGGCCATGATCAACTATAAGGGCTAAAATCAATATGAAACTCTATAGAATGAGATTTACGTGTTTTTTCCTTCATCCCAAAAGATGCCTAACATACCAATGCATAAGTCTGTGAGATTATGACAGAATCCAATTGAGAGAGCTTAGATTGCTCTCAAGTCAAAGCATCTTTGGTGGAATAGAAGGTTGAAGAAAAAATCTAAAAGTTTCCATGAATCTTAGAAAGAATTAGGTGGATGCACTCAATATCGGCCTTGGTCTTTCCAAAACCATGCAATAAATATATTCTTTGTTTGAACTTCATCAAAAAAATCCTCAATGGAGGAAAAAGAATCTAATACAAGAGAGATAAGCTCTTCCTCAATCTAAAGTGTCCTTAACTCATTCACTATACCAAAAAAACCATCAAGCTTGGTCCACATATCTAGAGGAGTACTACACCCATCAAGATGAAACTTTAGATTGTCAAATAAAGTATCTAAGGGTAAAAGCACAAACCTATGTCACCTTTTATAATGAAACAAGATATTAGAATGTGACAGTTCAACATTAATGAAAAAAAAAATGATATTTGTGTTTAGAATATGAAGATGATGTAAACTGATAAAATGTGTAGAATTGGATAAATTTTATGCCTATAATTTTTAATATTTTTTTGAGGAAGAATTTATTCATTTTATTTTATTTTGAAGTCCCTTTTTAACTATGAAAAATATAGGGTGTAGTTTATGTCAAACAAGCATACACAAATCATCCTTTTTTTTTTCTAATTTGAAAACATCTTATAGATAACATAGCTAGGGAACAAAAAAAGAAATAATTATCTTTGATGTGTATTTTCTTTGTTATAAGTACTCAAGTTTAACCTTATCAGAATCCAACAATTTTTTCCTCCCATCAAAACTTCCCTATCAAATCTATACCTTCTTGAAAAATAATTACATATTCATGAAGAGGATTCTCTCCTCTAGAGATAAATATGATTTTCATTTTTTTTCCATATGATTTAGTATTTTCTTTTTCTTTTTTGAGCGAGCATCTTCTAAAA
The DNA here is from genome assembly GCA_028749045.1 of Cupressus sempervirens. Classification (NCBI taxonomy): domain Eukaryota; kingdom Viridiplantae; phylum Streptophyta; class Pinopsida; order Cupressales; family Cupressaceae; genus Cupressus; species Cupressus sempervirens. Next base: position 232,119,899 of record CM053791.1, read on the forward strand.
TGTTGAAATATTGACTTATAATATTTTGAGGTTATAAGATATTATAACTAATCAAAACACTCAAAAATTTATATAATGGTGATATTGAATCTAAGATCTATAAAAGGGTATTTTTAGTTTTTGAAAAAAAAAAAATTTTCATAGAGAAATGAGATTTGACCAAAATAGGTTGTGGTATCATAAACATTGACAAAGATATGTGCTTTTATAAAACAATTAACCTCATTGTCGCATCCATCTTGTTCCTATGTTGCATGGCCTCAAAAGGCCTTTGTAAAACTAGTTGCATGAGATTTAAACAAGATCACAACCCTTTTGAATGGAGAAGCTATGTCATCAAGTTCTTTCACATGTGATAGTTATAAGGGGTGAAAAGTTCTAAACAAGAAGAGGGCTCAACCATTGTTTTAAAAGGTGTTAGATTATTTTTTATAGGCCAAAAAATGACCAAATGCTGAAAGGACCTTTTTCACCCAATATTACTACAAAATTATACTAGATCTAGAAAGTAGACCAAAAATTAGGCACTTCAAAAAAAAAAAACATTTGAATATATGTCCATATGAGCCCGAGAAAGCCTTTGAAGTTGCAAAAATTGAGATTTGCAGTTTTCATAAAAATTCAAGAATATAGATTACAAACAACATGCAACAATGTATAGAGAATGAAATTCTACCCGAAAATAGACACAATTGCTTGAAAAAAGGAGTCCATATGAGTGAGATATTGTTGTTTGAAAATCACCTCTATATATTTTTTTCTAAATATAGATTCCAAAATATAATATTTTCTAATTACATAAGCTTTTAAATTATGATAATTCTTGTAAACTTTTTTGAAAATATTGCTGTGAATTGCTAATGACAACATCATGGAACCTTAGAGAATTTAATAGTGGCATTTTCTTTTCATCAATAGTTAAATTTTAATTATATATATATATATATATATATATATATAGCACTAGATTTATGTATTTTCTTCTGGGTCCACTGGGAACATTACATGGTATGTTGAGCTGGTTGAATGTTCAATTTTGTTATTACAAGAACCTTTTCGTTTACTAGAATATTACAAGTCATGTATGTTGAACAACATTATAAATAAAGAATATTATATCTTGTAAATTTAAATGATCTTTTATTCTGTGAACTCAATTGTTGTAATAAATACATACTTTAGCATCTGGTAGTTATTAGGATATGATTAGTTTGTTCTAGTTCAAGAAGATTGTTTCTCTACATTTCAAGATTTTTTCTGTGTGTTACAAAAATATTGTAAAATAATTCAAGAAGATGGTTGGGATTCCAAAATGTAACATTTTCTAATGGTATAAACTTTTAAACTACAATAATTCTTGTAAAAAAAATTTCTTTTAATCTTCTTGTACATTGTTAATGACAACATCATGAAACCTTAGAGGAATTTAATAGTCACTTATATATATATATATATATATATATATATATCACTATATTTGTATATTTCCTTCTAGGTCTACTAAGGAACATTACATGGTATGTCAAACTGGTCAGGTTTTCAATTTTGTTTTTATATAACTTTCACTTAATATAATATAAATTTCAGCATAAAATGAATCATATATATTGAACTACATTATAAATGAAGAAAATTAGATATTGTAAATTTAAATGATCAAGTTCATTCTATGAACTCAAATGTTGAATTAAATACAAACTTTAGCATTTGGTAATTCAATTTAGGAGATGATTGTTACTTAGTATTTCAAAAAGATTATTTCACGACGATCTCTTATAATTAATGATTGATAAATTATTCCAGTAGTATTTTTATGTGCTTGAGAATCATCACTTAGATAGCAACTCTCGCATCTCAGTTTATTTTCAATAAAATGTATTTCCACCTTTCTTGCATTATGATTCTTCCAAAGTAGAAAATAAAACAATGATTTGGAGAATACATTAGCAGTAATAAATGAACATAGTTTTATTCATAAAAGATTCAATTACATCTTTTATTAAATGGAAAGGAAATAGTTAACGAAAGAGTATATATAAGATTTCAGTGTTTGTGTTCATTTCGATCAGAATTTGATGTAACGCCTTTCACAGTAGGATGGAGATTCAGACCTGCCTTGTTCAATAGGTGATTTGATGAAGCAACTTCTTTGGGGACTGATGGTGAATTGTAATACGTGTATTGTGGTGCTTGGCCAAATTGCAGTACATGTGCTCAATTCTCCTCTGATATAAAATCCATTCTAGAGGTCTTTTCAAGGCATGGAACCTCGCATTTGGCCGAGACATGGACGATAACTAGTGTTACCATCATGATGATAGCCAATACTCTTCTCACCTTAATTTGGACCAAACTCTCCATATTTTTGTATTAACTGAATAGGAACTTTGTACTTGAAGATTGATATGATTGACTCCCTCATGAGCCCACCTTCGTATTCAATAAATACTTGTGGGAAACATTTTGTCAATTTTTCCTTCAAAGTCGTGGGCTATAATAGAGATGGAACTATGTAAAATCTGTTCAAATTAGATGGTTTGACTACATCTTAGGAATGAAACAGATAATATGTAGTAAAGATCGTTCTAAACACAGGAAATCATTGGTAGTCCATTTTAAATTTCTTTAATTATATTACAAATTTAATTGATACTTAAACATATGTTTATCTTTATTTTTTGTATTACTAATGGATTTTGAGTAATGTATGGAAATCTTGAATATTACATGTAGCCTAGCTAAGGTTCAAAATTGTGCATGGCTACAATTTATTATAGTAGAAGATACATTTCTTGGTCATTTTACTATGGTCAAGATCTACACACAATCGACTAAGCAGATACAAACAATGAACATAAAATAAAACCAAATACTATTAGTTAAGAGATGATAAATATATACATAAGAGATTTGTATATACATGTCTAAGTTATGATGAGTGATGATCAAAGAGACAATGAGGGACTAATCCTACACAATAGGAAACATAAATGAGAACATTCAATAAGTATATTACAAAGTGGCCAATGTTCATAGAAGAGGTGTGTCCCAATTGAGAATACAAGTCTACACTAATTAGATGGAAAAAAAATTCAAAATAATCCCTAAGTAAGATTTGACAATTGTGAATAGATCAAAAATGAGAGATGTTAAACGTAGGCTATATATCAAGCCACTCTAATCACACCAACACCCCCCATAAAGTGCAATTTAGTAGTAATTTGAATAACAATGATGGGTCATGGTTACTAGCCTTGTTAGATAGCTATGTTCATAAGGATATTCCATAAATAAGAGTGAGAAAGAAAAACCAATGAGGAAAAATATTCCTTGAAAATGATAGATTATAAAACATCAAGATGAGATATATATTATAAAGAATATCAAAGGTGACTACAATTGTCCTCAATAGAATCATCAATCTTTTGATGTGACGATTCTTTGAAAGTTTTTGTGATAGATAATGAAATGTCAATTATAGATATTGGTGAGTGTACTATGAAAGAATAATCATTTGGAGAAAAGACTCTAAAATTATACAAAATTAAAATATCATAAGTGACATCCATAGATTTTCGATTTGAGTTAGTACCTGTTGCAAAACCTATCTCTAAGGAACCTTATAGGTTGACCACTTAAGAGCTGAGTGAGTCAAAATTATTTTAATGAAGAAGAAGGATGGATCACTATGGCTATGTATTGATCATAGATAGCTAAATAAGTCTCTATTAAAAATAGTTATAGATTGATAAGTGGAGATATTTTTTCTTGGGACACAAGTTCTAGCTTCATAGTGACCTTTGTAACTTGCAATAAATATTCATTCAAGTCAAAGAAAATGTGAAACAACAACTTTGGATGAAATTTCTATATGAATATGACTATGATGTAAATAGCATCCAAGGAAGGGATAACATGGTTGCATAGGGCTTGTGTAGGTTAAGGCATATAGTTCCAATGATTACCATCAATGTCAAAATGAGAGGTCAAATTTTGCAAGATCTTTGATTAGACACATTTTATTAGAAAGTAAAGGCAAAGATAGAGTAAAGAATATCCTTGGAAGGTAGATATCTTAGTTTCACCCTCAAGATTGATGGACTTGTACACCATTTTAATAATGTTTGTTTTCCTCCATGAGAGGTTTTATGTAATTCAATTTTAACTAAAGATCATCAAAAAACATTCTCAATACATCTAGGAGTAAAGAATATGTCCACAAATATTCAACAAGTTTACTATTGGTTAGGTGTGAAGAGGGACATTGTAGTTTTTTAATCTTTTTTCTTGGATTGATAGAGAGTAAACATATAACATTAGAATCTTACAACATTTGTACACCCAAATTTAGATCCTAAATATAAATTAGGTATTATATCCATTGATTTTATTTAGTTTTGAAGTCTCTTGTCAAAGACATGATGGAATCATGGTAACTAGGGATTAGTTGAACACGGTGACACACTTTATTTTGTTAAGATCTTCTTAGCTAGCCTTGATGGTGGCACACATCATTATGGAGAATTTCATATTTCTCCATTTTATTCCTAGGAAAAATATTTGAGATCAAGTTCTAATCATAACAATGCATTTCTAGACATCTCTTCAGTTTGATTTATGAACACAAAGAAAATTTAATTTTACATATCATCTAGAGATAGATGGATAGAATAAGAGAGTTAGGCAATTTTTATAAGATGTGTCGTACATGTTCATCATGGAATAAAAATATAGATAGGAGTATTTTTAATTCCTAGTTGAATTTTCTTATAACAATGGATTTCATGCTTGACCACTACTTCGGGTTTTTCTGCAAATTAGGACCCTTTTGTTATAAGATTTCCTTCAGATGTTATGTTTGTATTTTTGAAGAATTTGGTTATTTTAATTTCCTTTGAAACTCGAGACTTATGTTGAACGTATTTTCTATTTTTAATTATGTTGTTAACAGAGATGGTGACTTAGGATTTTAAGATTTGAAACTGGCATATTTATGTTTGCATGTTGATTGGGTAACAATTATGTTTATTATGTTTTCACCTCATGGTAAACCACATTTTGTTTTATATTATATGTTAACTTGACATTTCAAAATCATTTGAATGGTAATACATTGTTTGCATTTAGAACTTATCATTGTATTTTTGTATGTGTGACTGAGTAGGGATAGAATTATTTTATGGGATTTGTTTTTAGTTTAGCATATAGATATATGCTGTAAAGGGAATTAAATACCTTATATTTCATATAACCTTGAGATGGTTTTCATTACATAACTTGTATTCTTTTTGTTTTAAAAGGGTTTGAGAAAACCGCAATTTGCATTGCAAATATTTATACTTGTTTAAAAAGGGTCTAAATACCCTCAGTTGTGATTGGCATAAACATTTTTATTTTTTTAAAAGGGTTCAATTACCTCATAAGCTTTAGGTAACCCTAAATGGGCATCGATTGTCATGAAGGAGGAAATCATGCTTATTGTGTTGAAAGCCAATTCATGGCAGTCGAATTGGTACTTCTGAATACATGGCACTATGATTCATGTGGTGTATTGAATGCTTGTTATGAGGATTTATGGCACAAGGTTTAGTCAACCATTTCGTGTTGTGAGTTGGGTTATTTGCAGATTATGGGCCAGATACTGGGCTGCATTTCTTTGTTTTGTTTACATCTGTGTTCTTGTACTGTGGTATCAACATTATTAAGGGTGTTGGTTGGAAGGGAAACTTGCTCATGTGGTTAAGCTCGATGGAGATTCTCATCAGAGATTGCTCACCAGTTTTGACTTGGCTTTTGGGGCTTTGGCATCGAGTTGGATTGTAGAGCACTTTTCCATCATCATTACTCACGTAGGGGAAAATTCTTACCCTACTCCTTTTCTCTCTATTTGCAATTGCAATGAAATTTTAATTAACATATTGTAAATGGTTATGAGTTTTATATCGACACTCAAGGATGGATATGTGTAGAGCATGGAATTGTGTGCAATGCTTAGCCCTACATATACCCATCTTTGAATGTGGATTTAGGGAGAAATTAAATCAGGTGTTGTTGTATGCACATATTTGTTTGGACTTTTCCCTAACCATACATTCTTTCTCCAAGTTAAACCTTGTTGGCACCTCATGTTTGTGACAATTAGTTGTATGTGATTATGTTTTATTTGGGTATTTGGTTTTGACAGGGCCGAGCTCTGTGGAACCCATATCTTAGAATACTTAGATATGTGTGGTTTGGCCATAGACATGAGCTTGCATTAGGTTGCAGACTCGTGACTGATTATGGCATAGTCACTTTGTCATTATGACATAAATGAATAAATGAGGGTTATGTCATTGTTTTAAAAGGAAACAGTATGATGAATCCTATAGCTTAGTTATTTTAATATATATATTAAAATAGTAACTTAGGGAACAGTTGTGACATTTAATGGTAATGAAATTTTGTCAAATGGTTAATAGGAAGCTCGAATTAAGAAGAAAATCTTCAGTGACAGCATAGTTTACCCATTAATTTATTATGGAAATTGAGTCTTATTTAACTGATTATTTTGTGGTGTTGTTTGCAAATTGAATAAGGCATTATTTTATAACAAAGACATCGATAGAAGTTGTTGTATCACTAGGGTGATTATGTGAACACCTAGTGAGCATCTTATAGTTTTGGGATTTAACATCTTAATCATTTTTGGTCATTGATATAATGTAAGTTACATTGCATATTTGTGAGTCGTATTTTAAATTGAATTTAGATATTTTATTTTAAATGCTGATTGTAGATATAACTGGGTGGTATCTTATCGTTAAATAGTGGTAAAACTTTAATAGACACTTGGATATTCAGTAACATTATAGATTATCTTTTTTTAAGCATTGGCTACACTTGGATTTAATAATATTTGATTTTACTATGAAGTTTCTTAATAAGCATTATAGATTGTTTTGAAATAAGATGTTTGAAAAAAAATTTGTTTTATAAAGATGTATTTCTATTCTTAAATGAAATGGAAAGTCATTTTAAGATATGTGACGGGTTATGATATGTGTTGGTGATATGTCATTTAAAAGCAAGAATATCATATGTACATTGTAGTATTATCTTGGCCAATTTGAAGGATAAACTTAGTTTTTTATAACAATAGAGATAAGTAGTACAGTATTATGACCGATAAATATCGTTAAACTGATGTAATAGTTTAATTGTATTTATGAGATCGTAATAGTACAGTATTTATTTCTGTTTTTAAAATAACCTAAGTTTACTTTCAAGTTTGGTAGTAGAAGATGAGATTTTAAAAGATGAAGAATGTAAAGTCATGTGAAATCTGACTGTTAATCGAGGTGGCTAAATATCAATTTATCCTATTTAGTTAATTAATTTAGTGATAATTTTAAAGATGAATTGGGTGGGTTAGTTACATATAAAATATAATTGGCCTTACCTATGACTTAAACTAGTAAGGTTAAGTACGAAGAACAAGGCAAGTCTCTATTGCATCATTTCACGTGTACTATAGAGAATCCCACTATGTGTTGTCTATGGGCTTACCATATACAGATGCAGTATCTTAGCACCATAGTGATGACACCTCAATATATATGATTCATTTACTAGCTATTCTTAGTGCGAGTTTAATTTTGTGTTGTTAAGTAGATGGTTACTTCTTGCATATTAATTTTAGAATTGCACTATGTTATGAGGTTCAAATATCTGTATTATGGTTTTATATATGTTTATTCTAGCATGTATGTAGGTGGACTACACTTTTTAACTCAGTGTGTACTGAGCCCTTTTTGTGTTGTGTTGTATTTGTGTGTGTGTTTCAAGTGTTTCAAGTTGATTAACTAGTAGCAATGGATGACTGTTGAAGTTACTTCTTGATACATAATTTGATACTTGTAGAGTCCTTATTTTGGACCTAGGTGTCTAAGAATGATAATGTACTTCGCTATTGTATTAAACTCATTATGTATTTACATCATTATGGAAATTCATTTAGACTATATAAACTTATATTTTGAGGTCTTCAAATTGAAAATGATACAATCATTGTACTTGTTCTTTTAATATGTTGATAACAAAAATAAAAAAAATTGTGCATTATGCTTGTTCTTGGTTTTCTAGTTATTGTTTTGTTTAGAGTAGCATTACAATAGATACTATACTTTGATTGCAATGACACCTTTTCAGGAGTTGGAATTATCTGGAGGGTCATGTACTTTTAGGTTTGGATGTGCATGGACAAGTTGAAACATGTAGAGAGGATCAGAGTGTATTTGACTCTAACATGGGATATACAAAATAAATATGTAGATGCTCATAAGATGAATCATCAATATTCAATAGGAGATCACATATTTTGGAAAGTGCAAGAATTAAAAATTATGATCTATTATGAAAACGGATCTAGGTTGTCACATTGTTTTATTAACCCCTTTGAGATACTTGAGAATATTGCTCTTGTTTCCTATTGCTTTGCATTTTCACTCAACTTATCATGTGTTCATGATGTTTTCCATGTATCTACTCTTAGTATGTATAATCTTGACATTTTAGATATTTCTTATTCAACTACATTATAGGCAAAGGATAGGAAGATAGATCTAGAGCTTGTATGGACACTATAGCAGTGGGTTTTGATTGGCATAGGTCAAACTATTGATTATGTAAGGGTCTAAAGGGACCACAATGATGATTATTCATCTACCCAGGACGAGACATCACAAATCAAATAATCTTACACCTGTGTCTTTATATAGGATTCTAGGAGAAATTCATTTGATACTTAAGTTTTGTTTTAAGATATAACATCAAGATGATACTATTTTTGTTATTTTGTAGCTATAGTTATGGATTTTCATTACTTCTTAGATATGTTCGTTAATTTCCTTTCTTGTTGTGATGATTTTATTTTAATGAGGCACAAAATTGTGAAATTATTATATAACTTTATTGCATATATGGTGAATTCAAATATGATACCTTAAATGAGTGTAATAATTCTGAATTTGATTTTATCGGTATTCAAATTTCCTAACTTGCATATTAATAAAAATTTGGTTTATCATGATATTAATAATATTCACCTTATGTATTATCTACATATCTAAATTGTTGGAAATATTCAAGACTAGCTAGGTTATAGAGAGGGGAGGGGTGAAACAATAACCTTAAAACTTTATCCTATTCAAATCTTGGTTGCAATAATCTAGTAATCATTTACTTCATGAAATTAAATTTAACTATATGTATGAGAAACTAAAAATAAAACATTCATAAAATATGAACATGATAATTTGGTGACCTTGAAACCTTCCAAATAGAAAGTAAAATTGGGATGCAGATGATACCCACAAAAATTTAGTAGTAAAACATAAAGTTGGCCTATTAAGGCTTACAATGATTACTTCTAATTATCTACCCTTTAGAGCAATTAGGACTGCTAGGGCCACCTTGTTAGAGGTTTAACAAACATACAACTAAGTATGCACTTGGTAAAGAGATTTTAAAAAATGATTGTTAAGTCTATCGTATTAAAGGATTTGAAGCTGATTCACCTGTTAGGATGAAACAGTAGATCTCTTACTTACAACTGAATTGTTGATTGAGATCTTCTAGTACCAATCACCTTTATGTGATAGATGTAACTTTTTTGCTCTTGATATGACCATGCAAGACACTTTGTTCCACTGCTAATTCACATTTACATGTTTTTCATATGTTTCACATCAAAATTACTACTACTACTACTCTTGGGTGTGATGCAATACATTACATATATACCAACCCAATTCACATAATTATAAGGTCGACCAATATACAAGTTAACAAAAATAGTACAAAGTTAGCCCAAATGTAGATACACATGTTCTAAAGATAGACTTGGTGAAGTTCTAATACATGGCATCCACTATTGTTACTCAACACTTTTATCTATTTAGTAGAAATGGAGGCCTAGTCCATACTGATCATCTCTAGGGTTGTCTCAAACTCAATGTTTTCGGAAAGGCAATGTGCTTCTACATTGTATCCATGATAGGAAGGATCATATTCTAGATGTCTATGAGTGTAGACTAGATACTTGCTTCCTCTCTCAATAGTTTTGATTGCATATCTAAAAGGAAAGTGATCTTCATATGATGTGCAAAGCTTGAACTGGGGTCAAGCTACAACTTCCTAGCACTAGAAATTATATCTTCATCAATCTTACTCAAATTTCTCTTTATTTCCTTAGTGTACTTGGTAACATTGCATAGCTTTACAAAAAGTGATGTTAAATTTATGTGAGAAGTTTCAAGATTTGTCAAAATTTTAGAAAGTTCTACTTGCTGAATAGCAATTTTTTGACCAACATGCTCAAGCACTTTGTTATAAAACTTCTTTTCTACTTTCTCAATTAACTTATCTTTTCCATTGAAATCTTCGTTGAATTTTTTGATTGCCTCTTCTAATTGCAACAAAATGTGTTGAGAAGAATCAATTTCAATACCTATAGCATTAGTCATGATATTCTTTGCATCCTCAATAATCCTATATTCTCTATCTCTTTCTTCTCTTAATTGCTTTTTCTTGGCTTTTTGTTGGAGAAGCTGACTAACTAATCTCATTTGATCTATAATGGCATTGTCAAAATCAAACTTGGGAATTTCAATATCCTCATCCAAATCTATATCTCTTTCCTTTGCACTAGTCAAAAGTCTTGATTGAGGCTTTGGCTTAACTAACTTTGAAGATAATGCTTTAGGATTTGGAATGGAAACAATAGGGGAAATAGTAGGACTAGTAGCAAAAACTTGTAGAGTTCCTACTAGTGGAATAAATATTGGAATACTTACAAAATCCAAAAGTGATGTATTTACTAAATTTCCAAAAAATTGTGGTATTCACAAGAGATTCAATGACAGAAGTGTTTACAATCGAAGTGCTTACTAGAGCATGTACAATTGAAGTAGTCAAAATTAATGTAGTGGCTACCCTCATTCACATCTTTTCTGGACATTGTTGTTGTTATTATCATACTATGATAGACTAGTTTTATGTTAATGGATTAGTGGTATTGTTTTGAGACTATCAGACATTATGTTATGGATTTAGAGGTTATGTGATGAGATTATTTAGACTTTACATTTCATGCATACATGATGATCATTATATTGTTTTCAGATATTATTGATGATTAGTTGATGGTTATTATCTTGTGTGTTTTATTATGGATGCTTACCCCATACTTGCATGTGTATGGTGTGCGTGTTTTCTTATTGTATGACATTTCTGATGTGGTTAAGGAAGGGAGTCGTAGTCACCTGCTTAGTTGGGATCTACACGATGCACCACTTCCTACCATTGTCTATTTAGCTTAGCATTATATATATTGTATGTACATGCATGTTCTTCTATAGGTTCTAGGTACCGAGTATCAAATTTTTTGAATTGCCAGGATGAGCGTACCCTATTATACTATCTCAATGATAAGAGAAGGGAGCTAAATTCTCAAGTCCAAATCCCAAACCCTTAAGCCAATTGTCCTAGTGAGGTAGGACAAGTATCTGGATATTTTACCTATCAAATGTGTTAGATGACATGATTCGTGATTTTTAACCCTTTAGACAGATTTTGAGTCATTTTCTCTATGATGGGTTTTCATATTTTATGTTGGAGGTCTATGGTGAATTTTCTATTAATTAAGTCTTAATAAATAAATTTAATTAATAAATTAATTATTTGAGAAAATTAATATAAAATATCATGTTATCTGATATTTTGATTATAATTAATTGAATGAGAATTAATTGAGGAAAAAGAATTAAATAAAAGATAATTAGAAATTAAAAGTAATAATAGTTATAAAATAATAATAAAGTAACAAATAAATAATAATAATAAAAGTTATAAAAATTTAAACAAAAGTTATAAAAATTAAAATGAAAGTTATAAAGATTAAAATGGAAGTTATAAATATTTAAATAGAAATTATATAAAATGTGAATTGGAGTTATAAGCTTGCATGGGAGTTAACGCACTTTTGTATTTCTCAAGTGTCAACAACACGGGGGTTAGTGCATCAATTAAGCACATGGTGTCTACAACCCCATGGCTCATCTTGAAGGTTGGAAAAGACCCATGCTTAGTTGGTGACACCTTCCAGCTATTTCTAGAAGCATTGTAGATGTTTCCTGAAAGCTCTTTATATTCAAGCATTCATAGAGGCTTAGATATAGCGGTTGGAGTGCAAATTGGAGCATTGGAGGACTCAAGAACTCTGAAGAAGGGAGGAGCTTGCTCTACGGGTTTCTAAGGAAGAGTGATTTAGCATCAGAATTCGGGTAGATTCTTGTGATTTTACTTATGCTATTTCTGCATCATGCATTCCCTGTCTTCTTCGTGTCTTCCATATGTCTTCTGAAGAATTTCATAATTTATTGTGCATTCTCAATATGGGTAGATTAATTTATTTGAGAATTTTTATATGCATGAATCTAAAAAGAACACGGGGCTAGGGTTGAGATTCATAGACAAACCCATTAGATTAATTATTGGAAATTTTGGGAGATCAAAGGTTTAGGGAGGAATTCTGAAAAAATTGAAGTTGTATTGATATATTGTCGATTTGCTTATACTTACATATATATATATATATATATACATATACATATATATGTATATATATATATACATATATATATATATATATACATATATATATATATATATATATATATATATGTATACATATATATGTATATATATATATATGTATATATATATATATATACATATATATATATACATATACATATATGTATATATATATATGTATATATATATATACATATATATGTATATGTATATATATATATACATATATATATATATATATACATATATATATGTATATATACATACATACATAGATATATATATACCTTTATATATATATACATATATATGTATATATAATATATATTTGTTAAAAAACCATATAACATACCCGTGGGCGAAAACATTTTAAGAAACGTTTTAAACCAAATCGCAAATGGAAATCGCATTAGCAATTTTTAAAAAATAATAAACATTTTATACATTGAGTCGGGGGGGGGGACGAGACCCGCACCTCCCACTGCGGTCGCAGTGTACCACCATCGTAGGTACTGCGACAATAGTGGTACACAGTACCACTGACGTCACAGGCCCTACGACCGCATGGTCTTGCGTACCGGCAGCCATGTTATATAAATATGTGTTGTTTAAAAAATGTTTTCCATATTCGATTTTAATTTTTGCATTAATCGAATTTGATTAAGTCGGTTTTGTTAAATGATAAAATAATTTATTTATTCATATATGTATTTATATGTATATATAAAAAATATATATAAGTATGTATATAATATTTAAATACGATTATTTGTTTTATAATTGTAAAATTGATAATTGATTTATATCAAAGGCTCATGATTTAAATTAATTGTTTTATTAAGTATATTAAATATTGATTGTTAGATTGGTGCGGGACGTTTGGATTAAAATTATAATTAAAGAATGGATTTGTATTCATTCTAAATGTATAAATGTTCCTTCAAATTCTTTCTCTAAACTTGGAAGCATAAACCGAGACTTTTGCATTTAAATTCAATTTGTAAACTTAGCAAAACCAAAACATGTTTTTGCATTGTGTATTCTTTATGCTATTGTTTTGGGTTTTGGGTTGACTAGTGTTGACCAGTTATAGGACATCTACCAGAGGCTTGGGAGTTATGCGATTGTGATGTCATGATGATGTTTAATCTCGATCTTTATAAACCCAACCATGGTTATGTGATGGAATGCTCTATGTGTTGGATGTGATTACTGATTGTTATAGTTGAGATTCTTATGTATGAGACACTTGACTTAACCATTATTTTTGGTCATCGATTAGTTATCCTTGGTTATTTTCTAGTCGCCATGATTGGACTAGAACGTGGATTTATTCTTGATGATGTCATGATGTGACATGTTTGACTCAACCATATTTTTTGGAGTCTTCAATCAGTATGATTGAGATATATTTTGGTTATTGAGAACAATTGGATACTTTGATTATTAGTGATACTTCAGTTGCCAATAGAGAGTTGTTGTGCTCATGATTTTCTATGGATGTTTGCTCATGGAGATTTGATGCTTTTATGCATATTTGATGATTTTATTATGGATTATCTTTTGTGATTTTGAGATTTATGATTCCATGAGCATTAGGGTAGGATATCTACATGTAGTGATGGGAAGTGGCTTACTGATGGGGACACGACCCAAGAATGGAATGGAACCAACAGAAAGGGAAAATTATATTAACTGAGAAAATAAGCTAGTACAAATAGTGCAGAGAAAATAAACTTCAAAACATGTCCTAAGGGCTTACAATAGCATAAATCTGGAGATAATTTCTCCTTTTAGTACCTCCTCTCAAACTCCACTCCGAATTGCCTTTTACAATGCCAAAAATCTCCTTAAATAGACCCCAAAGGGTTAAGCACTAGGAGTACATTCTAGAAAGTGCTAGTAGGCATCCACCGACCAAATAGAAGATTCCAGAAGCTGCATTAGAAGTCGGTGCAAATCTAGAAGAATTCAGAAACGGTAACCGAACTTTCGGGAGGCATAACTTTTGAACCGTAGCTCTGATTGACGCACCGTTTACATTTTTGGAAAGCTCTCGAAGCGCTCTATAGCTCTCTGGACAAGCTTTGCTTGTCCCCCATTTTTGGCCCTTTTTGAGGTCATTTAATGCCCCTAACCTGACTTCAAAGCATTCTTAGGGGGTCTCCAAAACTTGAAAAACTGCAATAACTTTCAAATCGTGGGGCCTTTTGACCTAATTCTTTTTCTGGAATGCTCTAAATCACAATTATATTCATCTGGCCAATTCACGCCTTCTAGGTCACCAAAATGATGGCCAAATTGTATGCTCCTATTTTTTTTGGGATTTTCAAACACACTAATAGTTGAACTGTGAGAGTTGGAACCTTTATTTGACCCAAATGGGTATCCAAAAATGTAAAGACATGAAACGAAAACTAAGTCTAGGTACATTTTTGGGTGACACAGGATTGCCCTTATACCTCTGGATGCTCCTGCATCACTTGCAATGGGGGTCGAGGCCCTAAGAGGCTACCAGGGAAACTCATTGTAAGTTGGATTAATAAGTGATAACATTCACACCTAATACTAACTGAATGAACCTAGGATAAGTGCACCAAGTTGTGGTGCCAAAAATATGACACCTCTTTTTCCCATTCTAGTTTTGCAAAGCGCACATGTGCTATAGTGTGTACGCACTATAGTGCACATGTGCTATAGTGCGTATACACTATAGTGCGCACGCACTACGGCTTGGGTGTGCCAAGCCATAGTGCGTACACACTATAGTGTGTATGCATTAAAGCGCATCCGCACTTTTCAAAAAAATAAATTAAAAAGCGCGTACCTGCTATTTAAAAGTAAATTTAAAAGGCTTCAAATAGTGCGTGCATGCTATAGCGTGCATACATTATAGGGTGCACACACTATTCAAGGCTTTACATTCTACCAAGCCTAATGTTTGGATTTGGCTTGGGGATCCAACCCAAAGCTTTGGAGTCTATAAACTGGTTTGAGACGTGTTTTGCTGCAAACATACAAAAAATGATTGATTTTTCTTTTGTGCTCTCCTTCCAGTTTCCTCATGGTTGAGCATCAATAAAATCAGGTTACATGACATTGTAGGTCTCTATGTTAGCTACACAACCATATAATTTATTTTTTATTTGAACTATTTCAAGCCTTTCATCTATAATTTCTTTTGAATGTATGTCCATTTTTTGTCAAAAACTAACATGTACTAATTGGGCTATAGGTTTTAGCTCGTTCATCTAATTTTGCAACAACTTAATTTTTTAGAAACTAGATTCCATTCTACACACTTTGAAAAAAAGAAGTTTTGATTTTAGATTAGTTTTCAATCATTTCTACGGGGAGCACATAGATATTTCACATTTTTGGGATATGTCTGATTAAAAAATTTATTTAAAAAAAAATACAAATTATAAAATTACCCAAAAAATTTGGGATAAACTACATAGTGTTAGGTAACTTTTGACTAGAGCGATTAAAATTTTTTTTAAAAAAATTTAAAATTTTAGGGGGGCCACACTTTGTACTATGTTATGTTTTTCTGGAATAAACAGTACCACTTTTTGTGGCCCCCTTTTTTGAGGACCTAAAACTAAACCATTTTGAAAAAAAATTAGTAGTTTAGAAACTAGATTCAGAGGACTATGACTTTTATTTTCGTCATATCTTAAAATTTTGAGCGTAACTATCTTCAAATTGCTGTTGAAGTCTAGAAATTGTTGATTTTAGGAAAAAGGTGTCCACTTATACCCTCCTTTTGGCACCACAACTTGGTGCACTTACCCCCTAAAAAGATAAGAATTTTGTTCTCGCCCATACCTTGAGTGCTTGCACAGGCTAGGATGGGAGTAGTGAGACGCATGGTTGCGACCTTGCATTTTGTAGTATGCTTCGTCAGTATGAGAGGATACTAGTGGCCGCATGAAATCAGTATGGACCCGTGGAGTTTAGCTAACTACCAGGGTAACTTGTATGTGATAATTGTGATGACACTTTCCCGCTTGCATAGTAGGTTCCTACATGTCATTGTGTGCCTTTGGGATTAGATGTCAAATTTTGTGTTTGGAACCTTTGAGTTAGTATACTTTTAGGATTTATGGACTTATAGAGATTTGTGCTATGTGTTTTGTTAGCCCATTTGGGACTTGAGATTATCTCCTCAGCATGGTGGGAGTGGACCACTTAGGTACCACGTGGTCAGGTGGTAGTGTATTTTCCACTCTTATCATTTGAGATTCATTGATACATCGTGGTTGATGCGTCCTTCATGATGGTGGATATGTATCCTTTTCATTGATGATTAACATATGTTAGATGATGATATCTTATGCTTTTATGTGTATGTTAGATTACTTTCTACATATGATGTTATATATGTTAGGAGTGACATTCCTACTATGTTAGTACTGATGATCTCTTCGATGATTTGGAATGTTATGCACGGAGGGATGGCTAGGATCCACGATGGTCTAATGATGCTATTAACGGTTGGGAGGAACCATGCACTTAGTTTATTATGTTTGATCTTTATGATGGATGTATATGTCTTCTATGATGATGTATCATGTATATCATGTGATTATCTTTACTTTAATGTATCATGGATTAGAATAGGATGATGTACCTCATTCTATGTATGTATATTCTTTTGAGCTTGTCATACCCTGTGACATGTACAGCGGATAATTGAGTATTTGAAATGTAATGTATAAACATTGGACTTATCATTATTATTTCATGTGGATGTTGTATTAATGGATTCATGTATCTGGATGTAATCCAATGTTAAGGGATCTTAAAGAATGTAATCTATTATGTATCTTATGTTTACTTTCAGATGGACATTACTATTGCTTCCATTATTGTGCATAAGTTATGTGTGGTATTTACTTTCATGAAAAAAAAAAAATGCTACCAAACTTAGTGAGATTCTAGGTTAATTCTTTGGATCCCCTAGCAGGGCATTACAATTAAAGAATCCAAAACTATACTTACTTCTAAAGAAGTTAGAATTATGGTACACTTTGTATCTATTGTTGTGGTTGGCTTAGTGACTGAAGGATTCTATAGCTCTATGAATAAAGTGGTAGACACTTTTATCTATGATGTGCTAAGCTAAGAGGTAGCAAGGAGTGGTTGGACATTTGATGTATCAATGGTTATCACAATTACAGCTGCTAAAACTGTCTCCACGCTTGATGATGTTTCAATTTTTGTTAGAGAACAAGGAAGGGAGGTTATGACTTCTATTGCTATCTTGACTAGATCACTCTCTCCTTCTTCTTGCCTGGCTTCCTCTTCAATTTCTTCCTCTTTGTCTTCTACATCATTTTGTGTTAACTCCTGATATTCTTCAACATCAATTGTAACACATGGAGTGGGGTCTTCTTCATTTCCTTCATCACTGTCACTATCATCCTTGACTTCTACTAGAGGGTCACTCTATTTATGCAAGAGATAAACATTCTTCTAGTTATTTGTAGCATTGCTAACTACATGCTCTATATCTTTTAACAAAATCAAGCAAGTATTGAATCTAAGAGTCATCTTTTCTTCATTTCTCTTCATAGATTCTTTTACCTCAACATTGGTAATGCTTGTTAACAACTACCTTTGGATTTCTTCATAAATATCTCTAACTATTTGCATAGCTGAGTCCCATCTTGGCTGTAATCTATCTAAAATATCCTTGGAGATCTAACTAGCTATTTGATTAGGGGAATACTTCCATTTTCCCATATTGGTTAGCACTAATTCCTCTACTTGTTTTTTCTTAGCTTCTATCCTAGTCTCATACTTCAATGATTTGAATTTAGTTATGCCTGCACCTACTTTCAATTGATTTCACCTTTCTTCAAAGGTGAGGGGAGGTATACTAAACACAACTTTACTACCCTTCTTCCTTGATCTTTTGGTAAATATTGCTAAGGAAGGTTTGGGTGGCTTGGTGATAATCATCTTGCCTTTCATTTTCACTAGCTCTTCTTCATTTTCAAATTGTTCTTTATCCTCTCCTTTTCCTTAGATAATCGTAAGAGGGGTACTTATTTTTAATTTTGATATCCTCCTCTTTCCTTTATTTACCACCCATGGAAGCTTGATCTGAAGTTCAATTGTTACTTTAGCTTCATCATAAGTTCCAAAGAGAGGTGCCTTTGGATCTACAGGTTCATTTACCAAAGCTTTAATTATTTCCTTTGCCTCATCAAAATTAACCTCATATGGAAGTAGTTTTACCCATGCAATTCTGGGTCTTACTGCCTAGATGTATATTCTGTCACTATCAAGCATAAAACAAACACCATCCTTATAATCTTCAATCAACTACTTGGGTATCTTGAATCTATTATTCATCTTTTCTTTGAAAAATTCAAAATAATTATCCATGATACTGTCAAAATTTTCACCCATTTCAGCAATAAACTCATTTATTTGATATAAAATTGGTGTGTCATTTTTCCATACAACTGTGCCTTTTGAGGGGAAAATTTTTAGAACATAGAAGAACAAACATGTCAATAATGAACCAAATTTACATGAGTTTTTCTTGGATGTTTTAATGCTTTCCATATTCTTGTTGACCTACTTTAACAACAAATCTGCTAAGTCATATTACAAATTCTTCTTTAGGACCTTATAGGCTAAGTCAACTACTTCACATGACACACTTAAAATGAGTTCACATGTCATTTATGAGAAGTACCTTAGGAGGGATTTTTAATTGTGCTCTATTTGGATTGAGAGCTTTTGCAATTGTTGTTACAAGCTTGAAATCAGGGGCTTTCTATTTAACACCTCGTACCAACATTTTAGATCCTTTCTTTTCCTTGTTGCTACTACTAGATGCCATGATCACTCAGTAAAAGAAATCTTCAAAAATATTTTGTTGCAAATTCTACTCAGGGTTGTTGGGATGCTCTTTAGAATGCTTTGTTTGTAGTATACTAAATTTAGAGTGAAAAATAAAGTCATTTTCCTACCTTTTGAAAAAAAATTCTCATTAATACTTAGTACAAAAGTAGTTGCGATGACATCATCACGTGCAACAAACTTTCATCCACTATTTGCTCAAAACACTTAATAAATACATCACATCTTTGTAGCCAAACATTCATGATTAGTTACTTCTGACCTTGCTTGGTAAAGTCCATGACTCAACCTCAATCGGTGATAACTAATACTAATATTTTGTGATCCCCTTATAACTTGAATACTTATTTGGACCTTTCTTTCTTTTAATTTTGGAATTGTTTAGATGTGATCATAATAACTCAGTTCCAATTCTCACTTGTGAATCTAGCTGGAAATTATGGACTCACCCATATCTTGAGTGACATGACCATCATTGCTTGAACTAGCTTCCTTGGTAGATTTAGGAATCCATTGTTGCCTTATTTTCTTTATGATGTTATCTAGTTTTGCTTTGTTTTTGTTTTCAACTCTTCCTATATTCATGTAATTCTTGGCTAGATGACCAAGTTCTATACAATTATAACATCTTATGGTGGTATCTCTCTTCTTTGTATGATGTTTGACAAAATTCATGCCAATGTGTCCATATTCTCCATAGTAATGACATCTACACTAGGTGTTATAGTCCTAGCCAAATATTTCTTTTACAATTTGCTCTATTGGATTGAATGTCTTACTTTTGTACTCTAATGTCTTGTAACCTTGTTTCTTGCATTTGTGACATTTTCCTTCAAATTTTAGTTTCTCTTTACATTCATTAGCCTTGTGACCATGTTGATTGTTGTAACATTTACCATTAAATTTTGCTTTTCCATTACTCCAACATTTGTTTGATGTATGGCTTATCTTGCCACAGTGGTTGCAAGTGGGTTTCTAATTCTTTTGAGCACCTTGTTTGGAGGATTCACCTTCATCTTTGTATCCAAGTCCTATTTTACAATTTTGTCTGTAGAGATTCTTTTCATTTAGTTGATTCGACTGATTCAAGTCTACTTGGGATTTCATCATTCTCTAGTTGACTTTTTTTTTTAGTGTTGAGGTAAATTTTCAATGTTTTACTAATTTTCTTTTCAGATCTTAGCTCATTTCTTGTTCTTTCATTGACATGCCTCTCAAAATTTAGATTATTTCTCATTCTTTCATTTTCTATTTTCAGAGTCATGATTTCTTCATTTGCATTAGAGATTTGATCAATAAGGTCTTCATGCTAAAGGGATTGATTTTGAGTTTCATTGTTCCTTCTATTCAAGTCTTGTTCGGCCTTATTTCTCTATTCTAAGATTTCACATAATCTTATTGACTAAATTTCTTGTTCTCTTTTGAGTTTTCTTATATCTTCTTGCAAAGATCCATTCTTCTCTAGGAGTTCTTTGATTGTATTGTTTGCTTCATCTAACCTACTTGAAGGGAGGAAATCTTCAATCTTTTCCTCAATGTACTAGTGATCATTTATCTAATTTGCAAGTTCATTCCTTCTTTTTAGGGATTGGGAGAGTTTCTCCTTAGCTTCCTTGAGTTCTGTAATGGCCATTTGTAGATCTACCTTTTCATTTTCAATTTCTTTTTCGAGTCTAAATATCTCCATTTTCCTTGATCTTTCCTCAAGCTACCAAGCTTTATCCTGAGAACCAAGAAGCTTTGATAACAATTTTTGCAAATATTCAACACTAGCTAGGTTCCTAAGAGTGGAGGGGTAAATTAGTAACCTTAAAACTTTATTTGGTTTAGATCTTAGTTGCAATAATCCAGTAATCATTTACTTCATGAAATCAAATCTAACAATATGTATGAGAAATTGAAAATAAAACATTCATAACACATGAACATGATAATTTGGTGACCCAAAAACCTTCCAAATAGAAAGTAAAACTAGGGTGGGTATGATACCGATGAAACTTTAGTACTGCAGCATAAAGTTGGCTTGTTAAGGCTTACAATGATCACTTTTGATGATTTTCCCTATTAGGAGCAATTAGGACTACTAGGTCCACCTTGTTAGAGGTTTTACAAACATATAGCTAAGCATGCACTTAGTAAAGAGATTTAAAGAAAAAGATTGTTAAGTCTACCCTATTAAAGGATTTGAAGTTGATTCACCTATTTGGATGAAACAATAGATCTGTTACTTACAACTAAATTGCTAATTGAGATCTTGAAGTACTAATCACCTCTGTGTGATAGATGTAACAATGTTGATCCTAATATGACCTTGCAAGACACTTTGTTCTATTTTTGATTCACATTTAAATGCTTTTCATATTTTTCACATCAAAATTATTACTCTAACTACACTTGGGTGTGATACAATACATTACATATATACCAACCCAATCCACATAATTACAAGGTTAGTCAATACACAAGTTAACAACAATATTACAAACTTGGCCCAAATGTAGATATATGAGTTCTGAAGATAGACTTGATGAAGTTCTGATACATGACATCCACTGTTGTTACTCAACATCATCATGCATTTGGTAGAAGTGGAGGGTTGGTCCATACTAATCATCTCAGAGATAGTATCAAACTCGATCTACATTGGTGACTTGGTAGATACTATGCAACTTGGTATAAACTCATTTACCATCACTACACTCAGTAAACACTAACTTTTCTTCACGTGAACTATTAACTTGATAGAAAGTATGAAGCTTGGTAACCACTGAACTGCTCAGTAACCATACATAATTTGAATAAGTGTTGTCACTAATAACAAACTTGACTTGATATCAACATATAGATGTATATATTTTGGTTGGACCTTGTGATGTAATTGTGATTACTATTATTATGGGATACATCTCCCTTCATGGAAAACAAAATTGTTGAAGGAGATGTTCATCATGCCTGTTGAACTTTCATTTTGCATGATGTTGAACAACATAAATCCTTTTGGATCTCTTTCTTGAAAATCTAATCATGGACTCAATATAAGGATCTAGGTAGGTTTTTCAACCTACTGGGTAACTCAATTAAAGATAAATGTGTATGTTCATGAGGAGGCCTTTGCTAGTTGTAACTAATCTACACGATCTATTGTTTTTTGATATATAAGCACAAAAGAGATATATTTTTTGTTATTTTCATTGTATGATGAATAAAATTTATTGATACAACTATATGAATTCATATTTTAACTTAGTGTTTGAAAAGAAAATAACAAAGAAAGAGTAATAAGAGATTTAAAGAAAATAATTGAAAGGGGGATTCCTAACAAACATAAGCCAAGGTAACAACACATTTATGAATTAAATTATTCAAAGAATATAGGTAGGAAACCAATGAAATTATGAGAAACACTTCCTAAACTTCACTAATGTATTTGTCGATGTGAACTTCCATAATAATCAAATGATGCTTTACATTTCATCAAATCGCAAGGCCATGTAAAGTTTTCTCACACAAGACAAAATGCTATGCAAGAAAAAACATGATCCTTTCTCCAATTCATCACAACAATTGAATTCATTAACACAAGGAAAATATTAGAACTAAAAGATTGCAATTTTATAACAATGCAATAAAACTAATTGCTTCATTATTATTTATGAATATTCACAAAATTAACATACTCTGGCAAGAATATCTACACTCAAAATGAGACCACCAATATCATATATTATTGCATCAAAATAAAGGCCCAGAGTAGATATTACAGCCATATGTTTATAAGAAATCACATCCTTCCTTTGTGTTAGGAGTGAGAGCTCTTGAAATGAAAACTTATGTTAAAAACTAATTAAAAAAATCTAGTTATATACAAATTGATTCTCTAGATGGTGCTAAGTAAGTATCCGCCCTTGTTTATATTTAACAATGGGTTCATGAGCATTTACATGATACAGAAGAATGAAATAATAATAGTATAAGAATAAAGAAGCCATGCGATGACCTAGAAGTCTATAAAAGCTCTATAAATGAAAGCTTAGCCTTCTTTAGGTGTTTATGAGAGATTAACTACTATCAAAATGTGTTTCCAATGCATGGAATGCTCTAAATTAGGAGTTGGCAATTAATTTTTGGTGCACTACTTCATCTTACAAACTATTAGTGCACATTTGTAAAAGGTGCACATGTGCACCTTGGTGAGAGGCTCCAAAAATCAAAAAAATCTTCTAAGTTTCAAAACTAAATTTCTAGCATCTAGGATCTCTTCTCCTTTATACCAAAATGATTTCAAGATGTTTATTCTCAAATTTATTTATTATCTCTACTACTTGACTGGCTTTTGGTAAATTTAAAGCCTCATACCTACTTTTTAGTTTCTGTCGGAAGATCCTAACATCTATTTGTGTCTTTGTGAAATCCTCGAGCTTGGTGTCTAGTTTTAACAACGCCTCTTCAATTCTAAGTGCTTGTCTAACATCATATTATATTGAATCATCTTCAAATTTTCCTCTAAATTGTTGGAATATTGATGGCACCACAAAAAACTCAATTTTTTACTCATCCTCAAAAATCTCAAAGCTAGTGGAGTTATATTACTTTTCGACATCCAAAAATTGCTCTTGAGCTTTGCCTTTTATCTGCTAGATTCCATCATGTAATCACTCCATTATTTTTTACCTATGATATCTTCTCTATTCAATCATCAAGCTTATCCAATTCCTCTACAATGTATACTTCTATTAACATCTGGTACTTATGACCTAGTTACATACTTCATTAGTTAGCACAAAACGTTGGTTAACTTTAGAAACCAACTTGTCAACATTTGATTGGATGATGTGCAACAAGTTTAAATTACACTATATTATCTACACTCCCCTCTCCTCAAAATTGTCACACCATTGCTGGCATGATTCTAAAAATGTGTCATATCTTCAACCCTACATTTTTTCTTCCTAGTGCAACTCCAAGAGAGACCTCTAGATTTTCTAGGTCAATAGCTCCAACTACTTCATTCAGGTAGCCTCTGAGTAGCTCATTTTTCGTTCATAGTATATTATCAAATTTAATTCATCTTGATCCATGTGTTGAAATACATCCTTCATGTTTTAAGTAATCAAAACTTTGGACATGTCAACTATGGACTTTCCCAGCATGACTTCATTTATGTGGTAACCTTTAAGAGTTAGTTCTTTGATGTCAGCATGAGGAGGAATAGAAATATTAATTGAAGGCCTAGATCTTAATTCTTCATGATGGAGGAAAGTATTCTAATATCACCATTAGGTGGCTCAAGATTCTTTATTACTTTTAGTAATTCCTTCTTTCCCTCCTCTTGTATAAGATCCAATTGATTATTCTTCTCATGTCAACGAAGACCTTCAGAAGGAGTTTATGTGCTCTATTGGGCTAAGGATCTAGTCTCTATATCTAGGTGAGTCTGTTGAGTTTCTTCTAATATTTTCCCCTCCTCAGATACTTCATCAGGATGAATCTACCAGTAGTCTCTCTCCTCAATTTTTTAACCTTCTACTTTTTCTTGTGTAGCTCAAGGAGGTGGAGTTACTAACCCTTTACCCAAAATGGTGGTCATATCCTATTATAGTGGTGATGAAATTACAAGAGGTCCTTGAGGAAGAGGATGTAATTTATTCCAATCCTCTCCTAATGGCTCACTCCTAGCAGTATCTCCTATATTCTCACTCACCATATCATTTCCCAATGGAAAGAAATCAAAGTCTGAGAGGTCAAAGACATAAGTTCCTTCACTTTCCATCTTTGCTATCCACTTCTATTGTTTATATTTTGAAGTTTCTAGTTGGATAGGATCTCTTGGAGTGGATGGAGGTGTTTGAATATAAATTTTTCTTCTCTCTTCATCTACGGATTTGCTCGAGTAGGTTCTCGATCTCAAAGTTAAAAATTATATCTATTTCACATCTTCCTCATCCTATTCTTTAGGGATGGTCTTTGGAACCTATCAAGAGGGAGTATTCTTCATATTCAATGTCCTCCTTAGAGAACCCACCTCATTATAGTGCCTTAGCCTTTGTTTTATGTTTATTTTGTTTTATGTTGTTTTATTATTTTTGGGTTTTGGAGAGGTGTGAACATGCACCCCTCTTGGATATATTTTTACCTTAATTGCATGTGTGTAGGGGATGTAGACTAGCATGGCTGTAGAAGGTGACAAGTTTGGGAGGTGTGATGTCTGATTGGAGGTGAGAGTGAAGTGAGGAAAGGTAAGAAGGGGGAAGTGGGTTTATATAGGCCTAGGGGAAAAATCCATGTGCACACCTCCATAGGGAAGGTGTGGGCATGCACATGTATGCATCCCTAGAGTGGCATAAAGTGTGTATGTACACACTTAGAACACTGTGCAGTTAAAATAAAATAGTCAATATATTTAGTTTTTTTTTCCTTTTCTCTGACTGCCCAACCCTTCACCGTAATAAACTGAGGTTTGACCTAAATGTACGGAAGTGTCCAAAATGACCAAGGCTCTAGACTAGAAGTTTGATAGGGGATTTGAAACTAGGGGACTCAAAATGTGGTGTGCATTGTAAAAGCACAACAATGCCCATAATTCAAAATTTTCATACATCTCATTCTATTTTCATGCTTAACCTTGATCATTTATTTTAGAACTCTTCGAGTTTCCTTCTTCACATTTCTTATTTCTAAAGTGAAAGAAAATAAAATCTAGTTAAAAAATAATTTTATTAATAGTTGCTAACTCATCCCTAAAATATCTAAGCATTATTAGGTTACTTGTGATGTCTTCTCCCTGGTTGATCTAGACAATCTTTAACTTCTATCTAAGAATCATCTTCCTATTCCTAGTAACATTCCATATATTGAAAATTGTATACTGCATATTGTTTACCATATCTAGCTCTGAGATATGTGGAACAATATAATCCTTGATGCCATCAACGATTATCCTTCTGACCTTTGCATTCTTCCTCTTGTATGTTACAAGTTGTGTCACATCTGTATGTATAACTACAACAATGGTAACATAATCCTTGAAACCATTTTCTTCCAACATTAAAGAAATTTTGGCCTTTCAAACACCAAAACTTGAGGTATCATCCAATCTATCTTGATCTCCCAAACCAACTTAAAATATCTCAAGGGATAAAAGAAATAGATCTAAAGAAATTAAGCTAGGTTTAATAAAACGTTAATTGTTTCCTAGGTAAACACTTCTCTACTCTAAAGACTAATTGGGTAACATGTCAAAATTACTATTGCAATAATTGATTATTAATCTCCCATTTTAAATAACTATTTAAATGCTAAAACTTAATTCATAGCTAATATTCAAGAACAACACAACTGCAAGTTCACCAAAATACTGAAAGAAATCAACAATACAAAGAAACAATATTTTTGGACAATCATCACTAGAAGACCACCTAAGGTAAAAATAGTTCTATAGATAAGGAATTATATTAACTTCAACAAATCAAGAGATCCAAAATTCCTCCTCTCTTACTAAAAGTTATCTGACAACCTCCCAATTTATTTTGTTTTTATTCCTCCACTACTATCCCCAATGCTATCAATATTCCCTTGCTAACACTACAATTCTTCTGTAACTCATGCTCTCCAAATGCCCCACTGACACCCTTATATACTACTCTCATAGAAAAATCAATGATTGTGACTAATTCTCAATTGATGGTTGAGATTAAAAAGAAACCAACAACCAATAACAAAATTGGATTCTAGTTTCTTCTAAAGGGATTCTAATTTCAACAAATAATTGTCCCTACTCTAACTAATTAGTTAGTAAACCCATTATTTTCTAAATATTTCCATAAGAAGAGAAAACTATACAGATCTACTAAAAATAATAGTTCTCAGCTTAATTTCCATCAAAATCTCAATATTTTGAAAGTAAAAAAGACATGAGATATTTTGTATATTAACTAAATAGGAGCTTTGTAGGTGAAAATCAATATGAATTAGAGAGAAATGATGTGGTTCACTCACAAGACCACCCTTTTTTTCAATAAATACTAGTGGGAAACTTTTTGTCGATTAGTTCTTCAAATTTTTGGATTGTAATGGACATGAAACTATTGACAAGTTGTTCAAATAAGAAGGTTTGACTACATCTTAAGAAATTCACATCTAGTAAAGCTCATTCCAAAGCTAGGAAGCTATTTGTAGTCCATTTACAACCTTTAAAAAAAATTATATTGATATTTAAAACATATGTTTATATTTTTTCTATTACTATTTCATTTTGACTAATGTATGGAAGTTTTAAACAATACAATACAGTCTATTACTATAGAATTTTGACTAATGTATGGGAGTTTTTAACAATACAATATTGTGCAACTAAGGATCGAAAGTGTGCATGCTTTCAATTTATCATTTTACTAGAAATGGTAACTTAGTGTGCAATGGATAGGGATAATAAATATGAAAGGTCATTAAAAAAATAGATCTATAGTTTTAAAATTTATTTTGATCTAAGTTTTTTTTTTTTTAAATATAAATAGTCTCATTTATTATATGTGTGTATGTATATATATCTCTTAGTGTATCTATTATAAACATAAGTGATTTCTAGTTTGTTTATAAACAATCACACTGCAAGGCCCAAAATGAACTCCATTATAAAAGAAGGTAGATTACTATCCTAGTGAATATCACCCATGTGATTGACCAATTGTTTTCCTAGATACATAGGAAGCACTTCTTCATTAATAGTGACATCATTGATAGATGAAAGTTTCAAATCATGGTGGGCTAAGAGTGTCAACAAAAGAAAGAGTTAGATATAAACAACAATAAAAAATGTTTGAATCTACTCTCATAAACTTCTAATTATTTTTTGAATAATGAAAAATTGTCTTTCAAAATTTTCATTGTTATATTAATTGATTATATATTAATAAATATTAAATAAAAATAATAAGAAATCATTATTGTTTCTCACAATTAATTTTGATTTCTATTTGAAAATATTACAGTATTTTCTTACTTGTTATTATTGTCTTCTAATCTTATATTTTGACATCTTTCATTAGAATGAGTTATACTACTTCTAATTTGAGGAGGTTGATTTGGGTTATTTACTTGCTTAGCTAAACTCAAACTTATGCCTTTGTGCTCCTTTATAGTATGCAATTGGAAATGCATTTCCCTTATGCATGGAGGTAGTTTTCTTAAGCTTCTAAACCATATTTTTTTCTATGTTTTTAACATTGTAGTCTTATCATTGTAATGTGGGCTCTAGACTTTTCTTTGATTGATAAATATTTTTAATTTTATGAATTTAGAAGAAAAAAATAATTACCTACAACCTCATTTAATCATAGTTTTCCCACATTATTGTATTTGTCATAGGCTATACTATTTCAATCACTTGTCCTTAATTAGTGACTTTTTTTTTTTTCATTTCATCCAATAAGATGCAAATATTTTAATTTTTTATTATCACTCTATATTTTTTAAAACATTTATGTGAATATTTTAATTTCTTAAATCATTTATATTATTTTAATGCACTTAGATTGGCTAATATATTTGCATGTTATAGGAGAAAATTTGGAAAAAAAAGTACATGTACCCATATTATTAGGTAATATTCTAAAATTCTCCTATATATTAAAATGTATGTAAATTTTAAGTTTTTTAGGTTAACTATCTCACTTCTACCTCTTGGTTCTAGTCATGTTAAATAATATGTAACTAGTTCATTTAATTTGGACTCTAAAAATATTTTTCTACAACCAATATTCAACTCACTACTTCATCATTTTTTCCATAGTTATATTTTATTTATATATAAAACGTACAAAAAATATTTTAAATACTATTATACATTACTCTTATACTAATTTAATTATTTCAATTTTTTTATTTTCATATTATATGGACATTTCATTTAAGTCAATTCTTTCCATCAAACTTTTATTACCTATATTCTACTTATATTTGTTTAATTTATTCCATAAACCTTAATTTATGTCAACTTACTTATTTTCCTTCCATGAGCCCTCTTTAAACCTAGAAAAAAATGGTGTAAATATTATTATGATATAGTATAAATATTAAAGTTTTACCCTTAAAAATAAATTATTACAACTTATGAAAAATATAGACCACTACATCTTTTCCATTGAGTTTTTGAGAACAAATCAAATAGTTAAGAAATACTTAACATTTTCTATACATTATTATTTCAACTCTTTTGTGAATCAGTAGAAGTGGAAGATTTTTTTTTTAAAAATTACTTCTACAAATATGTAATCATATTTTGTTTCCATGTTTCAACTAATTACAATCTTAAAATAAATTTGGTGTAATTGAGGTTCTATGGTCATAGTTTTGAAATTGGCTTTCTTAATTGCCTATTTTTGGTTTGTGGATTAAAGTAGATTGCTTAGGATGTTGTTAGGTCTTTCAAGGAATGTTGTCTTTTCTAGGTGATGATGTGGAGAATTTTCTACAAGTTCTTTCCTTCACAATGCTTTTCTAAACTTCAATTTCAATAAAAAATAAAAAATAATGGTATAATACAACTATTAAAGTTTTGACATTTTTCTTTTTTTAACAACTAATGGCAAATACAAGCCACTGCATGACACTAGTTAATTTAATAATTTTCCCAACATTTTTTCCATTAAGTTTTAGAGGAACACATCAAATACATTTAAGAAATATTTAGCATCTTCTATACATTATGATTTTAACTCTTTTCTCAATCACTAGAAGTGGAAATTTTTTTAAAATATAGAAAATTATTTCTATAAATATCTAATCATATTTTGTTTTCATATTTTAAATAATTAGAATCTTAAAATAAGATGCATATAAAATTTTTTAAAATTATAATTATACCAAAAAAAATTGTTAAGTTTTAGAGGAACATATCAAATACATTTAAGAAATATTTAGCAAATATTTGATAGACTTTGTATCAACAATTTGTTTATTTTCAAAAAAAGTGATTTGGAAAGATCTAAGTGAATTTTCTATCTCTCCTATTGATCAAGATAGACTTCATCAAATCCTCTCAACACTAGTAGTTTATAGCTCGAGAAGGAGGACTGAGTAATTTGGACCCTTAGAAAAAATGCATCTTATTCAATTAAAGAAGGATACATGCTTATTCAAAAGATAAAATATAATAAAGTTCCTTCTTGGCCTTCTCCTTTTGCTGGAACTAATTTTACCTTACCTAAGGCATGTTTCTTTGCATGGTTAACTTTAAGAAGAAGAGTAGTCACAAGTGATAGATTATCGAAACTCCATATTTTACAACCATTCAATTGTCACCTTTGCTATCAAGAACTTGAAGATGGAAACCATCTTTTCTTGAATTGTTCCTTTGCCCATAAATGTTGGATGTTTGTTCTAGCAAAACTCTAGTATTCCACACCTCTTCCAAATAAATTATGGGACCTATTCTAATCTTGGCATCAGCTATACTCCAACTCTTTTTTTCACTCCTTTAGATCTACATCCTAGTGATCATTGTTTGGGCAATTTGGTGGGAGTGTAACAAAATAATCTTTTGGGAGAGGCCTTTAACTATTGAATTTGTTCTTACCACCATTGAAAAGTCCATATTTGAAGTGGTAAATTGTAACCATTCTATTCACAAATGTAACCCAATTCTATCTCAATGGGACACAATATCCTTCATCATTGAAAACATTTAACCATTCTTATTGGTTGGAACTTAAAAGAAAGTACCTCATATACAACAAACAGATACAATGTTCACTAGATCCCACCAACAACCAATTTTGTAAACTAAACTTTGATGGATCATTCAGGGATAATCTAGGTAGTTTAGGAGCTGGAGTATGTATTCAGGATCAATATCATAAGGTACTAACAATTAAAGTAGATCCCTTACCCACAGGAACAAATAATTTAGTAGAAGTTTATGCTCTCTTCATCAGTCTAGTTTTGGAAAAATAGGGAAGTTAGCACTTTATTGATGTGGAAGGTGGCTCAATGGTTATAATTTTGGCATGTATTAAGAGAGTGTCACACAATTGGCAACTATCATATATCTTAACACAAAAATTTTGTCTTTATATCTTAACTTGTGAGAATGTTCTTTCACCAAAATTTGCACAAATTCTATTTCCCTCACATTTTGCTTCAATATTCTTGTCCAATTCTCTTTATGTGATGCAATTAGTGGACCTTTTAATATTTCTAGTTCTTCCATTAGGGAGTCCTTTGAATAAGTTCAATAATAATATATATGGTGGCTTGTCCTCTTTGGTCTAAAAAAAATAATATTATAATTTTCAATATTCATATATTTAAAATTGAGATCAGAATCATTCCATTTTTTTAGATGAAAAGAGTTATAATTAAAATTTCAAATAAATTGATTGCCATAACATTATTCTTCCAAAACAAAAAAATACGCTATTTATATTTGAAACCTATCCATATCATTTTATAACTCTTATCTCACCTGTCAAAAACCCTCACTCATTTCTTTATTTAAAAAAAAAAAAAATGTTCTAAGTCTAGTCATTTTCTTATCCTTAACCTAGAACCCATGATCTCAATTTCTATAGTACAAAATATCTTAGTACTCAATCCAATATGAGTTAGGAATTCTAACAAAAGTCATTTGAGAAATGGAAGTGAAGGGCAAGTAGAGGAATTACTTTATGTTGACTTGCAATTCCTAAATGATCTTCTAACAAATTAAGGCCCAATCATCCTACTAAGATAAAGTTACCAAAAAATGATAAGAGAACCATGTTAGATCTTCCCAATCTCTTCTTTACACAACTACAACTCAATAATGTTTTTCCAACACAAGTCATTATTTCCATTCTCATGAATTGCCCATCTTTTGTAGAAATCAATGCATGATTCTCAAATTTAAAGTACATTTTCAATTTCGACACACTAGGTATCAAATCTTTTTGGATTACAAATAATGAGTACTTCATGATACCCACAACAATTTTGGTAGAGAAGAACCCCTACTTCTTTGTCTCAAAATTATGGTAACAATTTTATTATTTATGTACCTATTGATAACATTGTACATGAATTAGATGAGATGAAAGAAGGGACTACTTATCTTGGCTAGTTTGATAGAACTTTAGATGGTTTGGCCAAATGTTTGAATGTTGTCCAACCAATAGTGATTGGGAAATTTATGGAAAAAAACATAAATGTAGCATGTTGATTGTTGAGTGTTGTAAAATATTAGAAAGAATTCTATGCTAAAATTCAATCCCTCAAATAAAAATGAAATACTCTACACAAGCTCTCACTTGAACCTTGGTTAGCTCAAAATATCTTGTACCTGAGAAATAGAACCAAAACTAGCCATACTCTGATACCAGTTAAAGGAAGCAAAGGTACACAAAAACACCACCTACTCTAATCTTGAGACAATAACTATGCAAATTTTAGCTTAAGTATCACAAAAGATCTCAAGTAATTCATTAATGAGTAATCAAAATAATAATGAACACATAACATCATGATTACTATGGAGAATCCACTTATAGGAGAAAAACCCCACCCTCCAAAATCTATCCAATATGTTATCAAATCATCAAATTTATAATACACTTGCAATACAACTTCTCATAGTAGCATCACCACAACTTCAAACTTGAAGAGATGCATTCTACAACCTACCCTTACAAACAAAACTTGATGGCACAAACTCCTCCCTAAGCCCTACTTATATAATGATTTTACACATTGAGAACCACTTGTAGTTTTACAAAGAAAATGGGAAAAGATACCACATGTTTCTCATCCACGACATTTGTAATTCCAAGATGGGAAAAAAACCAAGTTAAAATATAAATCTTGTCGATAATTGTGTCTCCTAGTTTAGACCCTCATAGAAGTCATATAATGAGTCATCTATGCTATAAAAATGACCTTCCTATATTCTATTATGGACAAGGCACATTTCTAACAATTCATATACCTTTTTCCAATGCATAAACTTGTGGAAATCTAACACAAACAAATTTTGTGATTTTCTGGTAAAAACCTACAAGGTTAAGACTGTTGTATCTTAACACATTTACCACAAGAAAAATCAATAGACATTATATATCAATGCCATTACATTTGAAAAAAAAATGTATTAGCTTATTATCCTCGCACCAATAGTAATTATGAATAATGTGATTCTTTAATTTAATAAATTAAACATATTGTTTTATATTTAAATTTCTATAAATAATATAGAATGAAAAAAATGTAGTATTGTCAATTTTGTATTTGCATACAAAAATATAATACAACATGTGTTTACTCAAAATATTCACCATTCAATTATGTAGCCAAAATATATTACGAATACATTAACTAATTCCACATTGAGGGAGAATAGATTCTATGCATCCTTGTTTTATACTATTCTATAGAAGATTTTAGAATTTTCTTTGATATATATATATATATATATATATATATATATATATATATATTTGTAATCAAATGTTTTATCAAAATGTGTGTCAAATGCTATTATAGTTCACAAAACACCCTACTACTAAAATTTATAAATGCCACATTATAATGCCCCCATCACAAAACCTAAGAGGACATTTCTAAATCAACATGGGGTTCTTGGGAGAAGCCCAACTATTTACAAACATGGAAAGTCATGGTGTTCCTCTCATGCTACACATTTCATCCTAAAAATTCTAGAATGTATAGTTAGCACATCCAATTTAGTACTCAAGTACTTAAAATCCTTCGGTCAAAATATCAATTTCTTCAAGCACTACTTCCTAACTAATAAGGAACAATCTGCAACTCTTTATCTAATAGCTTTATACTATCTATTTTGTCATTATTTAGTCATTTTGTGAAGAGAAACCTATAAAACAATTGTGTTCTCTATGAAATTGGTAAGTGCACCAAGTTGTGGTGCCAAAAGGGGGGTATAAGTGGACACCTTTTTCCTAAAATCAACAATTTCTAAACTTCAACAAGAATCTAAAGATAGTTACGCTCAAAATTTTAAGATATGACAGAAATAAAAGTCATAGTCCTTTGACTCTAATTTCTAAACTACAATTTTTTTTGTCAATATGGTTTAGTTTTAGGTCCTCAAAACAGGGGGCCATAGAAAGTGGTACTATTTATTCCAAAAAAAACATAACATAGTAAAAAGTGTGCCCCCCCTAACTTTTTAACATTTTTTTTGAAATTCTTTCATCGCTCTTGTCAAAAGTTACTTAACACTATGTAGTTTATCCTAGATTTTTTGCGTAATTTTATAATGTGTATTTTTTTAATGTATTTTTTAACTAGACTCATCCCAAAAATGTAAAATCTCTATGTGATCCTAGTAGAAATAATTGAAAACTAGTCTTAAATTAAACCTTTTTTTTTCAAAAGTGTGTAGAATGGCATCTAGTTTCTGAAAAACTAAATTGTTGCAAAATTTGATGAACGAGCTAAAATATACAACCCAATTAGTACATGGTGGTATTTGACATAAAATGGACATAAATTCAAAATAAATTATAGATGAAAGGCTTGAAATATTTCAAATTAAAAATAAATTATATGGTTTTATAACTAACACAAAGACCTACAATGTCATGTAACCTGATCTTATCAATGCCCAACCACGAGGAATCTTGAAGTAGAGCACACAAGAAAAATATTTTTTTTTTATATGTTTACAAATAAACACATCTCAGATCTGATTATAAACTCCAAACTTTTGGCTTGGATATCCAAGGCAAAACCAAGCCTTAGGCTTGGTTTTAATGCAAAGCTTTGAATAGCGCATACTCCCTATAGCGTGCACGTGCTAGTTAAAGCTTTTTAATTTTGGTCTCAATAATATGCAAGCATGATTGAGACATTAATAGTGCATAGAGAAGTAAGAAGAGATGCAAACCAAGAGCAAAAGGGAGAAGAGAAAGAGAGTAGGGGATGGGAGAGAGAGGAAGTGAGATAGAGTAGGGGTGGTGGAGAGAGTATGGGATGGGAGAGACAGGAAGTGTGAGAGAGTAGGGGGTGGCAGAGAGAGAGAGAGTGGAGAGAGAGAGAGAGAGTAGGCAATAGGAGAGGAAGTAGGAGAGGGAGAACAAGTGAGAGATAAATTAGGGGATGGGAGAGGAGAGAGAGGGGGGATGGGTGTGTGTGTGTGAAGGAGAGAGAGTACAGGATGGGAGAGAGAGATTGAGAGTAGGGGTGGGGGAGAGAGAGAGTAGGTGGTGGGAGATGGAGTGGGAGAGGTAGAGCAAGAGAGAGGATGATGAGAGTGCATCTATGTAAAAGAGAGAGAGTAGAGAATGGGAGAGGGGGGGAGAGAGAGTAGCTTCAGAGAGAGTAGGGGATGGGAGAGAGAGAGAGAGAGAGAGAGAGAGAGAGAGAGAGAGAGAGAGAGAGAGAGAGAGAGAGAGAGAGAGAGTAGGGGATGGGCGAGAGTGTGAAAATGTGAGAGAGAGTAGGAGGTGGTAGAGAGAGACTAGAGAGGGAGAGAGGGAGAGAGAGAGAGAGAGTAAGAGTGAGAGTGAGATTGAGAGAGAGAGAGAGAGAGTGGGCATTGGGAGAGGGAGAGGGAGAGGGAGACTAAGTGAGAGATAGGGAATGGGAGAGCAGAGAGAGGGGGATGGGTGTGTGTGTGTGAAAGAGAGAGAGTAGGTAATGTGAGAGGGGAGAGAGAGTAGGGGATGGGAGAGAAAGAGAGTAGGAAATGGGAGATGGAGTGGGAGAGGGAGAGAGAGGGGGGATGGGAGTGTGTGTAAGAGAGAGAGAAAGTAGGGGATGGGAGAGAGTGTAAGAGTGTGAGAGAGAGTAGGGGTTGTAGAGAGAGAGAGAGAGAGAGAGAGAGAGAGAGAGAGAGTAGGTGGTGGGAGAGGGAGTGGGAGGGAGAGAGGGGGAAATGGGAGTGTGTTGAAGAGAGATAAAGTAGGGGATGGGAGAGAGTAGGCTGTGCAAGAGGGAGTGGAGAGAGAAAGGGAATGGGAATGTGTGTAAGAGAGATAGAGTAGGGAATAGGAGAGAGTGTTTGTGAGTGTGAGAGAGAGTAGGGGGTGATAGAGAGAGCTTGTATAGGATGGGAGAGAGAGAGAGAGAGAGAGAGAGAGAGTGAGAGTAGGAGATGGGAGAGAGAAAGTAGAGATGGGGAGAGACTACTTGAGAGTGAGATAGTAGGTATTACAAGATAGAATGGGAGAGGGAGAGAGAGGGGGGATGGGAGTGTGTGTGAAAAATCTAGAGAGTAGGGGATGGGAGAGGGGAGAGAGAGTAGGGGATGGGGGAGAGAGAGTTGGTGGTGGGAGAGGGAGTGGAAGAGGAGGGAATGGGAATGTGTGAGAGAGAGAGAGAGAGAGTAGGGGATGGGATAGAGTATGAGAGTGTGAGATAGAGTAGGTAGTGGTAGAGAGAGCTCATATGGGATGGGAGAGAGAGAGCGAGAGTAGGGGAAGAAACCAATAAATTGCAAAGGAAATCAGCAAATTTTATTGACTTTGGGAGAAAAATACAATTGAATCTTCACACCCTCACCATCCTTGAATGCTCTGAGCCTAAATAGGACATTTCCAATAGGTTTAACCACCCCTTGACAATTTTGAACTATTTGAAGATACATTTCAAAACGTTGTCAACAAAAAAAAAAGTTTCTAAGCAACTTTTAGCAATTTTATGCTTACCACAAGTTTTCTTGCAAGAATATTTACAAATGGACTTTAATCACTCCTAGGAAGCTTATTAATGTTCTAAGCACCTAGACATATCTAGAAAACATTAAAATGACCAAAAATCCACTTTTTGGACCAATTGATGACCAAGGCTTATAGTTGCACCATGGGGTCTCCTGTCCATTACAAGGTGGATGGGTCATAGGGAGATCCTTATTACATCATGAAACTAAAGAGGCTTAGGTGCTCTGCACCATGGTGAAGAGTTAGATAATGGTAGATAGGCCTTGAAAGGGTTATCTAAGGTGTTAGGGTCAGTGTGGGAAGCTTGATTGGATATTTGGTATGTTGGAGGCACTAGGTACACTAGGTTCACTAGGTAACCTATGAGAGTATTGGAGCTTGAATAAATTGGATTGAATACAATTCAAAGCCTTCATATCATCACTAACTCAAACCCCAAGTCATTTTCAACACTAATCAACAAGAACACTAAAATTATAGCCACTTCCATTTTTCTCCACATTTTTCTATAACATAAAGAAAATAAATGGAAGATTGGGATACCCATTTCACTCCTCTATAACATATCAAAAGATGAGTTATGTTTCTTTTGGACCAAGTCTTTGTTGTTACACTATGGGACACTTTTTAGGCATAAAAATGAGAAATATAGGTGCTTTTTCAAGGAAAAAAGGATTTTTACATTTCTTAAAAGGTTTTAAAGGTCCTTAGGTTCATTAGGTTAAGTTTTAGGCATCTAGGAGTTAAGATGTCAAAAATTGCAAAAAATTACAAAAGTTGTTAAAGCAAAATTGCAAAAATACCAACAACTTTGTAGCAGTTTGGGAATTGGTGAAGGGATACATATTTGGAAATAAGAAATTTTAGTGTTTTTGATCCTTTTCCAAGTCGTGGAATTGGAATCAAGTGAAAAATGTAAAAATGCACCTTTTGTGTAAAGTTGCATTGTTAAAAGTTATAAAAGTTGCTGAAATTTTTAACTTAGTGGAAAAAGGGTCATGAGATTGAACTGTCTACTTTACTAGCTCTAGGTGGCTAGATAAACCCTATCCCCAACCTCATCTCATCCCATTCAGCTGTCAAACATTCTTAGGCATGTTGAACCAAAATGTCCCTAAGGGTCACTAAATGCCATGGCGCTCCAATCTTTGATAGCGCATATCTTAGAGCTCGTGCAAGGTATGGATGTGATTCTAGTTCCTGTAGGGCCATGTTGTAAAGACCTACAATAATCTCTCTCACTTTTTGGAGATCATACTCTATTTTGATTTTATGATGCCATCTCAAGTGATGCTAAAACTTGTAGTGTTGGCTAGTACAAAGTTGCCAACTGCCAAATCTCTCTCACCTTTCATCGTGGGATTGAACTATCTACTTTGTTAGCTCTAACTAGTTAGGTAAACCCTATCCCCAACCTCATCTAATCTTGTTCACCACTCAAACATTGTTGGGCATGCTAAACCGAAATGTTTGTAAGGGTCACTAAATGCCATAGGGCTACAATCTTTTATGGGGCATATTTCAAAGCTCATGCAAGGTATGGATACAATTCTAGTTCATATAGGACTATGTTGTAGAAACTTACAATAACCTCTCTTTCTTTTTGGAGATCATACTCCATTTTGATTTTACAATGCCATCTCGGGTGATGCTGAAACTTGTAGTGATGGCTAGTACAAATGTTTCAACTGTCAAATCTCTCTCACCTTTCATCATGGGATTGAACTATCTACTCTGTTAGCTTGTTTGTCTAGGTAAACCCTATCTCCAACCTTGTCCTATCTCATTCAGTGCTCAAACATTCTTGAGCATGTTGAACCCGAACATCCCTAAGGATCACAAAATGCCATAGGGCTGCAATATTTGATGGGGCATATCTTGGAGCTCATGTGAGGTATCAATGTGGTTCTAGTTCCTATAGAACCATGTTGCAAAGACCTATGATAACCTCTCTCACTTTTTGGAGATCATACTCCATTTTGATTTTGCGATGCCATCTCAAGTGATGTTGAAACTTGTAGTCTTGGCCAGTACAAAGTTCTCAAATCTCTCTCACCTTTCATTGTGGGATCAAACTATCTACTCTATTAGCTCTGAGTGGCTAGGTAAACCCTATCCCCAACCTTGTCCCATCCTATTCAATGCTTGAAAAGTCTCAAGCACATCAAACAGAAACATCCCTAAGGGTCACTAAATGCCATAGGGTTGCAATTTTTGACAGGCATATTTCAAAGGTTGTGTGAGGTATGGATGTGATTCTAGTTCTTATAGTACTATTTTATAGAGACTTATAATAACCTCTCTCTTTTTGGAGATCATACTCTATTTTTATTTTGTGATGCCATCTTGGGTGATGCTGAAACTTGTAGTGTTGACCAGTACAAAGTTGTGAATTACCAAATCTCTCTCACCTTTCATTGTGGGATCGAACTATCTACTTGGTTAACTCTAGCTGGTTGAGGAAACCCTATCCCCAACGTCGTCCTATCTTATTTAGCTCTCAAACATTCTCAGGCATGCCAAACTAAAATGATCCTAAGGGTCACTAAATGCCATAGGGCTGTGATCTTTGATAGGGCATATCTTAGAGCTCATGTGAGGTATGATGTGATTCTAGTTCCTATAGGACCATGTTGTAGAGACCTATAGTAACCTCTCTCACTTTTTTGAGATGTTACATTGTTTTAATTTTCTAATGCCATCTCTAGTGATGCTGAAACTTGTAGTGTTGGCCAATACAAAGTGCCAAATCTCTTTCACCTTTCCTCCTGGGATCAAACTATCTATTCCGTTAGCTCTGAGTGGCTAGGTGAACACTAGCGCCAACCTCTTCCCATCTTGTTGAGTGCTTTAACATTCTTAGGCATGCTGAACAAAAATGTCCCTAACAAAGATAATTACACATTAAGGGGCTTACAAGAGTTCATAAGTTTCTATTTATCTCCCCCACATTGAAAATATCATGGAGAAAACATGGTGTGATTTCTAGAAGGATAAGATTATAAAGGGCTTATAACTTTTCCTCCTTGTCATAACTCATTATCTTTAGGGTTTATTAGAGGTAGGCTTAATATGGCACATATTATAATGTGCCATAGGTTTATAAGATTGTGTCAAAACTATCAAAGGAATGATAGAGATCACTATTTTTCATCATTATGAGGGTTTACAAATGAATTATCAATGCATCACTATTTTGTATCACTATAGAGACAACAATAATGATAATCAATGCATAAGGTAAGGGCATTATGAAGGAATGAGATCAAAGGAAAATATTCAAGAGAACAATAGTAAGGGTGATGAATAACATTTTAAACCTTTGTAGTATTTAGATCTTTTCTTCATTAATGTTTCATTAAATCTTGAGAATCCTATTAGATACACCCTATTTTTCAATATGCTAGGAT
This sequence comes from Cupressus sempervirens, assembly GCA_028749045.1. NCBI lineage: Eukaryota > Viridiplantae > Streptophyta > Pinopsida > Cupressales > Cupressaceae > Cupressus > Cupressus sempervirens. The sequence goes on from CM053791.1 coordinate 232,160,493, forward strand.
CAACATAAGTGTAGCATTTAGAATATTCATCCAATTTTGGGGTCGAAGTTGCAGAAATTTTTGGGAGCATGTTTGTCCAATTATCATAAGAAATGTGATGTCATATTTTCCACTAACATTAGGGCTAAACACAAGTTGTATTTAGCATAGGTGAAACACCAAGATAGTCTAGATTCAAAGAACTAGGAACTAGTTGCATCATAATTGTCTTAACATGATGCCTTAAAAGTATTTCTCTTCAAAGTTCTTCTCCTCCTTAATTGCAACAAGTTTGAGTCCATAAGTGTGTGTGTGTGTGTGTGTGTGTGTGTGTGTGTGTGTGTGTGTGTGTGTGTGTGTGTGCGTGTGCGCGCGTGCACTAGTAAGTAAGAGAGATTGATTATGATTTACTAAGTGGATGAGTGTGTGTATGTGTTAGGAGTAAGTAAGAGAAAGAGTGATTAGGATTTACTAAGTCTAGATGAGTGTGTGTATGTGTGTGTATTTGATAGAGAGAGGTGGGATTAATATGACAACACTATTCTCTACCTATTTGTTCCATATCTGGGAAATAATGACTACCTAACTTAGAATTATTTTGATTCAAATGGATGGAAAAATAATATTCATTTCCTATAATTATACTTTGTCCATTATTTTATAGATGTCTTCAATACCTTTCAAACATATTTTGACAGGAACCAATTAGACCCTTGATTTGAATGTTATGGTCTCTAGAGTAGAGCCCATTTTTATTTCCTCAAAGCATAATCGAGTTTTTAATGTACCTTTTTTTTTATTTTCATAACCTAACTTGTATGTTGGCTCCAAATTTACCAAAATTTAAACTAACTTAAATGAAATGAGAAAATGTAAGAATTAGTTAAAAACCATGGTGGGCATTCTATGAATCAAAATAAAAGGGCCAACTTACAAGACACCAAGGTCTTCACTACTTTGAAATCTGCAAGATTGAAGTGGGTTTACCTCAGGAATTAAACTTTTACCTACTTTTAAAATGAGTTTCTTAACATGAATGCCACTAACAACAAATTATTGAGCAACATTTTTTTTAACTCAATGTTCATAGTGAGATGATAATTAGCTATTTCATCCAACCCTAGACACCATGAATCAAATACAAGCTGACATTTCTCACCTAGAGAACTGAATTGTAAAAAATTGATTGATTTTAATATCTATGCATTATGCAAAACATTACATTCTTTTTAACTCACAAGGATGCCCAATGCCTTAACCATTGCACTGTATCTAAGAGAGATCACACCTATTTCTAGATCCTATCTCAAGACACTATCTAAGAAATTTTATCTATAATAATATCTAGCTCCCATACTCACCATAGCTTTACTTAAAACCTTAATGTTCTTTCAATCTTTCATTAAGCATTTGCTTAATCCATTGGATTATTAGAAAAAGGAAGTTGAAATATAATTCAAACTGAATTAAAACTGAAATTTAATAAGTTTTTTTATCAAAATTTTAGATAATATAATAGAGAGAAGGAAAGAGACAAGATTTGGAATGAAATCAACTCTCAACATGTGTACTCATTTCTTTGAACTATATACAACTTAGTAATCATCTTTATTTGAAGGATAACACAATAGGCCAGCAACTATAACTTTTGTATTCAATTATGGAATTGAATTATAGTATGCATGGACTAACTTGAACTTTACACAAACTTGTGTAAAATGAAATAAAACTTGGACCATCCTCTAGCCTTGGGAATTCACTTATATAGTGTTAGTCACAAAAAGCTTCAAGTGTAGAGGGAAAGGACAATTATCCTTAGAAAAAAAATTAACAACAAGAAAAATAATTGTCACTATAAAAAAAAATTGCACAAGAAAAGACAAAAACTATTGCTCGTTTTCCTTTAACAACAGAATGACTTCTAAATTGGTTACCTTCTGGTTCAGCTTGTCCTTTAGTAGTAGGTTCTTCCACATCCACTAAACCTAATGATTGTTGTTGCTTTATTTGTTGTTCCTTAGGTTTTGGGACCACTTGAATTTTATGTGCTATATCAAGCGTTGATATTTCCTTCTCCCATATCATCAGTTTGGGTGGCCATGTCCACCATTGTCTCATGCACAAAATATAAGGGCAAAAACATGCAAAGTGTTTTTTTTTTTTGTTTTTTTTTTTAAAACTTTAATAATTAAAATTCACTAAGTTTTCATATGTTTGTGTTCACAGTTTAAAGTATAGGTTCTCTACATTTCATCTTAAGTTTAAAATCTTCAGAAGGAATAAATCATTAAATTTGAACTCTTGCATTTTAACTTAATATCAACATTTGTTCTGTTATTTCATTTCTTAAACAACTCTATATTTAAAATTATTGAATAACCATTTAAATGAATACATGTCTGCTTAAATTGAAATATTATATCAAGAACTAATTGAGATAAAAGTCACATCTAACATTTCCATAAATATACTTTATTTCACTTTATTCAAATCACAATTTTATTTAAATCCATGATTTATTTTTGTTTAATATTTTCTTATTTAGGTAAAAATTGACTAAATGTTAAAGAAAAATAAATTGACATTTTCTATTAGTCTAACATAAATTTACCACTAATATTAATTTATAACTTTTTAGCAATTAATCAAACAAGCCATTTCCTAAATACCGCTTTAATAATATTAATAAATCCAATACTAAAACTATCTTAAAAATGAATATTAATTAGAATGAATCTTTACTAAATTAAACACTACTAAAATTAACTAACTTAAATTAAATTTAAAACTAACATAATTTTAATTCTAAACTTGAGTTATATCAAAACTAAATTAAATTAAAATTAAAAAATAATACTAATCTAACTAACTTAAAATTAAAACAAAACTTACAAATTTTAACAATATGATAATCAAACATACATACAAACTAAACTACTTTAATTAAATTAAAATAAAAATAAAACACTTTACATACTAACTAATACTAACAACTATACTAACAAAAAAAATAAAATAATAAACTACTAACCTAATACCTATCCTTTTTACTTCCTAATCCTAAGATCTACCTAGGATCTACCCCCTACACCCCTATGCCAAGTGGGAATGAGAAGAGGCCCCACTTCCCAAGGGTCTACGTGCTACCAAAGGGCCTGCGCTCACAGACTTGTCCCTTTCGTTATGTCCCCACGCATTGGATCATGCATTTAGGGAAGATGGAAGCATGGGGGGGGGGGGAGGTGAGAGTTTTTTTGAGTTCTCTTTGTTTATATAATAAACTTTCTTCACCTCCTTAAAGCCAAGACATGACCCCACGTGAGCTTGATAAAAGAAAGTGGCAAGAGGTTGGTGGGTTCCATGCCTACCCTTACATAATGAGGTTGAAAGAGACGTGTGGGAAGAAAGCTATAAGTCGGTGAGATATAATTTATTTTTAAAAAAAAAATTGATTTATTAAGGGACAAGATTTGGGGCCAAAAGTAAGTACCCTCCCCTTTGTCATATGAAGTTAATGTAGATGCAATAGACCTATGCCCAAATTGGTAGAGGAGATTTGAAACTTAATTTAGTGGAGGCTAGGTGGCTAGGAGAGTTAATGCATAAGGTTATATGGTTGAGGGAAGGCACTAAGAAATGCCACAACAATTGCATTAAGATATATATATATATATATATATATGTATGTATGTATGTATGTATGTATGTATGTATGTATGTATGTATGTATGTATGTATGTATGTATGTATGTATGTATGTTATATTGTTAAATGAATTAGCAATAATTTTAATTAAAATTCTAATAGAATAACTTAGGGAATATTCTTTGTAGTCTTGGGGAAAATAAAATTTCTCTCCATACATTTTCCAGAGAGCTTTTGCTCCTGGAGGTGCACAATTTTTGAAGCCCTTTTTGTCTACATAAAAATTTTCTCATTAAGCTATAATGTTTTGTTGTTTTTTAATTAGTGCTCTCTATCCTTGTTGTAATCTTAATTTCTTCTTAACAAGCATATTAATACAAGGGTATAAGTAAGGTTGTAATCTTTTTTTCTTTCCTCCAAAAATTTATGTTTTATAAATCATTATATAACAAGGAATATGATCCTATATTCAAAACTCAAGGTGATCCATATTTCTTGATCAAATTGATTGTGTCAATTATGAAACTTAACAATATGAGGATTAACTTTATGCTCACAATGTAGGATTTCCATTTCCTCTTCATACTTATAACATCAAATTGAAAACTTTAACATATCAAATTGCTTTTCATTAACATAATTGAAAACTTGGAAATTCAGAGTTCAAAGGCATTATCTACCATTCTATTTTATCATAAACACATGCAAAAATTTAAATCACATGAGAGCAATACAAGGAGGTTTTCATAATTTTTTTTTTCCCACATTATTCATCCTGGTTCAAGGCTCCATTGGGAAAGAACCAGTAAGAAAACCTGATGTCGTTGCCAATACAATAAAATTCAAATACATTTTTTTTGTTCATAATATTACATTTCAAATGAAATCTCTTTAAATCCTTCACAAATTCTGTCTTCCAATACCTTCAAAACTTCAAGGAAATACAAGGAGAAGACAAGAGCCAATCATGGAGGCAAACAACATAACAAGGAGAACAATTCAAGCATGTATTCCCAACCTGGTTTTGCACAATAGGTTCAACAATGAACCAAAATAGGGGGGGAGGTGGATTTTCTCAATAGGAGATGTCAATTACCATACCATAACATAAGCCTTTCAAGGCTAAAATTTTAAGAACTTCCATTCTTTTACAAGGCCCTTTCGAGGCTATTTTCACAAGGATTTTCATTCCTTTCCATATTCAAGAATTCTCAATAACAACAAGGTATGGGATGACGAGTAGGGGCCCATACACCCTACCCTCTTTCCCTCTTCTCACCATGAGAGGAGACTCTACACTATTGAGGTCCAACTAAGGCCCTTCCCCCAAACATGTCCACTTCTTCCCTCTCCAAGGGTGAGTGATGCCAAAACAATCCCCATGAAATCCTTTCAAAAACACAAAACATCAAGCAAGCATGGGAATAACATCAAAAGAAAATAAGATAAGTTCCCTCCCAATCAACCCCAACACACAAGCAAGCAATACATAAACAACACAAAACCTTATGCAAGATTCAAACATGATTCAAGTATGAACACATGAAGAAACAACTCAAAGGAGTGAAGAACTCCTACCTTCACAAGGAGTGATGGAAAATGGTGGGTTGAGAAGAGCTTTCCATTTTCTTCCTTCAATCTTCAAAACTTCCTCCAAAACTAGAGGTTTGGGTGAGAAAACCAAAACTACTACAAAAATGCCTCTAAGTATGACCCTTAACTCAACTAGACTTCAAGTAAACTCAAGTGAAGAGACAATCCATTTTCGCAATCAACCAAAAATAAGGTTTTTGAGTGACCCTAAAAGTCAACCAAGGAGGCTAAAGGGTTGGAAAGTACTCCCCACCCATACCCTTACACCTAGGGTACTTAAATTTAATGTTTTTAGGCCTTAAAGAATTAATAGGAACAATTAAAAGCTAGGAGGATAGTAAAACCAAATAACAACCTTTAAAGAATTAAAATGCAAGATAGCACAAAATTAACAAGTGATTTAGTCCTGCCTTTCCCATTGAGTTTTCTTGGCTAATTTTCGTGGACACTCATTGCACACATAAGTAGATCAAGAATTCTCATGCATTATTTAAATTACATATCAGAAAAATCATATAAGTTAAAGCATCCATTTTCTAATAATCAATTGTTTATCCAATTCTACTCATATTTCTAGCCATTAGACTTGCATAATCAAAGTGTTAGTTTTGTATACATTTACTTCATCATTATATATGTTCATAAAGCATTAAATGAAGAAATCAAATATCTGAAGTAACACATCACACATCATAAAATAAAATAATAATGTTTAGTGCATCAAATAATGTTCTGACATATCGAGTCATGAGTATCAAAATAATAATGTATCATCGGTACTAGGATGGGTCAGGCCGAGGCCTCACACATTAGACTTTGTTGCTCTTTTTCTTTGTCTTATGTTTGAACTATTTTGTTAGTCAATTATATTCTTTCTATAGCAACTGCTTTGTCCATACTTTCCTCCTTAACTACCATTTGTATTAATCCAGTTGCTGGAGAATAATTTTCCATCCACTTGTCAAAAAGTGTGTCATATGCCCACTTGAAGACCAATATTTCTTGCTTCCTTTTCAAGATGTGTTTTTCCCAATTTCTTTATTTCAACAAAATCTTTTTCAAAAGAATAAAAAAAAATTCTACTTGCACAAGTTCCTCAGTCGTTCTTGCAAACCATATAAATTTCTCTTTATTTACAACTTTATTTAATGTGATACTCATTAATTCTTTCAACTCATTTTCTCATTCTTCTTTATCCTATATTACACCTATACTTTTGAGTGCTTGGGGAGAAAGATCAAAATAGTTACTAAAGTATTTAGAAAAGCATTGATTTAAATAGCCTTCTCTATAGCATGTCCCTCTTAAGGTCAAAATTAAGGAGATCATTCATTTGATTAGAGGTTTTCTCTATTGTATTGTCAAAGAGATCAATAATTAAGAAACATAGTGTTGTGATAGTATCATCCCTATTAATCCACTTATTCAAAATTGGCCTTATGGTGGATTCACTATTATTCAAATTATTCCATATTTCTACTAGACTTGCCAATTCCAAGTAAAGAAGGGGCAACCCTACCCTTTCCACTAGATACAAAATTGTATCTCTAATCCTATTCTAATGTTGGCTGGCAAGTTCAATGTACAATGATTGGATCTTAGCTTTCTCCTCATTAAGCTCATCATGTACAGTTTTGGTTGATGAGGAGTGCTTAAAATTGCCACAAAGGGAATGGTATTGAAAGGTAGCACAATTGGAGGAGAACCAATTCTAATCTATTTCTTTTTTACTTCTTGTACTTTTATTTTCAAGTCTAAGAATTTTTTGGACCTCTTCATTGAAGGCTACCATGACTTTCTCATACTTCTTAGATAACTCATTTCTAGCCCTCTTCTCTTTTCTGGCAATTGCTAGGGTGAGTGTTTTTGTCCTGACATTTAGCTATGCTACCTCATCATTTGGTATATCCTCCACCCTTTTGACAATTAGATTTCCCATTAACACACAATCACTAGGATTAGAATGCTAGTTCTAGATCCTCTTGTCATAGTCCAAATAAACAAGGCACCATAATCCTCATTATACTTAACACGACTTAGTGCTTTCTGTTGTTACTCTTTAATGTTCAAATCATTTCTCATAGCATTAAAGACCCTGGCATATGCAATATTCCAATTTGGAAGAAGTAGAACTCTAGCTGACTTGATCATCCGTGTTCCTTCCTCAAGAGTTAGATCCTTAAATTCTTGCATCATTTCTTCCTTAACTTCATTTTGTATGATTGACTCTTCTTTCTAAAGCTACTTAGTATTTCTTTTATTGCATCTTTCCTCAAAGTTTTCACTATTTGTTCCTCCATCCAAATTAGTAGAAGACCCTTGATTTTATAAAATTCTCATCAAATAAGAACTCATGGCTAGCCTATTCCATTACAAGGTCTAGCTCCTTTCCTTTGAAATCAGCTAGAGTCAATTCTAGGCTGGACTTAGGAGTTTCCTCAAAATTTCCTTCATCTAGCTCTATTTTGGCAATGAGCACTCAATCCTAGGATCTATGTTGCTCAATTTGATCCCTAGTGAGCTATACTTCTCCTATAGGTAGGGGAGATTAGGATGGTGTATACATTTCATCTTGTCACACCTATTTGCCTTTTATTTTCTAACTCTTAGGTATTTACTCTAATGGCCTCTCTGAAAGTTTCATTGTTAAAGCATTGGTGCTTGACCCAACCTTTTCTTTTCACTTGACACTAACTTTCTCCTTAGTCTTGACTATGTTGTAACTAAATTTTGTTTTAATGATCAATTGGCCTGAACCTATAGTAGGGGTAAAAGATAATCATTTCATTACATTGCTTTCTCTGTTAGGATAAGTACTAATAAGGAGGATTTCTTCTCATTCACAATGTTGATGATCTATACAAAAGTTATCATTAACTTATTTATCTTGTCATCTAATGTGTTGGCATCTTTTGATGGACTATACTACTTTTCAAAGAAATTAATGAATTCTAATAGCCTAGAGTAGACAATCCTTTTTTCCTTTTTTATTTATTGCACTTGTAGATAAAAATAATTCCTTATTATATCTTCTTGGAAATAAAATACATGCTTGTGATATTTGGCTTTGGCCCTTTGTTTGAAAGTCTCAAAAAACCTTCACTATCATTGAATCTTAATGGGAAACAGCCATTTTGTATGGGTTCAAAAAATTATATAGAAAGACCCAACCACCCTTTGTGATTACAAAAATGGAAAATCTTGGTCTAAAATGGAACCCCTTGGTCTGCCAGTTAACTCTAACTCTTCCAACCCACCTATCTACCACAAAAATCTCTGCAAAAACTACCTTAAAAGGCACTTTGTAAGGAAACATATGTGGAGTCCATTGAAATCCATATACCCTAAAAATATTAGACATTGGATATGGAATGATATCTGCCCAATTATAGGAAAATTTCAAATTGTTGGGGAGATCCATTGGTCTAATCAAAATTAACAACAATTTAGGTATCATAGGATTATTGTTTAACAAAATAATCCTCAATCTATATGCGAAGTACTGATCAAACCTTATAAAACTTGCTTTTTCTACATCCCAAGTATATCTACACTCCACAATTGGACTAGTAGAGGCTTTCATTCATGCTTTCTTGTTAATTCCATTTCTCTCACAAAATTCAGAGCTCCTTTGAAAAGAAACATTTCCATCAACATAGAATAGAGACCAAAAGTTTTATCAAATTTTCCTTTTGAAATCCCTATCAATCCCACATGGATTTCTTCAACCAAAACTGAATAATAAAACTATAGTAATGTGATAACATTACTATAGTTCTATTGTAGCAATCGATAAAATTAGCCTAGAGAAATCAATGAACGAGTTGGTAGATAATCACATTGGCATCTAGCAAAAAATTGAAACTCTAGAGGTTTTCTCCACTAAAGTCATGCATTTTATGGCCACTACCCTCTATTTCTTGTAGGTGAATAGGGATGTGAAAGAATTGGACAAGGAGAGTGAGAGAACCTACTCCTTATATGGTTTCTTGGTGGAGGACTGGCTAAAGAATCTCTATTACTAATGGATTTTGAGTAATGTATGGAAATCTTGAATATTACATGTAGCATAGATAAGGTTCAAAATTGTGCATCCTTATAATCTATTATACAACAAGATAAATTTCTTGATCATTTTACTATGGTCGAGATCTACAGACAATTGACTGAGCAGCTAAAAACAATGAATACAAAATAAAAACAAATAGTATTAGTTAAGCGATGATAAATATATACATAAGAGACATTCAAAATACAAGTCTACACTAATCATATGGAAAAAAATTCAAAATAACCCCTAAGTAAGATTTGACTATTTTGAATAGGTCACAAATGAGACATGTTTATAATAGGCTATCTATCAAGCAACTCTATTCGCACCAATACCCCCTATAAAGTGCTATTTAGTAGAATGTTTCAATTAGATGATCGTAAAGTTTCTAAGAGAGCTTTTCAATATAAAATGCTATGAAAAAGTATTCTTATTCAAATCATATTAGTGCATCTTTTATTTATGATTTATAATATTATAAATAATATCAAAAAGGATGAAACCAAACCAAACCAAAATTCAAAAAAATCAAAATCAATTTAAAAATAAACTTTTGTTTATATTTAGATTGCAAGGGGAGTATCTTGAACTAAAATAAAACAATCACCTAACAACATAAACCAAGGAGACAATTTTGGACTATTCTATCCTAAAGAAATGACCCCATTACCTAACAAAACAATCAAAAAGTAACTAGGATATTGACTGCGAGCTAATCTAGCCATATGTCACCCCTATTAACAAGATATCTAACAACTATCAAGATTTTTGAGAGTGATGATGTTAGAGGGGTCACTACAAGAGCAGGATGGTGATGTTGGTTTGAATTTGACCTCTCTGATAAGGAAATATATTGACATTAAGCAAGAAGGTGGATATCTAAATGGAAGAATAGAGGCATCTTGTCTTGTCATAGGATTTACTTCTGACAACATGCTATTACCAAAATCTCTGGTAGTACTCTGAACGTAGATACAAAAATCACAAGGCAACATAAACCAAGGATTAGATGGGAAATACTTATGCTTTTGTGTGTGTGTGCACGCGCGCGTGCGCACTTGCACATGTGCTTGCATGTCTTCACAGCTAAGTAAGAGAGAGTGATTAGGATTTACTAAGTGGATGAGTGTGTGTATGTGTTAGGAGTAAGTAAGAGAAAGAGTGATTAGGATTTACTAAGTCCAGATGAGTGTGTGTATTTGATAGAGAGAGGTGGGATTAATATGACAACACTGTTCTCTACCTATTTGCTCCATATCTAGGAAATAATGACTACCTAATTTAGAATTCTTTTGATTCAAATGGATGGAAAAATTATATTCATTTCATATAACTATTCTTTCTCCATTATTTTATAAATGTATTCAATACCTTTCAAACACATTTTGAAAGGAATCAATAAGACTCTTGATGTGAAAGTTATGGTCTCCAGAGTAGAGCCCATTTTTATTTCTTCAAAGCCTGATTGAGCTTTTAGTGTACTTTGTTTTTTATTTTTGTAACCTAATTTAGTATGTTGGCTCCCAATTTAACAAAATTTAAACTACCTTTAATGATGTGAGAAAATGTAGGAATGCACTAAAAACCATGGTGGGCATTCTACGAATCAAAATAAAAGGGCCAAATAATAAGACACCAAGGTCTTCTCCACTTTTAAACCTGCAAGATTAAAGTGGGTTTACCTCAAGAATTCAACTCTACCCTGTTTTAAAACCAAGGTTCTTAACATGAATGCCAATAACAATATATTACTAAGCCTTTTCAATTTTAACACAATAGTCATAGCGAGATGATAATTAGCTATTTCATCAAACCCTAGACACCATGAATCAAGTAAAAGATGATATTTCTCACCTAGATAACATAATTGTATAAAATTGATTGATTTTAATATTTATGCATTGTGAAAAACATTCCATTCATTTTAACTCATAAGGATGGCTAGTGCCTTATCCATTGGACTATAACTAATAGAAATCACATCTATTTCTAAATCCTATCTTAAGAAATTGTGCAAGAGACTTTATGTATATTCATATCTAGATCCCATACTCACCATATCTTTACTTAAAACCTTAATGTTCTTTGAATCTTTCATTAAACATTTTCTTAATCCATTGGATTATTAGCAAAAGGAAGTTGAAATATAATTCAAACTGAATTAAAACTTAAATTTAATAAGCTTTTCTATCTAAATTTTAGATAATAGAATAGAGAGAAGGAAATAGACAAGATTTAGAATTAAATCAGTTCTCAACACTTTTATTCATTTCTTTGAACTATATACATCTTAGTATTCATCTTTATCAGAAGGATAACACAAAAAGCCAACAATTGTAACATTTATATTCAATTTTGCAATTGATTTATAGTATGCATGGAAAGACTCAAACTTTACATAGTATGCAAAATGAAATAAAACTTGGACCATTCTCTAGCCTTGGGAACTTATTTATATAGTGTGAGTTACAAAAAGCTTCAAGCCTAGAGGGAAAGGATAGTTGTCCTTAGAAAAAAATATTAACAACAAGACAAACAATTGTCACTATTAAAAAAATTGCACAAGAAAAGAGAAAAGCTATTTCTCATTTTCCTTTAACAATAAAATGACTTCTAAATTGATTACCTCATGGTTCATCTTGTTCTATAGTAGTAGGTTCTTCCACATCCACTACACTTGATGATTGTTGTTGTTCTATTTGTTCTTCCTCAGGTTGTGGGACCACTTGAATTTCATGTGCTATATCAAGCTCTAATATTTTGACATTTATTGAAATTGTTTGGCCTTCTACCATATCATCAATTTGGGTGCCAATGTCCACCATTGCAGTGTATTGCCCTTTTTCTTTGTTTTATGGTTGAACTACTTTGTTAGTCAACTGTATTCTTTCTATAGCAACTTTGTTGTCCATACTTTCCTCTTCAACTACCATTTTTATTTTTCTCTCTAAATACTAAGATCCCTTGAAAGAAAAAATTCGCATTAACAAAAAATAGATTCCAAAAGTTTTATCAAATTTTCCTTTCACATTACCTATCAATCCCACATGGATTTCTTTAGCCAAAAATGATGCAAAATAAAAAATAATGCTAACCCCAGAAGATTAAATCTATATCATCATACGCATAAATTTTATAGGTATATAGGGTATGTGCAAGATCATGGTGTGCCAAAAAGTGACAATTTAAAAAATCTATAGTTCATAAATATCTCAAACTATTTCAAAATCTTTTCCAACATTTTTACCACCCACCTTGATTCTAAATGAAAACAATTAATATCTTTATAAGGTCTACTATATCTTTTGATACAAAAGCTATATAGCCAACTTTAAAAACATCCTAAAATTGTGCTTTTTGTAATGCCTCGCCAAGGGATCCAAAGAATTTTACTAAGTTTGCCAAACAATTTTTTTTTTAAACATGAAAGATAAAACCATTCATAACATTTGCAAAAGCAATAGCAACAATTCAAATGAAAATAAACATAACATATATACATAACATGCTACATTCTTTAAAGATCCCTTAACATTGTATCACATCTAAATTAACTATTCATCTAACATCCCATACTTATGAAATAACAATGATACATCCAATGTACTTAAACAATATACAAGTGTCCTTTTGTAATTATATTTTAGTTTAGCTCAATCATCCACTGTACATATCACAGGGTATGAAAAGCTTAAAAGAATAAACATCCAAGTAAATAAAGTACATCATCAACATCTAATATTAATCCATGATGCAATAACATAAATGAAACCACATATCATACATGATACATCATCACAAAAGATATAAACATCCATCACAAAAGTTAACCATATATCACAAACATAAATAACTAAGTGCACGGTTCTTCCCAACCATAAATAGCATCATTAGATCATCATGGATCCTAGCCATCCCTCTGTGCGTAATATTCCAAAGCACCGAAAAGATCATTGGTATTAACATAGTAGGAATGTCACTCCTAAAACATCCTACAAACATGCAAAGTAAAGCATAATAAATCATCAACTAACATATTCAAAGTAAAGAAAAGCATCAATATAAGAAACATACCAGTAAATACATCCATCATAAGGTATATTATCTATCATAATGCTCGAAGAACATAATGAAGAATAAATACCAACCAAGGATACTCCAGCCACGATGTCTCAGATGGATCTCAAATGATAAGAGTGAAAATACACTACCACCCGACCGCGTGGAACCTAAGTGGTCCACTCCCACCGTGCTGAAGAGATAATCTCAAGTCACAAACAGGCTATAAATCCATAGAGCATAAATCTCTATAAGTCCAGGAATCTTAAAATTATACTAACTCAAAAGTTCCAATCACACACAAAATCGACATCTAATTCTCAGAGGCACACAAAGACATGTAGGAAACCTACTCTGCAAGCAAGAAAGTTTCATCACAATTATCACGTACAAGTTGCCCTGGCAGTTAGCTAAACTCCACGAGTCCATACTGATCTCATGCGGCCACTAGTATCCTCTCATACTGATGAGGCATACTACGAAATGCACGGTCGCAACCATGCGTTCTCACTACTCTCATCCTAGCCTGTACAAGCACTCAAGGCATGGGTGAGAATATCGACAATTATCTTTTTAGGTTCATTTAATCCCCATTTAGTGTGTAAATGTTATCACTTATTAACCAAACTTACAATGAGTTACCCTAGCAGCCATTTAGGGCCCCGACCCCCATTGCAAGCCACTTCCTGACACTACAAGTAGATTACCTACCCTAAGCTCATGGAATCATAAATCACCATAGTCCTGTACAAGCAACTGTAAAGAAAATCCAAAAGATAATACATAAAAATAATCATCAAATAAAAATGATAAAAGCATAAAAAATCCATAATAAGAATCATCAAATCTCCAAGATAAGAATCATCAAATCTCCATGAGCATCTGAAAAAGAATCCATAGAAAATCATGACCACAACAGTTCTCTATTGGCAGCTGAAGGCATTACTGATAATCATAATAATCATTGGTTCTCAATAATCAAAATATATCTCAAAATAAATCACAATATCCATTGGTTCTCAATAAGCAACTAAGAATATCTCAAAATCATACTGATCGAAGACTCCAAAATGGTTGAGTCAAACATGTCACAACATGACATCATCAAGAAATAAATCCACATTTTAGTCCCATCATGGCGACTAGAAAATAATCCAAGGATAGATGATCAATGACTCGAAAATGATTAGCTCAAGTGTCTCATACATATACATTTCAGCTTCACACATGAAGACTGATGAACAATAACAATCAATAAATACAAATATTTCATAGAGCATACGATCACATTGCCATGGTTGGGCTTATAAAGATCGAGACCAAATAAGATCAACATGCCATCATATCTCATAACCCCCGAGCCTCTGGTAACATCTTAGGACTGGTCAACACTAGTCAACCCAAAACCCAAAACAAGAAGCATATAAAATACACGATGCAAACACATGTTTTAGTTTTACTAAAATATCATAGTTGAATCAAGTCTAGGGGTTTTCAATTTTTTAAATTTTTTTTGCAAGTATATTTTCAAGTGTCTTAAGTTTCATCATTTGACCTACAAGTCAACCCATTTGTTCCCCGCTAGCATTATCCTTCCATTATTAAGAATTACATTCTAAAATAACTTAAGGATAAGTATTTACTTATTGGACTTTAATTAAATCATTCGCTTTATTTGCTAAGATCAAAGTTACTAATTGAATAACTCTTCTTTATCATTAGTTCAACTTTTCAACATAATCAAAGGATCATTATTCATTTATAAAAGAAGCAATTATCAATCTTCGAATAGAAAGATTATAAATTTATTAAAATGATCAATTAAATCCACCAATTAACTTAGGTACACAATTCCATGACCTAATATTTAATTATATGTTACTAAGTCTTCACCATTAAAATATCTAAAATCATAATTCAAGTCATAAGACTTACCAATTTTTGATAACAAGCTATGTTGGGAATCTTATCTATAATGACCACATTCGTCATTCTATTAATGAAAACTAACTTTTCCTTGACACACCCATATTATTGATAATCATTCAATTAAACTCCATTTGATTCAACTAATTATCAATCATCTATATTCCATTTCATTAACATTAGGATTAGTAATAGTTTAATAACTAATAACAAGTTAAAATAAATCTACGATAACAGATTCTTTATTATTTTTGCTAACAACAATGTCATTAGTAAATTAAATATAACTTCCTTAAGAATCATTCCCCGGATAAGATTTACCAATAATCAATAGGTAATCATTTGTCCAAAATAATCTTTGATGATTCTAAGTATAATGATCACCAACTTCATTAATCACAATTTCATTCATGATATCATGAATTCATTTCTATTGTATTTTTCTCTCCTTAATTTGATCTCAACTAAATTCTTAATACTATACTTCAATTATTAACTAATCTCAATTAGATTGAACTTAATTGAATCAATTAATAATTATATAAACTTATCTATACTATCTTTCATTAATAATTTGTTAAACTTAACAATTATTAATAAAAATAAGTCACAAATTATTTCAATATTCAATTATAACGATTGATATTCGAACCAATCAATGAATAACAACTAAATCATTAATATCTCTTTTCTTTTAATTTTTCCTCACTTAAAAGTCCATTTACTTAAATTGAGTAATAATTAATTACACTTCTTCTACTATTAACTAATCTTAATTAAATTTGATTTAATTAGATTAGATAATAAACCATATAAAACTAATGCATTTAATATGATTCTAATAAGAAAAGATTTCAATAATATCTTTAATTCATTCCATGCTTTGATATATTATTTTTGTGAAGTTAAGCATAAAGAACTCTTGGTTATGGAAATGGAGAAATATCTGTTCTTGAATAAAACAATCTCAGTACGATGGCCATATCTCCCTAATGAACCATTAGATCGGGTTAAAATTTAAATATGTTGGAGAGGGCCAAGTTGTGCCAATTCTGACTAGAGTGATCGAATAAATTCGATCTTGATAAAAAGTTATGAATGACTGAGTTCGAGTCTATCCAAGGGGCAACGATAGGACAATTTGTGATGAATTAAGAATTTCCTCTTAAAATAATTTTTCTCTAAATTTAACCATAAAAGGGTTTGTTCATACGCATCTAAAAATATAATTGATAGAAAGATTACATCTAATCATTCAAATTTTCACCATAAAATATCTATTTTAATTTCAAATCTTGTCTTTCTAATTTAATATAAATTCGAACCCAAACCCAATTAAAATCTGATTTCTTTCTCATTTGGAACTAAGGTTTTTCTATTATTTTCTTCTCAACCAAATAAAATATCTAGATTCCAATTCCAAATAGTAGATTCAATCACAGAGAGTATTCAGACACATAAAACATATATGATGAAGACAGGAAGAGAAAGCGTGCAAAGGGAATATGATAATATCATGAGTGCACCTAGACACTGATGCTAATTTTCCATGCCTCAGAAGTTTATAGAAAATCCCTTCTTTCTCCATCATTCGCAATTCTTCCAAGAATCCAAGCCGATCGAATCCTCCAAGTGATTACAAATGCTAGAAGGAGCATAGAAGCAAGTAGAAAATATATGAGCATATGAATCTTCTCCCATGCATGTAAGCTTTGAAGCTTCTATTTTTTGCTTGTAGCTCGTGGCTTCTATTAAGCTTGTAGCTTCCATTAAGCTTTTCATTTAAGCTTCTATGAATGCCTAAATATCAAGAGCTCTCAAGAAACCTTTGGAATGCTTCTTGAAACCGCTGAAAGGTGTCACCAACTAAGCATGGGTCTTTTCCAATCCTTTTTGATGATTCATAGAATTGTAGACACCTTGTGCTTAATTGATGCACTAACCCCCGTGTTGTTGACACATGTTAATTCTCATGCAAGCTTGTAACTCCAATTTACTTTACTCTTTCTAATTTAATTAATTAATTTATTAAGTCTCATGCACTAACTTTAATATCTCCACTTTTCAATCTTAATATATTTATATTTTAATCATATGAGATTTAGAATCTTTTAATAATTTAAAATATATTTTCCACTTTTACATTTCATTTTCCAAAACTTTATTGCTAAAATATTGATTAGATTTAATAATAATATTATTTAGTCATTTATTTAAAAATGAGCTCTAAAATAAATATTGTCACATTCCAAATTTAATATTATAACTTTTATCTTCCAATTTAATTATTTTATTTTCAAATTTAATTATTTTATTTAATTAATTTTCCAATTAATTAAATAAAATAAATATTAAAATTTCATATTAATTTTTTTATTTAATTAAACCATTAATTAAATCTTTTGATTAGGCTTAATTAATAGAAAATACTCTAAAGACTCACAAAGGTAAAAATACAAAAAATCCATCATTGCTAAAATACATACAAAATCAAACCAAAGGTTTAAATCATGAATTACGTCATCCAACGTATTCGGAAGGTACTGAACTCAGATACTTGTCCTAATTTTTCAATTAGAACAAATGGCTTAAAGGGTTAGGATTTGGACTTGATAATTTATCTCCCCTCTCTTATCATTGAGATAATGTGATAGGGTATGCTCATCCTGGCAATTCAGGGAAGTCGATACTCGGTACCTGCAACCTGCATAAAAACTATGCATGTACAAGAACAATATATATACTAAACTAACTAGGCAATGGTAGGAAGTGGTGCATCATATAGATCCCGACTAGCAGGTGACTACGACTCCCTTCCTTAACCACATCAGACACGCCATACAAAAGAAAACACGCACACCATACACATGCAAGTATGGGGTAAGTATCCATTAGAAAGAACATATGATAATAAATCATCTTACTAATCATCATTAATAATTGAAAGCAATGTAATAATCATCATCAATAATTGTGAACACTAAAAATAATCATCATACATACATAAAATGTAGAGTCTAAGTAATCTCATCACATAATAAACTGAATCCATAGCACAATATCTGATAATCTCAACACAATGTTGCTAACCAACAACATAAAACTAGTTCTAAAAGAGTTCAGCAACAATAACAAAATGTGAACCAGGGGCAGGCACTACACTTTTGACTTATTTTTATGTGTTTTTTAATTCAAACATGTAGCTGACAACTTTTTCCTCACCAAAATGTGATGAAATGAAAAGTGTTTCTTAATAATGTTCTTATCTTTTTATAAATGTAAGGTTTGTCAAATTATGATTTTATTATGTAATTATTACTTATTTTCTAATGGAGTTACATATAAAGTGATGTCTAACACAGTATTTGAGAAACAACTATAACTTTCAAATGGTATAACATGTTTTAAATCCAAAAGATGGATCACATTCTATTTTTCTTCTACTATAAGGAAAAAAAAAATGAAAAATTGAATTTTGTAGAGTTTTGAATTAGTTAAGGTGGTTAGACACAAGAGTTTTTTTATTTAAAAAATACTAAAGTCAAAGATTAATTAATTATTATTTATTTAGAATAAAAATATCCAAAAATATGTGTCACATCTAGGCATGAGTCTACTACTTATATCTAGAATATTATTAAGAAATATTATCTTTTGATTTTGATTAAGGTAGTCAGACATATGTCTACTTCTTATTTTTGTTCTAAAATTTTTGTAATATTGCATCAAAATTCAAAATTTTGACCAAACAATTTTTTTTTTTTTGAGAAAAGTTGTAGTAGTTTAGAAACTAGATTTAATTTTTTAGAGATTCTTTTCTTTCATCTTTTTGATATAAAGTTAATAACAAGTAGAAAATTGCATGTCAAGTTGACATAACCCTAATTTTTTGATTTTTTATTTCCACTTAAGAGCATAGTTTTGTTTACCATGATCTTGCACATACCCTATATCTATAACACAAGACTTGAAGAATTCTTTCTTCAACGGTTCTTTGGTAGAGGTTGTACCAATGTAAAATTTCCAGTTTTAGCTAAATGTCCTCTCAATGCCTCCCACCTAATTTGATGTTTATGTGACATGTACTCTTTCTTTAAACCCTAAAAATCAATAAATTCATGATATTGTAAAGTGGAATCCATTCCAAACACCTTTTGAATTTCTTCACTAGTGAGTTTTACATTTGGGTTATGGGGTCTACATTTAGACCATAGAGGTAACAAGGCCTGAATCCATAAATACTCCTAGAACAAGTAGCTTTCCTAGGTCAAAATTCCAAATGGTTCCATGAGGGGAAAATAGTCTTCTCTTTGAGAACCATTTCTTAAATAACTACAACCCAATTTTATATGTCACTACATCTCAAGTCAAATTTCCCCTATCATATAGACCTTCTTCTACCTTTAACTAAGGATATATGGGGGTAATTTCTTCATCTGTGTAGAATCATTAGTGGACTCATTTAACTATTCCAAAAAGTCATCATGAATATATCTATGTGCATAATCCCTTTACTTGGAAAGCCCCTTCTTTAGAGGCATTATACTCAATAGTTGTAGGATACCCAAATTATTTTTGGAGATGGAAAAGTATTTACTTGGTTTGCAAACTCATCTTTGATTACTATAGTAGATTGTTGATGCAAAGACTTATAGTTCAACTTAGCACAATAACAATTATTTGCAATCACCATGCTCCAATTATTCAATAATCGACTTTCTGAATGAAATTACCAATTTTTTCGTTATTGTTGTCATATCAATCCACATGAGAGGTCTTCAATTTTTATAAATGTGTTAGAAATAAATAATACTAGGAGGGGTGAGAGGTGAATCAGAATTTTCAATATTTTTACCAACGACTAAATATTATTAATTGCTTTTGCATAAGCATAAGAAAGAGAACCAATAGTGCTAAAAAAAATAAACAACCATACAAAGAGAGAGCTCATAACACCATATTTTTGTAACCATGGAATCCTTGGCCAAGGGAAAACCCTAGTGGGGATGGAACCCACAAGATGATTCACTATATAAAGAATTTGGTTAAGGATATTGGTTTTGTTAGGAGTCTACAAAAAATGTATAGTTTCTCGAGTCCCTACTAGGAGACTAGGTATTATTAGAAGCCTCAACTCTACTAGGAGTTGCCTCAACCCTGTTAGGAGTTGGTAGATCATATATAAATGTCTGCAAGAAGAACCACTACCCTAACATGCAACTATGCAATAAGTTTTTCAAGAGAGTAGATATACATACAAAACTAGATCACTTGTTTTCCTTTGCAAATATTCTAATTTTAAGTTCTTCATACAAAGAGTGACTACACACACATCAATTTGCATCATATCTCCCATAAAACTACTTCGCATCACAAATCATAATATCACATTCATACTTGTTACACTTCAACTTTGCAAATGATGTTCTTTACTTATATCAATAATATCAATAATTTATTCCTTAGCTTACATATCATCCTTAGAGTCGATTCAACAAGATTTAATAGTCAAAATAACTGTACAAATCGCACAAGTCAATTTATTGACATGCTCTATTCTACACTATGAGGTATCTGCATCAATATTTCTTCCATAACTTGAACTCATTTGATCATTTGGACATGCACACTAGTATGCATCATCAGGATGATGCCATGCATCTCTGGTTAACTATGCAAGAGAATATTCTACTATCAATAAATCTTGTCATGTTGCTATAACACTATCTAATACTTAGAGAATATTCCTTCACAAATAATCTTGACTAAAATGAAAAATAAATAATGTTGCTATAACACTATCTAATACTTAGAGAATATTCCTTCAAAATATAACTATATATATTATAGTTAAAATTTTCCTTATTTCCCCCCCTTTGACATCAATGAAAAAGATGCCAATAAAAGGAAAAATCTTGTCAAAAACTAGTATCTGCATCAAAAACTAGAAAAATAATCATTGAAGTTAGTCTTTAACTTTGCAAGGTGTTTCTTCCAACTATCTTTCAATGCATCAGGCACACTAATTAGCACACATAGATCATATGTGGCTAACTCTACTGAATTCAAATCTATAGCCACAAAGTTGTGATATGAAGTCTTTGCTACTAGGCATTCCTCCAACTAATTTTCTAGCAATGTAATATGTGGGGATAAGTGATCTCTCAACATTATAAATCATTTTATAACTTTCTCCTTTTTTTCTTGAGTATCCTTGATGTTATCATGAAGTGCTTCTATTGTGTCCTCAATACTTTCTAACTTCTAATTCCATTTGAGAAAGTTATTAGTGAGTGTTTGAAGATCAGTGATCTTCCCTTTGATTTGATCATCAAAACATTGAAGGTGAAGGTGTGCCAAGTTGTACTTAGCATATAACTACTTCCCAATTTCTATACTTTGTTTGAATGCTTTAATACATACATTTAGAGTTTCTATATCATTCCTTATATTAGTACACATGGTATTAAGAATTTTACCATCACACTTAGTTTGTGCTTGAATTCTAGCAACATCAATAAGTGTTGTAAACTCATTATCAAAAGTTTTGCACAAAATTGCTGGTTCCTATTGGATATGTGCAGGTGTGTCAATAGGACTTACTATCTTTTCTAGAACTGAAGTTAGAGTCTTCTTCATACTCTTGATGGATTTCTTCTTTTCAAGAAATTTACTTAAAGAAGATATGATATTTTTTTCCTCATCTTCTTCATTTGACTGTACCACTATTGTTGTGACCACTACTAATACTACTAAGTGTACAGTTGAAGTGGCTACTTTAATGCTAGATTCAAATTTTTTTGCAGAAGGTGCATCTTCCTCCTTAGGCTCTTGACCTTTTTCTTCATTAGATGAGTTGTTAAAGTTAACAGTATTACAAACAATGTTGAAACCAAAATCCTTAACTGGGTCTTTAGTTTTATCAACTATCACATTAGTTTCATCCACTTGCATAGATTCACTACCAATGGTAATATCTGGTGAATCACTTGGAATTGGTGTATCATTTGGTTTCTCAAAACTATGAGGTGGACTGACTATAGTAGGATGTGTTTCCTTTGTCTACACACTCTTCTCTTGCTGTGCACCATCCTTTGGCATAGTAGGCATGTATTAGACTATTGCCCTTTGAGTTTCTACATATACTTCTTCATAATTTCTTCTCATGAGGAGAATGAATATCTTTTTATTTCTCAATAATGGTGATATTCCTTTCAGAATTTCTATTATCTCTTCCTCATTATTTATAATGCACAACTTTTTCACCATATTAATCCTTATATGCTTGTCTTCCGCAATTACTCTATTTTTTTTGTTTAATAATCTATTGTAAAACTCTTCAGCTATCTAACCTCTTATACTATCAAATCTTTTATCTTTTAGGATCATATTTCTATCAACAACATTTTCTATTTATCTTCTATCCATATTATTATACAATTCATAATACTTAATTAATTACATAAAATTATTGTCATTAATAATTTCCATGTTAAGATTCTCTACCTTTGGTTTCCACACTTTTCTTCTTGCTAAAGTCTTCGCTTCTTGATTTTCTAGTTCTATTGGTCTTTCACCAGTTTCTTCTTTAGATCTAGAGGAACTAATTTGTAGGGTTCTTCTCCTCTTGCTAGGACCCACTTGTTGTTTGTTTGATTCTCTTCTCAGGAGAAGGAATTGTCCTTTCAAGCCTTGTAGACTTCATGGGTGCTGGCACTTCCTCAATTTTCTTTGGATTCTTTGAAGGTTACTACTAAGAAACTATTGGATATGGAACCATAGGTTCTTGTGCACTTGTTTATGCCACTATGACTATTTTAGTAGGTTTTTCCATTGCAATAGGTGTAGGTTTCAATAGTTTGGATTGACTATTGCCCTTCATTTCCATGGCTATCCCTTTCACCTCTTCAAACACCTTTCTTGACATTCCTAATTCCTTCAAGATTGAATCATTAACTTTTTATACCTTCTTCTTAGAGTCCTTGATTATCTAACTTGTTTTAACTTCTCCCATTTTCTTAGTATATGTCTGCCATCTAGGACATTCACAATCAAATTTTGAGTGTAGGATTATCTATTCATACCCTTCAATTAGTTCCTCACTCATTTCATAACCCATAGGTTCAATGAACTTAACTCGAGGAGCTACTACCTCCATACATGTAAAATTTATTTCTACCATGAATCTATTAACATATCAGTCATGTTTTCTATTAGCAACAAAGACTTATTAAAATTTTAAGTATCTACCAAGCTTATTATATAGCTAACAATGTTTACCAAGCATTTCAGTTACTACCAAGTTCTATAGTTGCTACCAAGTCCTTTGGACAAATTGCACTGTATCTTGAGTAATAATAGTTAGTGTGAACATTAGCAAAGTAAATCGAGGAACTCAATGTATGCCAAGTTTAACAATATAAATCAAGTAGAGAAATGCTTATTGAGTTTACAGTTAATGTGATGTGAATCTAGTGTTAAGCGAGTTACTCTATGGTAACCAAGTGATTTAGTTTATACAGAGCTAATAGATGAAGCATTGATCGAGTCACATAGTGTGAATCAAGAACTTCCATTTAAATATCAAGTTTCATAGTATTCACCGAGTCACTAGTGTAGACTAAGTTTAAGGATACTTGGAAGTGATCAATATGGACCAAGATTTTATGTCTATCGAATGCATGACAATGTTGAGCATTGATAGTAGATGTCAAGTATCAAAACCTCACTGAGTCAGTCCTTAGAACTTGAGTGTCTTCATTTGGGCCAATTTTGTAATATTTGTGTAAACTTGTATTGTGGCTAGCTTTGTAATTGTATAATTGAATTGGTATAGATTTAATGAATTGTATCGTATCCAAATGTGAAGAGGTAATGTAATGTAATCAAATGTAGTAAATGTAGAAAATAAAGAGCAAATTAAAAAGGATATGATAGAATAAGAAGAAAAAAAGACATATATATCAGAGCAAGGTGATTTTCACATAAAGTAATCTCATTTAGAAAACCAAGTTGTAGTTTAGAGATCAGCTATTGTTTCATCATAATGGTTGATCAAAAATATTCTATAACAAGGTAGACCTAACAGTCTTAAGGAAATCCCTTTACTAAGTGAATACTTCATTGTATGTTTGTAAACCCTTTAACAAGGCAGACCTAGCAGTCCTTACTCCTAATAGGGAAAATCATCAGAAGTGATCAATGTAAGCCTTAATAGGCCAACTTTATACTGTAGTACTAAATCTTGTAGGTATCATCCCCACCCCAATTTTACTTTCTATTTCAAAGGTTTCTAAGTCACGAAATCTATGTGTCAAAGTGTTATGAATGCTTTCATATTTTTATTTTCTTATGCATGCAATTAGACCAGAAGGATTAAATGCTAATTGAAAAAGTGAAATTAAAAGTTTTCTAGAGTTACTTTCACCCCTCCCCTCTCAGTAACTTAGCTTTTCTGAATATTTCCAACAATTGGTACCAGAGCCTAGTTTGTTGTTAGGAGAAAGTTTAATAACTTGAGCAAAGATCAAGGCCATGGAGATATTCAAACTTGAAAAAGCTATTGAAAATGAGAATTTGGATTTGGAAATGGCTATTGGCCAACTTAAGAAAGGAAAGAAAAAACTCTCCCAATCCCTGAAAAAGAAGAAAAGATCTTGCAATTAAAATGAATGATAATCTTTAGATTGAAGAAAGAATTGAAGACTTCCATCCATCAACCAGCTCAAATGAATCAAATGGTGTAATCAAAGAACTCTTGGTAAAGAATGGTTCACTACAAGAAGTAGTGTGAAAGCTAAGAAGAGAGCAAGAAATTCATTCAGTAAGGCTATGTGAACTCATGGAAGAGAAAAGGAAGAAAAAAGTAGAAGTGGAAGGAAAATACAATGAGATTCAACATCTATCCCTTTAGTAGACTAATATCATTAATCAGCTCACTAATGTAAATGAAGAAATCATGAATGTGAGATCTAAGAATCAAATATTGTAGAATGATCTAAATTCTAAAAGGCTACTCAACAAAAGAATCATGAAATTCCAAGAAGACATGAAATAGTTGAATGAGAAAAATCTCTATAGACAAAAGGGGAAATTAAGAATATGATACAAAGAAGAAGGTGAATATTCTAAAAAGGGAGCTCAAAAGAATCAAAGCCCTACTTGTAATCACTATGGTAAGATAGGTCATACATCAAACAAATGTTGGAGCAATTGAAAATGTTACAATTGTAATGAACATGGTCATAAGGATAATGAATGCAAAGAGAAACCAAAATTTGAAGGAAAATGTTTCAAATGTAAGAAACATGGACACAAGTTATCAAAATGAAAAACCAAGATATTGAATCCAGCAGAACAAATTGTGAAAGCTATGTTTTGTTAGGACTATAATATATGGTTTTGATGTCATTACTGTGGAGAATTTGGTCACATTGGTATGAATTATGTAAAATATCATATGAGGAAAAGAGATACTACTAAAAGATGTTTCATTTGTACAAAACTTGGTCATCTTGCCAAGAACTGTATGAATATTGGTAGAATTGAAGATGAAAAAAAGACAAAGGCTAATAACATCCAAAAGCAAATGAGACAACAATGGATTCCTAAGTATATCAAGAATGCAAGACCAAACAATGATGATCAAGTCACTGAAGAATTGGGTGACTCTACTATTTCTACTTATGTTTTCAAGGAGAACTAGAACTAGGCTATTAAAGAAGACATCCAAATTAGTTCTAGTTGAAACGACAAGATATCCATATCTATATTCAAGATACAAAGGGATCATTGAGTAAAAGGGTACTAGTATCTATCGAGTAAAAGGGTTAAGACAAATTAGATTCGAAACCATTTCACCTAGATTCTCCAATAGGATGGGCTTGAGAAGATGGTTGGTTACATCATTGGGACCCAATTGCATGGATTTAAAAAATGTCCAATGTTAACTTTTTGGATGTGGTTTTTTTTTGTGATTTGTGTATCATGAATCCTCTACTTTCCTATATTTTTTCTCTTTTGGACACGGAATGGCCAAATGTGATAAGTCTAAATTCATTGTGCATATAGAGGTCTTCTCTTAAATATTTTGAAAAAGTTTGTAATTTATTTTTTTTGTAAATTTTGATATTCATTAAAGAGACAAATTGGAAGAGGATTGATGCATTTATATATCCTTTTCCTACACATGCACAATCAATATTTCTTTTATGATCTACCACTTTCTATGTCTTTAGTATTTGTTTTTGAATTTCTACAAAACAAAATGATAATAAAATGTATATATTTGGTCATGTTTGTGGTTCAAAGATTTTTTTTATAGGAAAAATGGTTATTCATAATTGAAAATTAGAGTTTTTGTCTCTATTTTTTGTCTATCTTTTAATAACAGAATGTTATGATAACTTTCAAAAAAACAAATAAATGTCATTTATCTTTCACTAAATTTAGAAAGACTTTTTATTTTATAGTAGGTCATAAAGAAGTGAAGGCCAACAAAAAAAAAAAAATTCTTCTCTTTGGCTTATAAGGAATGTATAAAATTATAAGAATGTCAATAAAACAAGCATAAGATCTTGTAAAGGAATTGGTCACTAATGATTTTAATTAACTGATGTAGTTGATATAAAAATTAACTTGTATGAAAAATCTCTCCACTAATAATTTTCTTATAAAATGAGTGTACTGTATTTTACTATGCATTCAAACAATTTATGTCATTTTAATCAAACTCAAAATGATTATATGTTCCATTTTAATGAATATAGTCATTTGATGTTATTTATGATAAAGATTTTAAATTGAAAGCAATGTTTAAAACACTAAAAGTGATTCTTTTAGTTGGAGGGAAATTATGTTTCTACTATATATTATTTTAATACATTTTTTTTATCTATCCTTGTTTATTAATAAATTGGAACTATGTTTTGAAATGTTCTTTGAATTATTTATCATATTTTTGATATTTTACTATAGTTATTTAAAATACATTTGTATGTTATGTGATATCAATGATGATTTTAATTAACTAATGCAGTTGATATAAAAATTAACTTGTATGAAAAATCTCTTTGCTAATAATTTTCTTATAAAATGAATGTATTATAGTTTATTATGCATTCAACAAATTTATGTCATTTTAATTAAATTCAAAATTAACTTGTCTATTTATTTCTTTGTTTAGTGGTCAGTAATCAGTTTTAACTAGAGCTTTTAACTAGTGAGGTCACATATTTGAGTGACCTCATCCTCATTTTTTGTTAGCATTCTATTCTTGCCATTCATTACAACCCCCCATGTTCGACCACCTTATCTATGCATACAACCACAACTTATTTTACTCCATGAACTTATTATTCCAAACATCTTATCACTCCTTATGATTCTCAAAATAACTACCAATGTGCTCCTTATGACTCATAATGAGTTGATAGTGGCCCTTGAATGCAAAATGTCTTATCACTCCCACTCCACTCTTGCACACTTGACAATGTTGCATACCACAAAACTAGGTTGGATTCTCACCCACATCACTTCAACACAAGGAAATCTCTACAAATGGTAGTATATACCACTGTTAGCTCCTCCAAACATGGTGTATCATCTCCACCAACATATCACATGGGTGGGCACACATCATGGCTTAATAGCCTCAGCAATCTATACACAACTCACCACCTGAATTCAAACACTAAACCTCGTTCAAGAGATGCTTCTGACTTATTGTCATGCTATGGTGTCATCTTGAACTTGTCTATTTCTTATCCATTATTAATAATTTCAATTTTTTTTGTTTTTTATTTTAAAAATTAAATAAGGTTGTTTTAAATTTGTGTATGATTGAGCATGTTAAATGTGTATTTGTTTAAAAGCATAACATTACATGAAGAATATTTATATAAATTAAACTAGATCAAGGTTTTCCCTATATAAAACATGTGAAACATATTATTGTAACAAATACCTCAAATCACAATACTTATCTAAAGAAAAAAAATGACATATTTTAAAAGAAAAAGATGATTGAAAAATGATAACACTTTTTTTTAACATAAATCTTTAAATATAAGTATAATATATGTTAATTGGATGCCTAATTATCAATGGAGGAGTGGAGGTTTGATTATCTATTTCATTCATATGTCTTGGATGTTAGTGACAATGTAGAATAAAATTGGAACTATGCAATTGCTTTTTTTTTCAGACTTTATTAGAACCTCTTCAATACATGCTTATAATAGTTTTCAAGTCTAATGATTTTGGTTTATATATTCAAGGACTTGGGAGATATAAATTGCAAGGTCTCAGTAATTGTTCACTTATTAATAGAAATTAATTGCATCTATTTTATTATGTTTTAGATTCAATGTCTTTTTTAATGGAAATTTTATAGAAGTAATATTTAGATTTGTTATATATGAAGAGAACTTTGTTTAGTTGTGAAGAATATTTTAATCATTTTTTTAGAATGAACTGATAATTTATTTTCATTTTATGCATTACAATGAAACTATACTCATAAGGGGAAGAAAAGATACTTCAACTTTCTTATTTTTCAATTATGTACTTCTTACTTTTACTATTCTTCGCTAAACATCAAAATATAATTACAAATAATGTTATTAATTTTTTTTTTTCATTTTTTATGCTCACAAAATATTTTTTTCATTAATGAAATTGTTGAATTTTTTTTTCATCATTTATCCCATTACAAATAACCAATTAGAGACATCTTTCTTGAGATGAATTGTGCAGTTTTTAGCCAAATATAGTTGTGCAATTTAGGGCATTCTTGGGTGCACAAAAACATTTTGTAACTTCATGCATCAAAGGAGCTACATCAAATGAGTGAAATATCAAAAAAACATTTTTCTTCTCATTTTACATTTGCAGGTTGAAAATTGTCATGCATTTTTGTGCCTACATAGGATCACATAATTGTTTGTAGCAAAGGGACTCATTGCTGCAATCTTAGGATGTTGTGTAGGTTTATACATTAAACGAAATTCATCAATTCTATATGCCTATCAAAGGATTTTTTTCTCATTCAACACTATAAAGTTGCAACCTTGCGACCTTGTGATGTTGCGATGTCACGATCTTGTGAAGTGCGAGATTGCAGGGTTATTTTTGACTGGATGTTTCAATTTGCTATCTTGCTGTACAAGCTATTTTTTCTAATTTTAAGTCAATGGTAAAAAGTGAATTTAAAGCTATAATATAGTGTAGTTTTCTATTGTGTTACATCATAAGATCTTGTCGGATGAGTTTGGCTTATCATAGGAAGGCTTTTTTGCTGATTTTTTTTTGTGATGTCACATAGGCTGAAACTATAGTGTGTGTGGCGTTGTAGGTCATTTGTGGAGGAAGGGATTACATGTTGCAATGTTGCACATGTCAAAAATGTTGTCCATTTTCACACAATGTAAAAGCTTATTGAATAAATTTGACTTAATTTAACAAGCCTTTTTTTCCTCATTCGATGTTGTGATGTTCCATAGGTTAAAAATAATTTTTTTTTTTCATTTTTTCATGACATCATGAGTCATTTTTATGTGAAGGGATTTTGCAACATTACAACAATATTTTCTTTGCTCAGACCCACTTGCAATCATGTAAAAATTGAAAAGTATACAATTTCTATGTGCAATCATGTCAAATGAGAAATAAAATCTCTCTGTGATAAGTTAAACTCATTCAATGTGAAAAACCACTATATTTGAGTGTATGCAAACAATATTGGCGTGCGATCATGTTGAAGGAGCAACTGAATCTTCATACGATAAGCCTCTCCTACAATGTATAATGATATAAAATAAGAAAATAATAATGATATAAAATAATAATAATTAAAAAGAATTAATAATAATATAATTTTGAAAAAAAGGGTTGTCTTTTAAAACTAAATTATGGATTCCATGTGATGAATTTTCATCAATCAAATTGTACCAGATGAAGTCAAGTTTACTTTCACTGACAAAGTTTTCTTTATTTACTTTGTTTGATATGTCAAAGATGGATGGTATGTATGGATAATGCTAGTGTTTTTAGTGTGGATGACTGATTCATCAAAATAATAGTTGTGTCCTTATTATTGATCCATTTTTCTCCAAAATACCTATACATTAAAGTAATTTGGATGATTATCTTACTAACAAAATAAAATATTCTAACACCTACTATTCCATTTCCCTTCTATCTTCAGAATATTTTAATCACCCATATGAGAAGAAAACTAATACCATATCTTTGATATATCATATATTTAAAATAGATAAGAAGCTTGTAGTAAGTATATGTTTATCTAGTTAGTAAAAAACAAGCCTTAGTCTAAAGATCTTTCGTCCTCTACCTCCAACCCATCACTATCTTCCACGGTGACATTAATATCTTCAAGAAACCATTGTAAGCTCCTCCACTCAGCTCTTGTCCATGTGTAAGACTTTCTATTTAGAAGAAACCACCAGTTACAATGAATGTTAGGGAATTTGGCTGAAAAGCCAAGGAAATTCTAGGACTCAATATTGAAAATATTGAAACAGGCTAGTTGTCTTGCAATATTTCCTCCGCATAATCTAGGCCAATAAGAGACGGCTTAAACATCACATACTAAGCTTAATTTCTAGACCAAAAGTGTTAAATAGTCAAAGTTGACATTTTTCCCAAGATTAATTCTTCCCTTAGGGCCTGTTTGGTTCCCACATTATGGATGGAATTAGCATACAAAATTCCCAAAAAAATTTAATTCATTATTTGTGTCAGCTAAATTAGAATTGGAATTGAAAAAAACAAGAATCCTATTAACTCCAAAAAATCTAGATTTGGTATTCCACCTAAATAGGTGGAATTGGTCTAATGTTCATTTGAATTCCAATTTGTCTAAAAATGAGCATGGGATATTATTGGAAATGAATTATTTTTGAGGTTCAATTCACCTAGGATTTTCCCACTTGTTCTATCCTATTTTTACTTGTGTGTTGTTCTTCTCAATTATTTTGTTGCCTCTAATTTTTGTCTCTCACATATGTATCCATTTTGGATTTTTGTGTGTTTCATTCTGGCTACAGATTCTATCCATCGAATCTTCTTTTTTCTTTAATAAAATATTGATTTGGGGGCTCTTGTATTTGAAAATACTATTTTTTTTCCTCAATGACATCAATAGTGAAGCGTTTTGTGTTTCACAATCTGGGTAGTTCATCGAGTTAAGTCCCTTAATATGGGTTAAACACATTTTAAAATATTTTGGCTCCAAAATTTATATGATTGAAGGGTTTTATTATCATGCTCTTCTATGTCCACTTCACTTCAGCTCGAATGCCTCCTCTTTCATTTCCACCTCGCTAGGGTTTGATTCCTTCTACTCATGCATTCATGTCCATTTTGTCAAGGTTCAAATCCCTCAGTTGTTGCCTTCCATTTTTTATGTAATTTTTTAACCCACCTTCTAAGAAACATTGTCAAGAAACACAACTTATTTTGGCTAATATTACAATTCTAGAATGTGCAACCAAATGGAGGAAATCTATATTCTCACAATGAGTTCTTGATCAACAAAATAGCCCTGAATTGAATTCCCTAATCATAATCTAGATTCTGAATTATGGAATCCCATAGTCATAATTCCAAATGCCAATGCTTAATTTATATTTTGACAACCAAATGTGCCCTTAGTGTATGATGTTTAAGGATGGTCATTTAACAAGGAGGAAGGTTTGAAAAGATATCATAGATTGAAAATTGAATTCCTATCCCTATCAACATAGAGAATGGTTACTGCAAACATAACTACTATATTTTATTTCAACGTGGACTTTAAATCTATAATAAACATGTAAAATACATTGAAAAAATGGTTCATATAAGCTACACCAAGGATTGCTCCATCAATAATGTTGGAGAAATTCCTCCCTACAATCCTAACAATAGATATAATACCTAAGCCATATTTCATAAGCATGATCTTTCCTAGACACCACCCAATAATGGCACCTCAAAATTCCATCTCACATTTATCTACCTTTACCCATTTTGGAGAGTCCAAGGCTAAACTAGGAAAATAGCACAACATTTTTTAACTATGGATTCCTAGGCAAAAAAGATGCCAAAAATGTTGATGCACAAAGAAAAATGATTGTATGATCTAACCATCTAAACCTTCAATGAAAGCCTGTCAGTTTAGCATGTGTTCAATTCTATAGACTATCATATCAAAAAGCCTAAATTGTGTCAAATAGTACTAAAATCATACTCCCTCTATCTCACAATTGATGAATATGAGGGATTTGGTTTTGAGGCATGCTGAATAGTTATGAAGTTGCAAAATCTTACCATCTATTCCTCCTATTGCATGTGAAAAACCCTACATCTAAATCAAATATGGCTTCACAAGATTTCTATATTTGGCACATGTGGAAGTGCACTTTGGATGCTATAAAAAAAAATATCTATCCTCTTCTTCACAAAGGGAGATCAAATATTCTTGTAATGTATTCGTGTGTCTGTGTATGTGTGTGTATTTTAAGCAAAGGTTGTAGAGGTACAATATATATATATATATATATATATATATATATATATATATATATATATATATATATATATATATATATATATATATATATATATATATATATATATATATATATATATGTACATGTATGTATATATATATATGTACATATATATATATATATATATATGTACATATATATATGTACATATATGTATATATATATAGATATATATATACATGTACATATATATATATGTATATGTGTATATATATATATATGTATATGTATATGTATATCTATAAATATATACATATATATATCTGTATATCTATATATATACATTTACATATATACATGTATATATATGTATATATATATACATATATATATACACACACACACACATATATACACATATATACATATACACACAAACACACACATATATATATCTACATATATATATCTATATATATATATATGTACACACATATATATACATACATATATATAGATATATATGTATACATATATATATACATATACATATATATATATGTATATATGTATATGTATATATATATATAAATATATACATATATGTATATGTATATGCATATATATATACATATATATATATGTATATATATATATCTATATATATATATACATATATATATATACATATACACATATATATACATATGTATATATATACGTATACAAATATATATATATATATATACATATGTATATCTATATATACATATACATATCTATATATACATACACACACACACATACACACACACACACACACACACCAGATTCAAGGGCTCATTAGGGAAGGAATCAAGAAATAAAACCCCAATTCATAACGAATCCAAAGGAGCATATCAATATCAATTACATTTACATTGACAAAAAGATTTGTAGGGAACAGCACAAAGCTCTTTATTTGTATCAATTATGTGTCCTAAATCTAGAAAATATTTCACATACATACTTAGTCCTGAGGAATCAAGATCAAAGCTGTCAAACCTCCATTTTTCCAAAAGATCAGTAGCCAAATTTCCTTCTCTATAGGTATGTGAAATGAGGTAAGAATCTTACAAGTTAATCAAGTACTGGATTTTAAACATGATATATTTGATTCTCCAGTTAAGGATTTCTCTCTTGATGCAACCATTAATGATGTGATGCAGGAGCATCCAGAGGTATAAGGGCAATCCAGTGTCACCCAAAAAAAAGTACTTAGACTTAGTTTCTGTTTCATGTGTTTTCATTTTTGGATACCCATTCGGGTCAAATAGAGGTTTCAACTCTCACAGTTCCACTATTAGTGTGCCAGAAAATCCTAAAAAAGTAGGAGCATGTAATTGGGCCATCATTTTGGTGAACTAGAAGGTGTGAATTGGCCAGATGAAATTAATTGTGATTTAGAGCATTCCAGAAAAAGAATCAGGTCAAAAGGCCCCACGGTTTGAAAGTTATTGCATTTTTTTAGGTTTTGGAGACCTCCTAAGAATGCTTCAAAGTCAGGTTAGGGGCATTAAATGACCTTGAAAAGTGCCAAAAAAGGGGGGACAAGAAAACCTTGTCCATAGGGCTATAAAGCACTTTGAGAGCTTTTCGAAAATGTAAATGGTTCGTCAATGGGAGCTACGGTTCAAAAGTTATGCCTCCCAGAAGTTCGGTTACCATTTCTGGATTCTTCTAGATTTGTGCCGACTTCTAATGCAGCTTCTAGAACCTTCTATTTGGTCGGTGGATGCCTACTAGCACTGTCTAGAATGTATTCCTAATCCTTAACCCTCTGGGGTCTATTTAAGGAGATTCCTAGCATTGTAAAACAGGATTCGGAGTGGAGTTTGAGAGGAGGTACTGAAAGGAGAAATTATCTCCAGATCTATGCTATTGTAAGCCCTTAGGGCATGTTTTGAAGTTTTTTTTCTCTGTACTATTTGTACTAGCTTATTTTTTTAGTTAATACAATCTCCCTTTTTTGTTGTGTCCATTCTATTCTTGGGTTTCCCCATTAAGTGGTATTAGAGCGGGTTTTCCTGAGTGTGTAGACAGAGCGCTGATTGTGAGGAAATTTGCACCAGGACTGTGTGGTTGTGGGTTTGAGTTAAGAAGATGCCTCCATGAAGAGAGTGTGGTATAAGGGCTAGAGCTATTAATCTTGAGGATGTTAGAGCCCTCCAAAGGTAGGTACAAGCATTGCAGGAGGAGCTCCGTAGAGGAGCAACTGTGGCTGTAGGTGATGAAAGTGAAGATGACAACAAAGAAGATTAAATTGGACCGGAAGGGGAATTTGACGGGGAAGTTCTAAATCATGCAGAAGAAAGGCTTTTTAGGGCCAATACTAAGTTTTGGAAAAGACCTACAATTGAAGTGGGTGTATTTTAAAGAAATTTGAAACCAGATGAGTTGATCAATTGGATCAATGAACTGGAAGAATACTTTGAGTATGAGGATATCAAGGATCCAGATAGGGTTAAGTTTGCAAAGGCCAAAATGAAAGGCCATGCAAAAATCTGGTGGTAAGAGGTCCAATTGGAAAGAAACAGAAGAGGAAAGGAGAAGATCACAAGATGGGATCGCATGGTGGACAAATTGAAGAAGCAGTTCATTCCTATGGACTATGAGCTTGATTTGTTTAAGAAGATGCATGGGTTAAAGCAAGCAGGAAGATCAGTCCAAGAATATACAGAGGGATTTTACTGACTCTTGATTAGAGTAGGGCATGCAGAAGAAAATAAGGAGAAGGTTGCTTGTTATATCAGTGGGTTGCGACCTAGCATCCAGGAGGAATTAAGTCTGATAAGAATGACCAGCATTGAAGAGGCATACTAGTTTGCCCTATGAGTTGAAGAGAAGTTGAATAAAAGGTTTGAAGGAAGACAAAGAGGGTGTGGTCATGGAGGAAGGGGAAGCGGTAGGTCATCTGGAAGCCGCAATGAAACCCAAAAGAAAAATGAAGATGTGTGTACTAGCAGGAACTAGAGGAATGAGGGTTTCAATCACTCCCATGATCAAGACTCTGGAAATCAAAGAGGAAGAGGTAGAGGACATGCACAAGGAAGAGGAGGCTTTCGTGGTACTTTTTTCCATTGCAATGAAGAAGGTCATCATGCCTTTGAATGCCCTCAATGACAAGGAAGGATAGATAGGAGAGCTAAGGGCTAAGCTAGGGTTGCTCATGTGGATGAGGGTGCACAATCATCACATTAAGAGGATGCAAAAAGTTGAGAGACCTTGGTAAATGAAAGAGTCCTACTAAGTGGAGAGATTGAACTAGGAAAATGGAGGAGTTTATTCCATACCAGATGCAAGTGTGAGGATAAATGTTGTGATGTGATCATTGATGGTGGTAGCACTGATAACTTGGTATCAGAAGAGATGGTCTCTAAGTTGAAGCTCAAGAGGGAGAAACATCCCCAGCCCTATCGAATTGCTTGGGTAAAATATGATCATAAGGTCCTGGTAAGTGAACAATGTTTAGTGAAATTCAAAATTTGGAGTTACCGTGATGAAGTTCTTTGTGATGTTATTTCGATGGATGTTTGCCATCTATTGTTGGGTAGACCATGGCAGTTTGATAGACATGTAGTACATGATGGACATGCAAACACATATTCTCTAACAAACGATAGAGTTCACCACAAATTGAAGCCCATGAAAAAGGAAGGTGAAAACGTATGTAGTAGTGCTAGGATTTGTCTTGTTGATGAAAAGAAGTTTTTAGATGGCATGAAACATCAACATATGTGCTATGCTTTGATTCCTAGGAAAGATAAAGAAGGTAGTAGTGAAATACCAATTGAAGTTTTAGATTTACTAGGGGAGTTTGGAGATATTATCTCTAATAATGTTCCAGATGGATTGCCACCAGTAAGGCAAATTAGTCATCAAATAGATCTGATTCCAGGAGCTAGTTTGCCTAACAAGGCTGCTCATAGGATGACTCCTATTGAAACAGAGGAGCTAAATAGATAGGTTCAGGAGTTGTTGAGGAAGGGCTTGATTTGACAGAGCCTAAGTCCATGTGTAGTACCTATAGTACTCACACCAAAGAAGGATGGAGAGTGGATGATGTGTACAGTTTCTCGAGCTATAAATAGGATAACCATCAACTACCGGTTTTCTTTGCCAAGGATGGATGATCTTATGGACTGCTTGAGTGGAGCTCGGTACTTCACAAAGATAGATGTGAAGAGTGGTTATCACCAGATACAGATTAAAGAAGGAGATGACTGGAAAACAACCTTCAAGACCAAGGAGGGTCTTTATGAGTGGTTAGTCATGCCCTTTGGATTGTCGAATGCCCCAAGCACTTTCATGCGGCTCATGAATGAGGTACTTAAGAAGTTCTTGGGAAAATTTGTTATTGTCTATTTGGATGATATTTTAATTTTCAGCAAGACTTTGGAAGAACATTTACTACATATTCGTAGTGTCCTTGAAAGGCTAAGGGAAGAGAAACTATTAACTAATCTGAAGAAGTGTATCTTTGCAAAAAGGGAGTTACTCTATTTGGGGTTTGTTATATCACCTGAAGGTCTCAAAATGGATCCAAAGAAGGTAAAAGCCATCTTGGAATGGCCTTCTCCAAGGTCTGCTATTAAGGTAAGATCATTTCATCATCTGGTTAGTTTTTACAGGAAGTTTATTAAGAATTTTAGTGGCATATGTGCACCCCTAACTGATACAATAAGAGGGGATAGAAAAGAGTTCAAATGGACTACAGCAGCTGCAAGAAGTTTTGAATTGCTAAAGAAGGTAACAGAACAACCTGTGTTGGCACTTCTAGATTTTAGAAAGGTTTTCTAGGTGGATTGTGATGCTAGTGGTAGCACTATTGGGTTTGTATTAAGCCAAGAAGGTAAGCCTATTGCATATTTTAGTGAAAAATTGAATGATGCAAAGAAGAAGTATTATGTTTATGATTAAGAGTTATATGCAATAGTTTAGGCCTTAAAGAAATGGAGGCATTATTTATTACCAAAGGAATTTGTTTTGTATACTTATCATCAGGCATTACAGTACCTAAATAGCCAAGGTAAATTGAATCAGAGGCATATGAAGTGGGTAGAGTTCTTGCAAAGTTATACATTTGTGTTGAAGCATAGAAGTGGAAAATCTAACAGGGTTGAAGATGCACTAAGTAAGAGACAGTTGTTGCTTACAGTAATGCAAGTTGAAGTAGTTGGGTTTGATGAACTCAAGAATTTGTACCCCGAGGATCCTGATTTTGCTGAAGCATGGAAAGCTTGTAAAGAACCTGTTGTTGTAGATAGGACCAAGTGGTTAGACTATTTGATTCAGGATGGCATGTTGTTCAAGGGTAGTCAGTTGTGTATTCCAAGGAGTTCCATGAGGGAAAATTTGATTAAGGAGAAACACAGTGGAGGGATGGCAGGACATTTTGGTTTAGATAAGACCATTGCCATTCTTAGAGAACATTATTTTTGGCCTCAAATTTCATAGGATGTGAAGAAGT
Source organism: Cupressus sempervirens (assembly GCA_028749045.1). Classification (NCBI taxonomy): domain Eukaryota; kingdom Viridiplantae; phylum Streptophyta; class Pinopsida; order Cupressales; family Cupressaceae; genus Cupressus; species Cupressus sempervirens. The sequence goes on from CM053791.1 coordinate 232,198,768, forward strand.
TTGTACAGAGTTGAAAGGTTTATCAAGTTGCCAAGCGGTTTAGTCACAATACTGGCCTATATCAGCCATTGCCTATTCCATCAAGGCCATGGGAGGACATAAGTATGGATTTTTTTCTTGGATTTCCAAGGACACAAAGGGGTAATGACTCAGAATTCGTGGTGGTTGATAGGTTCTCCAAAATGGCACATTTCATTCCATGCCACAAAACTCATGATGCTGTCCATATTGCAGACTTGTTTTTCAAAGAGGTGGTAAGACTACATGGTCTTCCAAGGAGTATGGTTTCTGACAAAGATACTAAATTTGTGGGGTATTTCTGGAGGACATTGTGGAAAGTGTTGAGAACAGACTTGAAATTCAGTTCCACGCATCACCCAGAAACTGACGGCCAAACAGAAGTGGTAAAGAGAAGTCTGGGCAATTTGCTGAGATGTTTAGTTGGGGATAAGCCCAAGGGATGGGATTTGATTCTACCAAAAGTAGAGTTTTCTTACAATAACTCTATAAATAGGAGTACTGGAAAATCACCATTCCAAATTGTATATGTGAATAGTCCAAGGACTGCACCAAAATTGAGGAAGATAGAGCAAGGGGAGAGGACAAGTGCTGAAGCTGAGGAATTTGCTGAACATATCAAGCATCTACATGAGGAGGTTCAAGCACACATTACCAAGATGAATCAAGAGTATAAAGCTAGGGCTGATCAAAGGAGAAGACATAAGGAATTCCAAGTAGGAGATCTAGTCATGGTGCACTTATGAAAAGAAATATTTCCAGCCGGTACTTACAACAAGCTAAAAATGAAGAAATTTGGCCCCTGCAAAATTTTGAAGAAACATGACTCAGGAAATGCATATGAAGTGGAGCTGCCAGATGATATTCACATTTCTCCCATTTTCAACATTGCAGATTTAACAGAGTATCATGATGATGGTGCATATGAGGAGGTGGTGTTAGATCCATGTCTAATTCCTGCTTCTAAGAAGGAGGAGATAGAAGACATTCTAGATCATCGTGTGCGTAGGAGTACCAGAAACAAGCAATATGAAGAGTATTTGGTCAAATGGAAAGGACGGCCGATCAAGGACTCAACTTGGATTTTAGAAGCTGAGGTTTCCTATTTGGGATTCCCTCTACCATTCATAAAGTGACAGGGTCACTTTTCAATCTATCCTGGGTGTCTGATGTAGGAGCATCTAGAGGTATAAGGGCAATCCTGTGTCACCAAAAAAAAATTACTTAGACTTAGTTTCTATTTCATGTGTTTTCATTTTTGGATACCCATTTGGGTCAAATAAAGGTTCCAACTCTCACAGTTCCACTATCAGTGTGCTAGAAAATCCTGAAAAGATAGGAACATGTAATTGGGCCATCATTTTGGTGAACTAGAAGGTGTGAATTGGCCAAATGAAAGTAATTATGATTTAGAGCATTCCAGAAAAAGAATCAGGTCAAAAGGCCCCATGGTTTGAAAGTTATTGCAGTTTTTTAGGTTTTGGAGACCTCCTAAGAATGCTTCAAAGTCAGGTTAGGGGCATTAAATGACCTTGAAAAGGGTCAAAAAATGGGGGACGAGTGAAGATGGTCCATAGGGCTATAGAGTGCTTCGAGAGCTTTCTAAAAATGTAAATAGTTCGTCAATGGGAGCTAGGGTTCAAAAGTTATGCCTCCCGGAAGTTCGATTACCATTTCTGGATTCTTCTAGATTTGTGCCAACTTCTAATGCAGCTTCTAGAACCTTCTATTTGGTCAGAGGATGCCTAATAGCACTTTCTAGGATGTACTCCTAGTCCTTAACCCTTCGGGGTCTATTTAAGGATATTCCTTGCATTATAAAAGGCAGTTCAGAGTGGAGTTTGAGAGGAGGTACTGAAAGGAGAAATTATCTCCAGATTTATGCTATTGTAAGCCCTTAGGGCATGTTTTGAGGCTTATTTTCTCTGTACTATTTTTACTAGCTTATTTTCTCAGTTAATACAATCTCCCTTTTTTGTTGTGTCCATTTTGTTCTTAGGTTGTGTCCCCATCATGATGAGAGTGGAATCACCTTCAATATGAATCAATTTTTATGCCAAGTTCTTGGCTAAAACCAAACCATAAACTAATCCAAGTCCCTCTATTGTGTTTTCTTTTCTTGAGGGCAAAGAGAAACCTTTGAATGCAAGAACTTCACCCGAATAATTTCATAAACACATGGCACAACCAGCTTTTCTGTGATTTCCTTTCCAAGAACCATCAAATTTTATCATTTATCCTGAATGTAAATTGGTAATGTTTATAATATGTATCCCAACCACACCTTTATTGGCTAGATAGTCTAATTTTTCATTTCTTTCATTGAAAATATGAGTAATCCTACTTTCTTCAAACTTAACAAGGAGCAGTACAATGTATTCATGCTTTGGATTTAAGATACAATGGGGGTACTTTCCCTTTTCTCGACATCTGTAGGATAATCTTGGAGTCACTTTCTATATCTAATTTCTTGATTATTATATTGATAATACTTTCTAGTTTAGCTATGATATTACACAAATTTCTTGAATTTTTAGTCTTATCTACTTGTTGTGCCTCCTTGCCTACGTGGATGACACACCCAAGCCTCATCAAGCTCTAAAAGAATTGTTCTTATTCCACACTTCTAGAGGAGGAATCTATTTACATTCTATTTGAGCATTGTTATCTCCTTTAGAATATAAGAGGAAAGGGTAAATCAAGCTAGGCCAATTTTTAGGCATATTAATATGTCAAAGAGAGAATGAGCATTCTATTTTATGTGTTTTTTATTAGAAAAAACAAGTTCGTAGGGATGTTGAAACCTAAAATCTTTTACAAAATAGCTAGCAGCATAATATTAAATAAATCTCGGACCTAGTAATTATGCCTACATAAGGCCATAACAAAAGATAGGCCAACAACCAGAAATGAAAAGCTAACATATCCAACAACAAAAAAGGGCAAGATAGGAAATAAAATCCTTACTACTCAGTCTTCCTATCAAGTTTTTGCACGGTTTCAGCTGCTTCATAAGCACTTTGGATCCCCATGGTCAAATGCTCCTAGTTTAGATCATTAGAACATTTGACTAGGCTCTTGGTTTGATTCATTCCCCCCTTAGTCATCTTGGATTCCTCTTTGACCCTTTCATCCTTTTCCCCACCAATGCCAATATTTTTAAACAATTCACCTAGGCTATTAATGTTCTCATTGGGAGTGTTTAGAGTGACAATCACCTAACTGCAAAGATTTTGATTTGATATGTCCATCTTTTGCACCATTTTCTTGAGCTTAGCAAGATGATCCTCCTTGTCGACTAAAAAACCTTGTTTGCTACTCTTCCTTTGGCCTTCCTCCTAGCCCTTTTTTCTCCTTAAGCTTGTCAATATCATGTGTCATGCCCAAAACTATGAGGGCAAACACACACAAATTCTTTTTTTTTTTTTTTAAATAATTAAAAAGCTCTAAGTTTTGAAATGATTGTGATTACAGTTTAAGTATAGGATCTCTACGATACATCTTAGATTTTTAAAAAATTTCACACATTAATCATTGATTTATCCTTCATCATTAAATCAGTTAATTATTTTAACAATCAAATTTCTTAAAAAGTTTTATCACAGTGGAAATTTTATATACTTGTATAGAATATCTTTAAAATTATTCGAATAACTTAAAACCCAACTTAGTTTTAGATTAAGCACTATTCAAAGAAAAATTTAACTTAAATATAAATAAAACAATTATCTATACTTAATCAAATTAGAACTGACTAAAATAGTATTCAAAGACTAATTAAATTAACATTAATATTAAAACGACTAAATTTTACTATCATACGTATAACTAACTAAAACAATTTTAATTAAATTATAAACTAGCACTATTAATAATGATAAAATAAGATAAACTAAAAAAATAGATTACTCTAAGCTAAGCTAAACTAACATAATAAACACTGCTGAAATTTTCTTAATTAATAATTACAAACCTAAATTTAAAATACTTACAATCAAATATAAGTAAACTAATTAAAACTAACAACAAAATGAAACAATGAAATAAAACTAACTAAATCATTTAACATACTAACTAACCTACTAACTACCTATACTAAACCTATACCCTAAACCCCACTTGCCAAACCTCCCACTTGGGCAGCGCTTCCCAAGGAAGCGCTTCCCAAGCGCTGTCCTTGGGACAACGATCTGCCCAATGAGATGAGCATAGACCCAAGGAAAAAGGGAGGAGCTAAAACATTAAATTCAAATTGCATTTAGTTTTAATTAAAACCATTTTTCCATAAGCAAATCAACGTGAGCACTCAGCAAAAGGTAAAGAAGATGGGTGAAGTCATTTATGGGGACATGTGACATCATTGATATACATGATGACCTTGTCAATTCCATCACCTAGGGAGAGTAGGATGGGGGTAAGTATTAAATTTAAAAGTTAATTAGGTAAGAGTAGGATATTTAGATAGATGATTATATATATATATATATATATATATATATATATATATATATTTTGAATTTCTTTTCAATTTTGAACATTAATATCTATATTTTCTTTTTATTTTGTTTTATTTTGAATTTTAAAAATAAGAATATTATGGGGAATATTCTCTGTTGCAAGGAGGAATTTAAATTTTCTCCCATACAAAAGGTAGAGAGTTTTACTCTCTTGCAACACTTTTTTTTTTTTTGATGAGAATTTCTAAGTATAGATTTCAAGCCATGTATTTTTTTTAAGGTGTATATTCTTTTGAAAGGCTTTAAACATTGATACAATAGTTTAAGGTATATTAACACCATATTTAATATGAACTCCTATGTAACTTGCATTGCAATACATCAACCATAGACATTAATTTCTTTCCTGAACATAGTTATCATTTGAACATATAAGGAACATATAAAGAACTTGAAAATTTTCTCAATCCAACTGAATCTACATCCATGATATAATTTTTTGTTTCCAACATAGAAGTAAACTTGAAATTTTAACAAATTGAACATCATCAATTCCATCCTATTTTGATGTGCATCCATCGAAAATAAATTTTACAATTAAATCACATGACAAGCAATTATACTCAACACCAATTTTATTGGCAAACCTGATTCAAAGGCTCAGCCGAGAAAGAATCAGGAAGAAAACTCGGCTTCATTGCCAATCCAACAAAGTTTGAAATACCAATTTACATAGGATATCAATCCCAAATTTCAACAATTAAATCTAATTTTCTTCATGACCCTAATCAAGGGATTTATAATGTTTTCTGCAACACATTTCAAGAACCATGGAGGGAACAAAATCTGATCAGGTGACCAAAAGCATGACCAAGAACAATTCAAACATGCATATTCTTACAAGGTTTTTACAATGAGATCCACAATGAATCAACACTAAGGAAAGGTGGATTCTTCCAACCAGGAGAAGTCAAGCACAACACCAAATCAGATGCCCAATCGAGGCTATTAACCAAGAACTTATGTTCTTCGATTTAACCATGCCATACTCATACAATGTTTGTGCTGACGGGTAGGGGGCCATAACACCCTACCCTTTCTCCCTCTTCTCATCCTGAGAAGAGACTCTACACTGGCTAGAGTCCAATTAAATAGACCTTTCCCAAAATTGGTCACTTTTGCCCTCTCCAAGGGTGAGTAATACCAAAACGCCCATGGAAGAAAAATCTCAAAATTGAAAACATAAACATGAAAGGAAAACATCCAAAATAACATGGTTTTTGAATCTTCCCAACATACCCACAACCATACAAACATTGAAACAACAACAAGGTAGCATAAGCAGGAACAAACATGAAAACTTAATAATGGAGGTGAGAATTTCCTAACTTCACAAAGAGGTAATGGCAATGAACAAGTTTGAGTAGAGTTTCCACTTCCTTCCTTCAATCTTGAAAAACTCTTCTCTAAATGTAGAGATTTCTTAACAACCTCCACAAGTCCAAGAAGGGCCTCTAAATAGGCCTCCAACTCAACCACCCAAGGGCTCAATAACTACCCCCACCCACTTGCAATTTTATAAACTCCTAACTCAACCTACACTATGGTTAAACCCTAAGTGGAGATGAGGTGAGGTAACTCAAGATAACCATGGTCAATTTTCGCACAAAAGCAAAAAGAGACTTTTTGAGGGACCTCAAAAGTCAATAAAAGGGCTTAGGGGTTGGAAAAGAACCCTAACCCATACCCATACCCTTTTGGTATAATTATTTCAAGTTTTAAGCCTTAGGAAAAAGGTTTAGAGCCAAACAAAATCTAGGAATAAAATAGGACCATCTAACTATTCTAACATTGCAGATTAAAAACTAATTCAGATTAAGGGAAGACTAACCTCGATTAAGAACCCAAAAGGAAACTAACACCAACTAAACCAACTTTTTTTCCAAAGGTTAAACAACTAACCCTAAACAGTACACTGAAGCACATAAACAATTAATTAGTGTCAAGTGACACTAAAAGAACATAATTATGAACATTAACATTCACTGAACAAAGAAGATACATACATATATCTCACAATACAAATATGTGAATTACGAACAATAAGGTTTCCAAAATTAGCACAAAGAGATCAGTTTTTTTCCTCCGTAGGGTTTTTCGGCTAAATATCTACACACTCATTGTACACATCAGTAGTCCCATAAAATCACATGTACATAAATGTATATGTATCAGAATTCACATAAATTAAAATATACATCAATAAGGGTTTCTTCATCCTGCTTAATTCTTAATCATTCAAAATCTCTTGAGTCAAAATCTTAATCCTACATTTACTGATTTCATCAACATACTTATAGATGAAACATTAAATGACAATCATCAAATATATCTGAAAGTAACATCACACAACATGAAATAATAAAGTATGTTCTAAGCATCAGATAATGTCTCGACATCTTGAGTCATGAATATCAAAATAATAGTAATGTATCACTACGCTACGATGGGTCAGGGCGAGGCCTCACATCCTCCCCCATTAGGCACGAACTTCCTCCTAGAGTTCATAAAAAAGATACAGGTACTAAGATCGCATCTGTGCTACATCCTCCCATGAAGCCATGACCTCATTGTAACAATCCCATTGGACCCTAACCTGGTCCAGCTCTTGGCCTTGAAGTGCTAGGGTCTGTCAGGCAATAATGTGGATAGGCTTCAATACTAGCTGTCCGTCTGACTCCACCTCTAAAGAATCCCAATCTATAATATGAGACTCATGATAAATGTATCCTCTAAGTACTGAAATATGAAACACATCATGGATGCATGATAGGCTAGGTGGCAAAGCTAAATGGTATGCAATAGGTCCTATCCTCTCTAGGATCTTGAATGTCCCAAAAAACTAGGGTGCCAACTTAGAGCCCTTTCCTAATCGAATTAGAATCATGTTTGGTCGCACCCTCAAGAACACTCTATCACGAACTTGATACTATCGATCTAACCTTCTCGCATCAACATACTTCTTCTGCCTATCCTATGCCTCTCTCAGGCATTGTCTAATCAGGGTCACCTTCTGCTCCATCTCCTTTACTAGGTGGAGACCAATAGATACTCGATCCTCGATCCTATCCCAACTCAAGGGTGTCCTGAACGGTCTCCTGTACAAGGCTTCATATGGCACCATACCTATGGTAGAATGATGCCCATTGTTATAGGAAAACTCGACAAGGTGTAGGTATTCCTCCCATTTGACCTGATGGTCCATCATGTACATACGTAGCATGTCTTCGAAAACCTGATTTACTTGATCAGTCTGGCCTTTGGTCCGAGGATGGTACGCTGTACTAAAATTGAGCCTAGTGCCCAAAGCTGACTACAACTCTCTCCAAAATGAAGAAGTGAACAATGAGTCTTTATCGAAGATGATCTTACGGGGAACACCATGAAGTCTAACAATGTCTCATAAGAAAACTTGAGCAGAATGTAGTATGCATGGGTGAGAAATGAGAAACCTTGGTCAATGTGTCAACTATCACGAAAATGGCATCATGGTGACGAGATGACATAGGAAGACCAACAATAAAATCCATAGATGTAACTCAATGCTTGGTTATCAGTGTATACAACAAACTCTTTAGGTAAAAGATAGTGCCTCCACTTCCTAAGTGCTTGCACCAATGCATACAATTCTAAGTCATAGGATGAGTACCTAGATTTGGATTCATTTAGCCTTTCACTAAAGAATGCTACTAGCCTTCCTTCTTGGCTTAATACAACCCCAACAACAATATTACTTGCATCACATTCTACAATAAAAAACTTGGAAAAACTAGGTAAAACCAAAATGGGTCTAGTAGCTACCTCTTTCTTCAACCTTTCAAACCCTTCATTGGCTTCTTTGGTCCACAAGAACTTAGTTTTTAGTCCTCCCTTGATGGTGTCTAATACTGGTGCACATATCTCACTAAAACCCCTTATAAACTTCCTGTAGAATTGTGCCAAACCATGGAAACTTCTTACTGCAACCCCTGTTTTAGGTGTAGGCCAGTTTAGAATGGTTTCTATTTTACTTTCATCCATCTTCAAGTTACCTTGTGAAACTACAAAACCAAGGTAAACCAACTCTTGTTTCAATAACTCACTTTTCTCAAGATTAATGGTCAATTTTTCTTCTTGTAACTTCTTTAAAACAATTGCCAAATGCTTCATGTGTTCTTCTTTAGTCTTGCTGAAAATGAGAATATCATCAAGATAAACCACTACAAAAATGCCTATGTAGTCCTTCAACACTTCATTCATTAGCCTCATGAATGTACTAGGTGCATTAGAGACGCCAAATGGCATTACTAGCCATTCATAAAGTCCTTTCGTAGTTTTGAAGGCTGTTTTCCATTCATCACCCTCCTTCATTCTGATTTGATGGTAGCCACTCTTGAGATCTATCTTGGAGAAATACTTAGCACCCCCCAAACAATCCATTAGATCTTCTATTCTAGGAATAGGAAACCTATATCTAATTTTTATCCTATTTATGGCTCTAGAATCAGTGCACATTCTCCACTTACCTCCTTTCTTTGGTGCCAAAACAACCGGTACAGAACATGGGCTAATACTCTTCCGAATGAGACCTTGGTCAAGTAGCTCTTGTACTTGTCTTGCAATTTCTTTATTCTGATCTGGAGTCATCTTGTAAGCAGCCTTGTTGGGCAATGAGGATCTAGGAACAAAGTCTATTTGATGACTAATAGATCTTTGTGGAGGGAGTGTGGCAAGTTCTCCATCACTTATGATGTCTTTGAACTGATCCAATAGTTCTTTTACCTCTCTTGGCAATGGTGTTTGTTTGACAGCATCTTTCTCCTTTGGTTTCACAATAATGGCAAACCCAACTTCATTGTTCTCCTTGAAATCATGTAAGAATTCTTTTCCACTCATGAGTAGAACACGCTGATCTGTTGCTGCATCTATGCCTTCCTCAACAAGTGATTGGATTTTGTATGTCACTCCTCCTTTCTTGAATGTATACAAGTTATTCTTCCCATGATAGACAACATCCCTATCATATTGCCATGGTCTACCCAAGAGTAGATGGCAAGCATCCATGGGCAACACATCACAAAGAATTTTGTCTTGATATCCTCCAATTGAAAAATCCACCGAAACTTGTTCATTTACCAACACATTCTGCCCTTTATTCAGCCATGTGACTCTATATGGATGATCATGAGGAATCTTTGTTAGCTTGAGCTTTTGGACAGCCTCTTCAGAGATGATATTATCAGTTGATCCTGAGTCAACAATAACTTTGCAAATCTTACCAAGTATCTTGCATTTTATTCTAAAAAGTGCCCTTCTTTGTTTAGGCTCTTCTTTGCTAGGCTCCTTGATCAAAACTCTTCTAAACATCAGATTTTCTCCCTTCTCAAAATCAAGATTCACTTCTGAAGTTATATTGTTGCTGCATTCTTCTTGAACATATATTATCTTCTTATCCCCTTGGGAAGATGATGCCTTCTCAGGACATCTATAGGCTGGATGACCAAGTTGTCCACAATGGTAACATTTCATGTTTGCAAAATGTGAACCCCTGCTGAAATTGTTTGATCTGCCTCTAGCTCCTCCACCAAATCCTCTTCCTCTAGTGAAATTACCTCTTCCACTTGTTTCCCCACTTTGCTCAATCAACTTGGAGTCTCTTGTGGTCTTGGGTTCATTGCTTCTTCCCCCATAACCACCTCTATGTCCTCTAGAGTATCTCCCTCTTCCTCTACCCCTAGAGTTAGAGTCTTGTTTCCTTCTATTCTTATCTTCCACTTTGAGTGCCAATTGAAAACACTTATGAACAGTAGTAGGAGTCCAAAGGCTGATCTCCTCTTGAATACTCCATTTCAAACCACCTAAATATCTAGCCACCTTGATGCTCTCCTCCTCTTGGACCTTGGATCTCAAGCAAAGTTTTTGAAACTCTTCAGTATAGGAGGCAACATCCAAATCTTTTTGCTTCAAGCTTTGTCTCTTCTTGTGTAGCTGGATTTCATAGTCTTCAGGCAAATAGTTATCTCTGATTTTTGCCACCATAGCTTTCCAATTAGAGATAGGTTTCTTGCCTTCTCTTTCCCTCTCTTCTTGAATGAACTTCCACCATGTTAGGGCTGGTCCCCTTAATATTGCTTTGGCAACCTTCACCTTTTGTGCCTCTGATACGCCTTCACATTCAAAATGGTTCTCCATCCCTTCAATCCATTCCATGACCAACTCTGAATTCATCTTACCAGTAAATAGGGGTATCCCCTCAAGAGATTTGCCACCCAATGCCTTGATGGCTTTAAGGAAAGGTTCCTCTTGTAATGGAGGATCATGTTCAGGTACATAGTCCTCTTCATTCTCTTCCTTTCCCTTTTCTTCATTAATTTCCAACTTCTCTTTCATTTTTCCAGCTGTCTCTACCAATTCATCAAGCTTATCTTTCATAGCTTCTAAGGCTTCCTCAAGGAGCCTATTTTTCTCCCTTTGTTCTGTCACTTCCTTTGCCAACTCAACATTTTTTTACCATGGTGGTTTCTCCCACTGACTCACTTCCAAAATAAGACATACACAATGTCTTGTCCCAAACCTTTCAAGGCTCTGATACCAATTTGATGGGGAGGATCTTGAACAAGGTTCTAGCCTCAACTACTAGAACTCACTTTAGGCTTTCTCCTAGCCTCTTAGGGTATTTATCCTATACCCTACTCCAAGGGAATCTTCTCTCTATTCCCTTATTACACTAATCCTCACCAATCAACTCAAAACTCTATTTCACCATGGGGTCTCCCTAGTACTCTCATTGCACCGTTCTTGACAACTGGCTTCCAGGAGTGCATTCTTGGCTATATTGAATTCCAAGGCTTGTATTAGGTCTCATTCAATAGTTTTTAGGATCACTAAGTGACCTGGAGTATTGGGTTTCCAATCGATTTGAAGATTGCATAGTTAAGAGGGCTACCAAGACTAATAACAAAATTAGGCCTCCAAAACTGATTTTTGGCTCATATCTCCTCAAACCCTTAAGAAGTACTCAAAAAAATTTATGATTTGGATACCCTTTTGGCTCCCCTTGAATATTTTTTAGGTCTGCAACACCCAAGTCATCTGTACAAGGGATTTCCAAAAATATGTCTATTTACAAGGGTTTCTTGTTTGTATGAACAGGAATATAGAGAGTTCTTCCTTCCACCACTCAAATGGACTCTAAATGACTGAACTCCTGGAATTAACTTCCTTCACTCACCACTCTTTCCTTCCATGAATTTTTATTGCACCCAACACCCCATTCTATGCCCCTTTCAAACACTTATTTGCTGATTTCATTGCCTAGCCGGGTATGCAAACTCGCCTAGGGCCTCTTGGAAAAAACAACAAACCTCTGAAAAACAAGACAAAAATACATATTTACATTGCTTATACAGTCTAGTACTTGATTCCAAAAGGCCATCATGGTTCCACCATTGGAATTCAAGTTATAGAGATTTCTTTGCTGATTGCTGTGTACAGACCAGCGAACTGGCAACTTTAAAAAGATTTTTCAAACTAGTAATGAAACTGATCAAAAAAAACTCCTAATCTTTACCAAAGCATCTACATTCCATACACTATAAAATCACATGAAAACAGCAACCCTATCAATCCATTAAAGGTGTGGATGAAGGGTGAAATCAGAAAACTGTCATCAAAATGCTCAGTTTGCCCTTCATTCCAATGCCAAAATTCGTACAAAAGCATATGTCAACCCTCAAACTAACTTGGATTGGTCTTAAATACCTCTTACCCACCTGAATCAACAGATCCCATAGGTTTCCAACTGATTCTTGAAGCCCTTATAAAGTTTTAGCACTTTTTGTCAATGTTGTCAAGCAACTTTGCAAAGTTGCAAAGTTGCCAAGTGCAACTTTTGCACTATTGTGCATTTAATTGCTCCATGACCTCAAACATGGTTAAATGAACCTATTTCCATGTAATTACAACTTTTAACATATTTTCCATGTTTCCCATCCTCCTGGGGTCTTGGTCAGTGTTTGACCATTCTAGGGTCTAACAAGCAATTTAAGCAATTTTGCCAACATAGAAGCAACTTGGAAACTCAAACACAACAAAAACCTATTTACAAACACAACTCACACACTTGGGGCTTTATCACATATCCCTTATTCATGTGGTCTAGCCAAGACCACTACAAGCCAAAAATGATTTAGGAAACTTGGCATATTTCCTAGGTGCTCCTGCACCACCTTCCTACATAAGGATTGCCGCTAAACCATCTAAAGATGCATCGGTGCACACCACAAAATCTGCAACAGGATCTGGTACTGCAAGAATCGGTGCACTCGTGAGGGCTCTCTTGAGCTCTTGAAAAGCTCTACCACACTTATTTTTCCACTTGTACTTCTTCCCCTTTTTTTAAAGAGAAGTGATGGGGTGTGCCAATCTAGAGAATCTTGAAATGAAGTGTCAGTAATATCCTGCTTGCCCCATAAAGCTCCTCACTTCAGTAACACTGGTAGGTGTTGGCCAATCCATGATAGCCCTAATCTTTGATGGGTCTACTGAGACACCATCACCTGATATGACATGACCCAAATAATGTATCTCAGTTATGAAGAATGCACACTTCGACAAGCTGCCAAACAACTAATTCTCTCTCAGCCTCTGCAATACCTATCTTAGGTGCTCTTCATGCTCTCCCTCATCATGAGAATAAATCAGAATGTCATCAAGAAACACAACCACAAACTTATCCAAAAAGGTACAAAATACTCCATTCATGAGGCTCATGAATATAGCTGGAGCATTCGTTAGGCCAAAAGGTACCACGATGAACTTGTAGTGGCCATACCTAGTATGAAAAGCTATTTTGGGGATATCACTATCCACAATCCTCAGCTGATGATAACCTGACTTCATATCAATCTTTGAAAATACTCGGGCACCCTGTAACTGATCAAAGAGATCATCAATTCTGGAAAGAGGATATTGGTTCTTGATGGTCACTTTGTTCAATTGTCGATAATCAATACACAACCTAAGTGATCCATCCTTCTTCTTAACAAAGATCACCGGTGCACCCCAAGGTGACACACTAGGTCAAATATGCCCCTTCTCTAAAAGTTCCTCCAACTGAGCTTTTAGCTCACTAAGCTCATGAGTAGTCATTCTATATGGTGCTCTCGAAACTGGCTCAGCCCCTAGCACTAGGTCTATGTGAAAATCCACTACTCGAGGTGGAGGCATACTAGGAAGCTCTAAAAGAAACACATCTATAAACTCCTATAGGTTTGGAAAATCATCAAGGGATGGCTCCCTCTCTGAATCTTCCTCTCTGTCACTAATAGTGATAGCAAACAATTGATAACCCTTTCGCATGCACCGTCTAAGCTGCATAGCAGAAATCATATGAAAGAACACTAGCCTCTTCACTCCGAAGATCTCCCTAGAGATACCATCGTCATCCACACATTCCACCCTCTTCTGTCAACAATCCATCTTGGTGTTGTGGGCATAAATCTAATCCATGCCAAGAACAACATCATAAGAACCTAGAGGGGTAATGCATAGATCAGTCCTAGTGGACATGTCTCCAATCTGCATCTGACAACTCCGCACCATGGAACTAACTGACACTCTAGCTCCTGAGGCTAACTCTAGCTCCCAACTAACATCCTGTCTAACTGCCACTAGCCTGCGATGCTCCACCACAAATGGAGATATAAAAGAGTCAGTAGCCCCGAAATCAAATAAAATTGCAACCATACGGACCTGTATAATACCTGTAGCCTCGATAACTATGGCCTAATGTTCAGCCTCACGGTTGTCAATCGCTGCAAAAATTCTATGGGATCTACCCATGTCACCAACTATCAGCTATGAAAAAGCCCTACTCTAACCACTAGATGCTTGTCCCTATCGAAACTCCCTAGTTATATGACCCATGCCACCACAAGTGTAGCATGGTCCACGAGTATAAGATCGTGCACCCTATGACCTAGACTGTTGTGGGCCTCCTAACCTGCTAGATCCGTTGTATCCACCCCTAGAAGACTGTCAAGTCTTGACTGACTGTGACTAGTGGGCATGTACTTTCAAATCTTCCCTAGGTCCCTGTGACTGCCACTACTTGGGCTTGGAGCCTTGATAACCCCGAGAAGGTTTTTTCTGCTGCTGCTACTGGGGTTTTGGCTGCTGAGACTACTGGTCCTTAGAGGACCCTACTGTATAGTTCTGATTCCCTTTCCAAGGGGGTTTCTACTGGGAAGAGTTTTGTTTCTAAGACTGATCCCATGACTCCTACCTACCTCGAGTATCCTCAGCAACTAGTGCTATCTCTACTGCCTATCTGAAGGTGGTAGGGAAGGAGATCCGAACTGGGCCGTGAAGTGAGAAATTCAAACCCATGATAAAGCGATGCACCCGTAGTTTCTTGTCCTTCATGTATTCCACATAAGGAAGGAGCTCGAGAAACTTGCTCTCATACTGAGCCACTGTAAGGCCTCTCTGATAAAGAGAATGGAACTCCTCAATCTATTTCTATCAAAAATGCTCTGACAAGTACCTCTCTCAGAATCTTTTTAGGAAAGATTCCCATGTGAGGGTGTCCATCTTCACTCCACCTATTATCTCCTCCTAATGGCACAAGTTGGAGGCATCCCCTCTCAACTGATGAACTGCTAGGTGTGCTTTTAGATTACTCCCATAAGGGCATAACCCAAAGCACCGCTATAGGCTCTATAACCATGCCTCTGCTACTGTTCCGTCAGTTGA
This sequence comes from Cupressus sempervirens, assembly GCA_028749045.1. Taxonomy (NCBI): domain Eukaryota; kingdom Viridiplantae; phylum Streptophyta; class Pinopsida; order Cupressales; family Cupressaceae; genus Cupressus; species Cupressus sempervirens. Next base: position 232,214,037 of record CM053791.1, read on the forward strand.
ACCGGTAAATAATGGTGGCCCCAGTCAAATCAATTCCCTGATATCATCTCCTACATGTCTAGGAGGTCTGTCAAATGGGGGTCCTCTCTAGTGTATGGAGTCATCCTTATGTTCACCCTGACCCTCTAATTGCCTCGATGGGGGACTCCTAGTCATCTCTCTGACTCTGAGCCTGCCTCCTTCAGGTCCCTCTGCTTCCACTACTGGAATCTACTGAACTGGCTGAACTACAAGTACTACTCTCTATTGAACTACACCGATCAAAGTCTGAAGTGCATCTATAATGTCCTGGTTTGGGTTCGATGGTGGTGGAGGTAGAGGTGGTGGTGGTGGAGGTGGGCCATCCTCCTGTCCCACTTTACCACCCCTAGCCCTACAACCTTTGCCTCGCCAGCTACGAGTAACAGGCGGCATCTTCACAAATAAAAGTTTGAGTTAAGTTTAAGAAGCACAATGGTTTAAGGTTCCTAGTGTTGAAACATGGGCTCTGATACCAAAATGTCATACCCAAAACTACGAGGGCAAACACACACAAATTTTTTTAAATTTTTTTTGAAATAATTAAAAAGCTCTAAGTTTTGAAATGATTGTGATTACAATTTAGGTATAGGATCTCTACGATACATCTTAAGTTTTTTAAAAAAAATTCACACATTAATCATTGATTTCTCCTTCATCATTAAATCAGTTAATTATCTTAACAATAAAATTTCGTAAAAAGTTTTATCATAGTGGAAATTTTATATACTTGTATAGAATATCTTTAAAATTATTCGAATAACTTAAAACCAAACTTAGTTTTAGATTAAGCACTATTCAAAACAAAATTTAACTTAAATATAAGTAAAACAATTATCTATACTTAATCAAATTATAACTGACTAAAATAGTATTCAAAGAATAATTAAATTAACATTAATATTAAAACAACTAAATTTTACTATCACAAATATAACTAACTAAAACAATTTTAATTAAATTATAAACTAACACTATTAACAATGATAAAATAAGATAAACTAAAAAAATAGATTACTCTAAACTAAGCTAAACTAACATAATAAACACTACTAAAATTTTCTTAATTAATAATTACAAACCTAAATTTAAAATAGTTACAATCAAATAAAATTAAACTAATTAAAACTAACAACAACATAAAACAATGAAATAAAACTAACTAAATCATTTAACATACTAACTAACCTACTAACTTACTATACTAACCCTATTGTTAGACTGTGGTGACTGATCAGGAAAGTATTGTACATACTTCATAAATAGTGGGGTTCAAGGCATCGCCCCAAAAAAATTTTTTTGGGAAGTGGTCGACATGGTAGCCGACATATTATGGCTGATATATGGCCGACATGTTATAACCCTAAAGTAGTTTAATACTTGTATAAAAGGGCTTAGGGTTGGGTATTTTTCATTATGTTGTGGTGCGAAGTTGGTTCTTGCGGCGGTATTGAGCTGTAAGGGATTACGGATTGTAATCAGGTTGTAATCACTGGATTGTAATAAGATCAAACTTGTTGTTTGGTGGACGTAGCCCAGGGATTTGGTGAACCACATTAAATCTTGGTGCCTTGTGTTCATTTCTGTGTGTTCTATTATTTTCTGTTATTGGTTATATTTGCATGTAGTTTTTATTTCTGTCCGTGGTTTATCCTAACAAGTGGTATCAGAGCGAGGTTGTCTTTTAGTTATCTTTTGCAAGAAAGTCTCATGGTTAAGTGGGAGTCTCATGGTTGAATGGGAGCGATGGCAGATGAGGGTAAGTTGAGGGTTGACAGGTTTAATAGGCAGAACTTCCAGTTATGGAAGATGCAAATGGAAGACTATCTATATCAGAAGGATTTATGGAAGCCGTTGGAAGGAAAAGCCAAGAATCAGGGAACTATGTCAGAGGCTAAATGGGATCTCTTGGATAGAAAGGCACTTGGAAGCATTTGATTATGCTTGGCACCATCGGTGACATCTAATATTACAAAAGCAAATATGACAGAAGATTTGATGAAAACCCTAGCGACACTATATGAAAAGCCCTCCGCTTCAAACAAGCTATTTCTCATGAAGCGTTTATTTAATATGAAAATGGCAGAAGGTGGATCTGTTGCAGATCATTTAAATGATTTTAATACTATTACTAGTCAATTATCTTTTGTGGGTATCAATTTTGATGAAGAAATTTGGGCTCTCTTGATTTTGTGTTCTTTGCTTGAAAGCTGAAATGGCTTGGTAATGGCGGTGAGTAATTCTGTTCCTGGATATAGTACCTTAAAATATGATGATGTGATCAGTGTTATTTTAAGTGAGGAAACTCATAGAAAATCCTCAGGTGGATCTACATCAAGAAGTGCTTTAAATGCACAAAGTAGGGGCAGAACGACTAAAAAAGGAAGTAACTCTAGAAATCATGGGAAATCAAGAGGAAAGTCAAAGGGGAGGAGATGTCAATCAAGAGGACCAAATGATTGCTGGTACTATGGGAAACCAGGACACAAAAAGAAAGATTACTAGAATTGAAAGAAAAATGAAGGAGATAAATCAGATGGAGACAAGGAAGCAAATGTGGTAAGTAACAAATCCGAAGAGGATGCTTTGCTTCTGTCTTTAGAGAGTGTTGATTATTCATGGGTTTTAGATTATGGTGCTTCATTTCATGCTACACCTCATAGAGGATATTTGTTCAAGGGGATTTTGGGCTTGTTTATTTGGGGGATAATGAACCTTGTCAGATTGTTGGAAAGGGAAAAATTAAGATTAAGCTGTAGAATGGGAATCATTGGCTACTACATGAGGTAAGACATGTTCCAAAACTAAGTAGAAATTTAATTTCAGCAGGGCAACTCGGTCATGAGGGTTGTGTAGTTACTTTTAATGATAAAAATTGGAAGGTTTCAAAAGGTCCCCTTGTAGTAGCAAAAGGTGTGAAAGTAGGCACCTTATATCTTTGTACAGGTCATATTGTTCCTTCTACTTTGGTTGTTTCAGAGAAAAATGAATATTCAGGAACAATTACTATAGTTGAGTAGGGAGAACAAATAGCTACTATAGATTCTAATACAACATTGTGGCACAATAGACTTGGGCACATGAGTGAGAAAGGTATGAAAGTAATTCATTCAAGGAAAGTTTTACCAAGTCTAAAATGTGGGAATATGGATTTCTGTGAAAGTTGTGTGTATGAAAAACAAAAGAGAGCGAGTTTTGTAAAGACAGGGAAGGAAAACAAAAAGGAGAAATTAGAGCTTGTGCATACAGATGTATGGGGACTGGCTCAAGTATCTTCCCTTGGTGGCTCTCATTACTATGTTACATTTATTGATGATGCAACTAGAAAAGTATGGGTTTATTTCCTTAGAAAGAAATCTGATGTATTTCAAAATTTTAAGAAATGGAAATGCTTGGTTGAAAATGAGACTGGTAAGAAATTAAAATGTCTTAGATCTAACAATGGTGGTGAGTATTGCAGTCATGAATTTGAATATTATTGCTCCATTAATGGTATTCGTAGACAAAAAACTGTTCCAAGGACTCCACAAGAAAATGGAGTGGCTGAACGCATGAACAGGACTATAATGGAGCGTGCAAGGAGCATGAGGTTGCATACTGGGTTGCCCTTACACATGTGAGCAGAGGCTATTAATACTGTAGTATATTTGATTAATAGAGGTCCCTCTACTCCTTTGGGCTGTGGTATTCCAGAGGAAGCATGGACTGGGAAGAAGGTGAGTTATTCTTTTCTCAAGACCTCTGGTTGTGAAGCTTTTGCTCATATAGACTCTGAAAATAGAACCAAGCTCAAAGCTAAATCAAAGAAATGTGTCTTTTTTGGATATGGCATTAATGAATTTGGTTATAGGCTTTGGGATTTTGAAAATCATAAAATTATAAGAAGCCAGGATGTCATATTCAATGAAAAAGTGTTGTACAAAGATCTGTTGCAGCAACATGAGAAGAAAGAAGATGATTATGTAGTGTTGGATGATACTCCAAAAGCTGATGTTCCAGCCATTCCTCATGATGTGCAACAACCGCAACAACAAATACCACACACACCAGTGAATGTTAGATGGTCAACAAGGCAAATTAGACCTCCACAAAGGTTTCCTCCCTCTTTGTATTCTATTTTACTTACTGATGATGGTGAACCTGAAAGTTATGATGAAGCTGTGTAGGTCGATACTAAGATTTAGTGGGAGTCTACAATGAAAGATGAAATGGACTCTTTGCTGAAAAATAAGACATGGGATTTGTGCAAGTTGCCTGTAGGTAAAAAGGCTTTACAGAATAAGTGGGTTTATAGGTTGAAAGAATAGGAAAGAGGTAAGAAAATATTTAAGGCCAGGTTAGTTGTAAAAAGATTTGTATAGAAAAAGGGAATTGATTTTGATGAGATATTTTCTCTTGTTGTTAAAATGACTTCTATTCATACTATTTTAAGTCTTGTGGCTACTAAAGATTTGCATTTAGAATAGATGGATGTTAAAACAACCTTTCTTCATAGTGATTTGGATGAAGAAATATATATGGCTAAGCCACAGGGTTTTGAGGTCAAAGGTAAGGAGAACTTAGTGTGCAAATTGAAGAAAAGTTTATATGGCTTGAAGCAAGCACCTCGGCAATGGTATCTGAAATTTGATAGTTTTATGCATGAGCATGGATATAACAGGTGTCATTCAGATTACTGTATTTTTTTTAAGAGGTTGGATGATGATAGCTACATTATTTTATGTTTATATGTTGATGATATGCTTGTAGCTGGGTCTAACATGGATCATATTAAGGGGCTGAAACGCCAATTAGCACATGCATTTGCTATGAAGGATTTGGGGGTAGCAAAACAAATCCTTGGTATGAAGATTTGTAGAGATAGGAAGAACAAAACATTGGCGCTATCTCAAGCTGATTATGTTGAGAAGGTGTTGCAACATTTCTCTATGGAGAATGCTAAAGCTGTCAGCACACCTTTACCCAATCATTTGAAATTGACTAAGGAAATGTGTCCCAAGACACAAGAAGAGGAGGATAAGATGTCCAAGGTACCCTATGCTTCAGTTGTAGGAAGCTTGATGTATGCTATGGTATGCACTAGGCCAGATATTGCACATGTAGTGGGAGTCGTTAGCAGGTACATGAGTCATCCAAGATTTGAGCATTGGAATGTTGTCAAGTGGATTCTCAGATATTTGAGAGGAACATCCAATAAGTTTTTACACTTTGGGGGCTCTTCTACTAATTTACAAGGCTATGTTGACTCATATTTGGTAGGGTATATTGATACCAGGTGGAGTACTACAGGTTATGTCTTTATTGTTGGTGGGGCAGCCGTGAGCTGGGTTTCTAGGTTACAGAAGATTAATGCTTTATCCACTACAGAGGTAGAGTATGTTGCTACTACAGAGGCAGCCAAGGAGATGATATGGCTTCAGTTCTTATTGGAAGAATTGGGACATCCTCGGAAGGATAATTATTTTTTTTAAGATAGTCAAAGTGCCATTCATCTTGCTAAGAATTAAGCTCTGCATTCTAAGACCAAACACATACAATTGTGGTACCATTTCATTCAGTTAGTTTTGGAGGATGGACAGTTAAAGCTAGAGAAGACACATACCAATGACAATCCAGTAGATATGTTGACAAATTTTGTAACAAGGGAGAAGCTGAACTCCTCTTCGGCTTTGGTCGGTCTTTTAGACTGAAAATAAATAAAAGAACAGTAGAGTCCAGGATGGTTTGATCCAGTGGAAGCCCCATGTGATAGTGGTATAGCTACAGGATCAGTCTCCAAGTGGGAGATTGTTGTTTAGTGTGGACCCTGATCAGTCCCCAAGTGGGAGATTGTTAGACTGTGGTGATTGATCAGGAAAGTACTGTACATACTTCATAAATAGTGGGGTTGGGGGCATCGGCCCGAATTTTTTTTTTTGGGAAGTGGCCGACATGGTAGCCGACATATCATGGCCGACATATGGCCGACATGTTATAACCCTAAAGCGGTTTAATACTTTCATAAAAGGGCTTAGGGTTGGGTATTTTTCATTATGTTGTGGTGCAAAGTTGGTTCTTGCGGCGGTATTGAGCTGTAAGGTATTACATATTGTAATCAAGTTGTAATCATTGGATTGTAATAAGATCAGACTTGCTGTTTGGTGGACGTAGCGCAGGGATTGGGTGAACCACGTTAAATCCTGGTGCCTTGTGTTCATTTCTGTGTGTTCTATTATTTTATGTTATTGGTTATATTTGCATGTAGTTTTTATTTCTGTCCGTGGTTTATCCTATCACCTATACCCTAAACCCCACCTGCCAACCCTCCCACTTGGGTAGTACTTCCCAAGGAAGCGATGTCCTTGGAACAACACTTCGCCCAATGAGATGTGTGCAGACCCAAGGAAAAAGGGAGGTGCCAAAACATTAAAGTCAAATTGCATTCAGTTTTAATTAAGACCATTTTGCCATAAGCAAACCAACGTGAGCGCTCAGTAAAAGGTAAAGAAGATGGTTGAAGTCATTTATGGAGACAGGTGATGTCATTGATATACATGATGACCCTGTCAATTCTATCGCCTAGCGAGAGTAGGATGGGGCTAAGTATTAAATTTAAAAGTTAATATGGTAACAGTAGGATATTTAGATAGATGATTATATATATATATATTTGAATTTCTTTTGAATTTTTAACATTAATATCTATATTTTCTTTTTTATTTCATTTTATTTCAAATTTTAAAAATAAGAATATTCTAGGGAATATCATCTATTGCGAGGCATTTAAATTTTCTCCCATACAAAAGGCAGAGAGTCTTACTCTCTCGCAACACTTTTTTTTTTTTGATGAGAATTTCTAAGTATAGATTTCAAGCAATTTTTTTTTTTTAAGGTGTATATTTTTTTGAAAGGCTTTAAACATTGATACAATAGTTTAAGGTATATTAACACCATATTTAATATGAACTCCTATGTAACTTGCATTGCAATATATCAACCATAGACATTAATTTCTTTCTTGAACATAGTTATCATTTGAACATATAAGGAACATATAAAGAACTTGAAAATTTGCTCAATCCAACTGAATCTATATCCATGATATAATTTTTTGTTTCCAACATAGAAGTAAACTTGAAATTTTACCAAATTGAACATCATCAATTCCATCCTATTTTGATGAGCATCCATCCAAAATAAAGTTTACAATTAAATCACATGAAAAACAATTATACTCAACACCAATTTTATTGGCAAACCTGATTCAAAGGCTGAGCTGGGAAAGAATTAGGAAGAAAACTCGGCTTTGTTGCCAATCCAACAAAGTTTGAAATACCAATTTACATAGGATATCAATCCCAAATTTCAAAAATTAAATCTAATTTTCATCATGACCCTAATCAACAGATTTTTAATATTTTCTACAACACATTTCAAGAACCATGGAGGGAACAAAATCTGATCAGGTGACCAAAAACATGACCAAGAACAATTCAAACATGCATATTTTTACAAGATTTTTACAATGAGATTCACAATGAATCAACACTAGTGAAAGGTGGATTCTTCCAACCAGGAGAAGTCAGCACAACACCAAATCAGATGCCCAATCGGGGCTATTAACTAAGAACTTCCATTCTTCCATTTAACCATGCCATACTCATATGAGGTTTGTGTTGACAGGTAGGGGCCCATAACACCCTACCCTTTCTCCCTCTTCTCAT